>BSBK01000427.1:40000-270000 GCA_027943335.1 Chamaecyparis obtusa | reverse complement strand
AATTCTACCTATCAACTAAAACATTTGGTACTTGTTCTTATTCAGTGAGAAAATTGCTAACAACACACTCCATTGGAATAAGAAGCAAAGACTATCACATCCACACCAAATCTACACAAGTAACAATTATAACTTTTACAGTTCATAGGTACTTCATGAGAACATGATTTAGTTCAAATCCCACTGAAGATAAAAGAATTTTCATGGATCATGATTTATAAATAATATAGTTGTCTACCTCATTACAAAGTACCTTTGGATTTGCAACTTCCACTCTCACCAACTTTATCAAAAATTTTCTTATCAACATTTTAAACTGAACAATATATTGGAAATAGGGACAAAACTTGATAGTTAACTACTATACAATGAAGCTTTCCAATCCTTTCCCCTACAATTTACTACTAAAGTGTAGCTAAGTGATAGAAACTCTCCTCGGTGTGCTTGCACAAATTGTTCTCTGGGACTTTACTTGTCCTAACCTTCCCAAGATCCTAAACTCTCTTCTAGGATCTTAGTATTCTTTTCTATCTTGGCCTAAGACTATTCTAGCTTAGTTCTATGAGTTAATCTTCTTGTGCTTCACCTTGAAGGATTACTACCAATTAGGGTGCTTCAACTCTTCACTCCTCCTTGGACGATTCCAAGTACTCATTCACCATTAACTCTTCAAAAGTGCTGCAGGAGGTGAATTCTCCTTATAACATCCATATTTATCCCTAATGATCCCATATGAATAGGATACAAAGACTTTTCTCATCGGGTTCAAGATCTACTATGCCCTTGGCTTAATAGGCCTATTTGATCTAGTAGCCCTAGACAGGGTGCTTTTCCCAATTCTTCCTAAAAACTTCCAAATAACTCCAAAAAATAACTTCACATTCGGATACCCTTTTGGGAGACCTTAAAGATTTTGGTGGTCTTAGGATTGTAGGGACTCTGTATAGTAGGTTCCTAGAATATAGGGCTAATAGGGCTATATTTATGCAGTCTACAAATTTCTACCTAGAAATCTATCTTAATGGATTGGCCATTGTCTAATCTCATTTCCAAGTAACAATATGACTATGGTCTATATGAAACATTTCTTCATTCGAGCCTTCACACTTTCCCCTACAATTGCACACCAAATCTTCATTGTCATGCACCTAGCCGAGTACACTGGTCTCACATAGGGCATGATGTTAAAAATGGCTATCTGGTTCTCCTGGCCTCCTACCTACATATTTATAATATATAAAGGCTCCCCTAACATATTCATCCAAACCCTAAAGCTTTCCATGGTTGGATTCTATAGGGGATCCATTCTTCCAAAATTCATGAGCTATCAACACCAACAACTATACAACTCACAAAATAATTTGAAAGACTAAACTAATGAACTTAAAACCTCTATACTACTGAACATAAATTTCTTATAATTAACCCTAATTCACAAATCTAACACTAACTTTCAGACTTCAATCATATATTATCTCATGCATTCAAAACAAGTTGACTGCCACTGAAAACCAGAACAATGTGCCTTCATTCCAATTCAAAAATATTCTAACACCATACTATCTCAGGAAATGGGATCCTATCTTAACTAAAATATGCCTTCTCTATTTTTTTAGGCCACCAAGCATTAATAACAACCCTTAACTTTGAAGGGATCAAAGCTGTCAATTTTGCATGCAAATTTTGCCAAAAATGCAAATGTTGTCATGACAACATTATATAATTTTTTCCATCATTTCTCAAAACTATATTTAATGACTTCTAACTCCTACCAAATGATGTATGAACATCATTTAGGAATTTTAAGGAACTTTTCTAATCTTACCTAGGTCTAGAAGAGTTTTAGACCCATTTAGACCCATTTCCCCATCCCAGGCCTAGTCTAGCACTATCTATTAGAAAAGCTTAAACATCGAGGTTGGATTGAACCTAATCTAATCCACCTAGGAATACACTTGAAAGAATTTATAAGTTTAAAACAAAAGCTACTGACTTGGATAAGGTTAGTACAAGCCATGATTCTAAACAAGCTTAGGAGTTAGCATATGTGCTCCTGCACCATGCTCCCCAAATGAAAAGACTTCAATCCATCCTTGGATTGAGTAAGTTGGAATCCACTCCCAACTTCTTGAACTCTGATTCCTTGATCCAGGTGACTTCTTCATCAAATTTTCCATGCCATTTTACCAAATATTCATAGTATGTCCTCTGTCTAGTCTTCTTGTAGGCCCTGGAATCAAATATCTTCTCTACCTTCTTAGGTGGCGAAGGTGATAAACTTAGGTCTATCTAACTCTTTGATGATATAATTAGGACTCTGGTCTTGATCTAGAATAGAACCTTTATACAGGACCAAGTTTTCCACATTGAAGATTGGGGATAAATCAGTATCCTCTCGAAGTTCAACTTTGTATGCATTATTGCCATATTTAGCCAGAATAGTGCATGGTCTGAATCTTCTCATTTGTAGCTTATATGGGAGTCATTTTTGTAGCCTTTCTTTGTTTGGATGGACCATAACTAGGTCTCCTACCTGAAATTGAACATCCTTTTTCCTTTCATCCACCTTTTTCTTAATCTTTGTTATGTTCTCTTGTAGTATCTTCCTCACTATTTCATGCACCTCCTTCATGGAGTGTGCAAAGTCTTCAGCATAACCACTACCCTTGTCTCCATCCTTGAGTTCTCCAAGCTCAAATATTCCTCTTGGGTGTAGGCCATAGACTATCTTAAAAGGACTCTTACCAGTAGTCCTATTCATAGTATAATTGTAGGCATACTCTACTTGTCCTAGGAGTTGATCCCAAACTTGTCCATACTCCTTTGTAAGACATGTTAACAAGTTTCCTAGGCTTCTATTGAGTGCCTTAGCTTGGCCATCTATCAAAGGGTGATATGTAGACCCAAAAGATAGATTTGTACCTAGCTTATGCCATAGTGTTTTCCAAAAGTGGCTCATGAACTTAGTATCCCTGTCAGAGACTAGACTTAGTGGTAATCCATGTATCCTCACTACTTCCTTGAAGAAAAAATGTGCTATGTGACTAGCATCATGCACTGTCTTGCATGGGAAAAAATGTGCCATTTTACTAAATCTATCCACAATGACATTATCCATTCCTTATTTTCTCTTTGGAAATCCCACAACAAAATCCATGGTCAAGAACTCCCATGGTCTTCTAGTAATGGGAAGAGGTTGGTAAAGGCCGGCATTGGAAGATGTAACCTTGACCTTCTGACACACCACATAACTCTCTGCATACGTCCTAATGTCCAAATTCATTCTAGGCCAAAAGTAGAACCTTTGCACTGACTCTTGGGTCTTATTGACACCAAAATGCCCAAAAAGTGCACCATTGTGCTTCTCTTTTCTCTAATAGACCTTCTAGGAACACATAGTTGACTTCCTCTAAACAAGAGATCACTTTGTATAGTATATTCAGAGAACTCACTATGAAAATGGTTCTTATGTTCTTGGTGTTAGGAATGAATACTAAATGTTTGGCAGCCATTCTGTAACAGTTGTTGTTGCATTCATGACTATGATTGTCATTGATGTCAACATAGTGATTTACCAGAGACTTGCAGAGAAGCAGATAGAGTTTGAATTAGCGCACATGGGATATTGTAGTTGGAGCTATGCGATGTTGAGGATATACTCTTTGATATGTTATATTGTTATGGTTAAGAGCACAGATAGTAATTCATTTATTCATGGAAGTTATGAGCATTTTGGTGGAAGTAGTATTCAGACAGTGTTCCTTAATAGCGGTTTGTGGAAATCAGATGATATCTCCTAATCAGGATGGAACCTAGTTTTGTGTCATTAAAGGGAAGTTGAAGACACATTGATAGTGATGTGGATGCTAGCGTAGACTTTGAGGTCACATGAGTGAAGAATTATTGTAGTTGGAAGTTGACAGTTTTGTGTAATTTTGATGTAGCGTGTGGAAACTTTTATTTTATAATTGTATGCTGACTCATTTGTAATTACTTAAGTGTGGTATAAAGGAATGAATGTTTTTCCTTGTTTTAGTGTAGTGGATGAATATGAAGTGAAGAAAATAGCTAAATGTGAAAGCAAATTTGCGAAGCAAGACATGCGAAGTACAAAGATCTGAAATTGAGATTTGGTGTAACAGTGAGTGTGGTTTGGCATAGTCAGAGAAGAGGTAACATATTATTCTATTGAGTAATACAAAGATTATTTGGATAGTGTGTTTAGTGATCTTACCCTGAAGTTGTTTGGGCAGTGGGTCCTTCTGTCTTCCATAACTCTTAACAGGGTTAGAATCTTTTAACAGGGATTCAAAATCTCCTAACAAGGATTCATATGTACTGAATGTATTTCATAAGACTCCTAACGGAGTCCATCCTTTCACAAGGAATATTCATATTAGTGCATCTTTTGTGGGCATCATTCCCACCGGGGTTTACTCTTTGATCAAGAGGTTCCCTAGTCAACATATCCTGTGTCATTGTGTATGAATATCTTTCTATGGTTGGTAATTATATTGCTTACATGGTTTAATGTTGTTGAAGTTGATAAAAGTTATAATTATCTGATAACTAAACTAATTCAGCCCCCTCTAAGTTATCTTGGTGGACTTTTCTAACAATTGGTATCAGAGTGACAGGTCCTTGAAAAATAAGTTTAACAGCTTAACAAGATCCATGGCAAATTTCATGAAAGAAAGTCCTAAGTTTGATGGAGTAAATTTTGACAACTGGAAAGCAAAGATGAAGACACACCTACTATGTTTAGGACCAAGTTATTGGTTGATTACAAAGAATGATAAGACTATCATTGAAGAGGACAATCTTGAAACATGTACTACTGATGAGAGAGATCTATTCATGTGTAACATACTTGCAAGAGAAACCCTTTTCATAGCCCTTTTGAAGAATGAGTACAGTCAGGTAAAATGTTTGAAAATATCTTATGAAATTTGTAAAGCTTTACACTCTACTTTTGAAGGTGATGAACATGCAAAAAGAGTTAGATTACATAATTGGATATGTGCTTTTAAAGATATAAGAATGGTGGAACATGAATCTGTTAGAAGCTATATTGGTAGAATGTCAGAAATTCTTACAAATATAAAATCTTGTGGAGGAACAAAGATAGAGAATGAAGTGATATGGAAAATTCTGAGAACATTGACTCTTGTATTTAAGTAGAGAACACAGATGATTGAACAGGTTATACCTTGTACTACAAACTTTACAAGAGAGACTCTTCTTGGAAGATTGGAAGCAGTAGAAATGAACCTGAGGTTAATAGGAGACTTACCTAGAATGGAGACAACATTCAGTGCTCTTAGTGTTCACCCTATTTTGTCAAGAAGCATCAGTGTGAGTGGAGATTATGTTGGCAGCAGCAGATCTAGAAATGAAGAAGACAAGAATATTGAAGAAGGTATTGTCTTGCTTGTGAAGAGAGAACTAGATGGTAAGAACATTTTTAAATGTTGGACTTGTCAAGAATATGGTCATTTTGCATCTAAATGTCCTAAGAGAGTTAAAAAGTATAGAAACAATTTCAAAACTAGAAGATCTAAGGAATGTTATTATGCTAATGATGAAGATCTTGAAGTTAGTATAGAGAGAACTCTAAGTGAAAGTGATATTGAGAATAATGATGACATAGGATATGTAGCAATTAATGAAGAGAATCCTGAAACTAATGTTAAGGAAGAAAAAGCCTTAGTTTCTCAAGTTGAAAAGAAAGCTGATTGGATTATAGATAGTGGTTGTTCACATCATATGACTGGAGACATGAAAAAGTTCATAAATTTTAACAAATATGATGGAGGAGTTTTTAGAGTTGGAAACAATGCACCTTGCTTGATTAAAGGTATAGGATCTATTACTCTTGATGGAAAGACTAATATTGATGATGTTTACTTTGTGGATGGATTGAAACATAATCTTTTGAGTGTTGGACAATTAGTTGATAAGGGATATCAAGTTTGGTTTACTAAGAAAACTTGTTTGATAAAGGATAAAGATGGAAATCTGATGGGAACTGGATCTAAAACTAGAGGTAATGTATTTCAGTTGAATCCTACTAAGATGACATGTTTGATTACTAAAATAGATGATAGTTGGATATGGCATAGAAGGTTTTGTCATATAAACTTTGACAATATTGTGAAAGTAAGTACTACACTTGCAGTAAGGGATTTACCTAAAATTATGAAGCCTACTAACATGATTTGCAAAGAATGTGTGATGGCTAAATAGAAGAGAAGTTCTTTTCCAAGTAAGAAGTTTACATCTACAGAAAAGCTGGTGATTGTTCATATAGATTTGAGTGGTCCTACAAGGACTAGAGGATTCTATGGAGAAAGGTATTTTATGATTCTTGTTGATGATTTTACAAGAATGATGTGGATTGCATTTCTTAAAGAAAAGTCTGAAGCATTTGATAAGTGTAAGATTGTTAAGAATAAAGTTGAGAATGAATCTAGAATGAAGATTAAATGTTTGAGATCTGATAGAGGTGGACAATTTACTTCTAAATATTTTAACACCTTTTGTGAAGAAAATGGCATTAAGAGACAGTTCTCAGCCCCTAGAACACCTGAATAAAATGGTATTGCAGACAAGACACCCTATGAATTATGGTTTGGACATGCACCCTTAGTTAAGTATTTTAGAATTTTTGGAAGCAAATGTTATATAAAGAGAGATGATGATATTGGAAAGTTTGATCCTAGAAGTGATGAAGGTATATTTCTTGGATATTCTTTGAAAAGAAAAGCTTATAGATGTTACAATAAAAGACTAAGATTATTGTTGAGAGTGCAAATGTTAAAGTTGATGAAAAGTTCAAAATTTAGGAAAGAATGCTTGATTATGAATCAGATGAAGAAGCTCATCCTAAACCTAACACTAGATCTATTGAATTATTTTATGAGACTGATAGTGATTTGTTGAATGAAAGCCACAGTGAAGTCATTGAAGAACCTACACCTAAAGTGAGATCTAAGATAGTGACACCTAACAAGAGTTTAGCAAGAAATCATCCTATTGGGAAAATCATTGGAACCATCAAAAGAGGAGTTCTAACTCGAAATAAGGTACAAGAATAGTTATGTTTGATTTCTCAAATTGAACCTAAAACTACCAGTGAAGCTTGTGAAGATGAAAGTTGGACTAATGCTATGAAAGAACAGCTAGATCAGATTGAAAAGAACAAGACATGGGAATTGGTCCCTAGACCTAAAGACAAGAATGTTATTGGAACTAAATGGGTATTCAGAAACAAGATTAATGAACAAGGATAATTAGTAAGAAACAAAGCAAGATTGGTATGTAATGGATACTCACAACAAGAAGGAATTGACTATGAAGAAACCTTTGCACCTATTGCAGGAATTGAAGCAGTAAGAATGTTTTTGGCTTATGCAGCTTACAAGAAATTCAAAGTATATCATATGGATGTGAAGTCATCATTTCTAAATGGAGAATTGGAAGAAGAAGTCTACATTGAGCAGCCTGAAGGTTTTCCTTTGACTCAAGAAGGAGACATGGTATGTAAACTAAAGAAAGCTTTATATGGACTAAAACAAGCACCTAGAACTTGGTATGCAAGATTGGACAAGTATTTGTTAAAGTTGGGATCTACAAAAGGAACAACTGATAGCAATCTGTACACAAAATAAATTGAAAAAGGTTTGTTGGTTATAGTTATTTTTGTTGATGACATTATTTTTGGAGGAGAAGATGAAGCTAGTGACAAATTTGCTAATGAAATGAAGACTGAATTTGAAATGAGTATGATTAGTGAAATGAAATACTTTTTGGGATTGCAGATAACACAAAACAATGATGGTATCTTTGTAAGTCAGGCAAAGTACCTGAATGACTTGTTGAAAAGATTTGGAATGGAGAACTGTAAACCAGTTGGAACACCTATGGTAACTAGACATAAATTATCTAGCACAAATGAAACACCGACAGTTGAATAGTAGAAATACATATCTATGATTGGAGGATTGCAGTATTTGACTCATACAAGACTTAATATAGCACATTCAGTTGGAATTGTAGTAAGATTTCAAGCTGAACCTAGTGAATCACATTATGCACTAGTAAAGAGGATACTAACATATTTAAGAGGCACAATGGACTATGGATTGTAGTATGAAAAATCTAATGATTTTACCCTATGTGTATATACAAATGCTAATTGGGGAGGCAGTGCTGATGATAAGAAAAGCACCAGTGGTGGAGCATTTTTTCTTGGAGGAAGATTGCTTTCTTGGTTAAGCAAGAAGCATAATTGCATCTCACAGAGAACAATAGAAGTAGAATATGTAGTAGCAGCAAACAATTGTAACTAGATAATTTGGATGAAGAAAATGCTAAAGGATATTGGAATAAATTTTGTTGAACCTATTGTCATACATTGTGACAACACAACCATAGTTAGTATGTTTAAGAACCCTATATTACATTCTAAGACAAAACATATAGAGATTAAGTATCATGTTGTAAGAGAGAAATTTGCTGAGAAATAAGTCAGACTTGAGTACATAATTACAAAGGAGCAGATAGCAGATATATTTACAAAGCCTTTGCCTAAGGATACATTTGACTATCTGAGAGGTATGCTTGGGGTTATGCCCCAGCCTAATTTTGAGAAGTGATGTAGTTGGTTGCATCCGTCCAATGGTATATGAGCCTTATCTTTCTTTTGGACTGGATGTTGGTACTTCCTCTATGGGGGAGTATGTGTATCTAAGCTGAGTCATGAGGACTCTAGTGGATGTGTTTTTTTGAACAATGGTTTTTGAAATTAGAGTTTTTGTTGACATAATGATGAAATTTATTTCATTGATGTCAATAGGGGAGAAGTGTACATGAAAAAAATATTTGTACTATCTGAACAAGAAAATGAAGCAAGATTTGATTGATGAAGAGGACTTGAAGCAGTAGTGTTGCAGTATTAGATTTTTGGAACAATGGATGTTTTTTCATCTATGTTGTCATCAATGCCAATGGGGGATATTGTTAGGAATGAATGCTAAATGTTTGATAGCCATTTTGTAATAGTTTTTGTTTCATTCATGACTATGATTGTCATTGATGTCAACACAATGATTTATCAGAGACTTGCAGAGAAGCAGACAAGTTTGAATTAGTGCACATGGGATATTGTAGTTGGAGCTATGTGATGTTGAGGATATACTCTTTGATATGTTATATTTTTATGGTTAAGAGCATAGATAGTAATTTGTTTATTCATGGAAGTTATGAGCATTTTGGTGGAAGCAGTATTTAGGCAGTGTTCCTGAGTAGCAGTTTGTGGAAATCAGATGATATCTCCTAATCAGGATGGAATCTAGTTCTATGTAGTTAAAGGGAATTTGAAGACACATTGATAGTGACAAGGATGATAGTACAAGATTTGAGGTCACACGAGTGAATAATTATTGTAGTTTGAAGCTGACAATTTTGTGTAATTTTGATGTAGCATGTGGAAACTTTGATTTTGTAATTGTATGCCAACTCATTTATAATTACTTGAGTGTGGTATAAAGGAAGGAATGTTTCTCCTTTTTTTATTGTACTGGATGAATATGAAGTAGAGAAAAGAGCTAAATGTGAAAGCGGATTTGTGAAGGAAGACATGCAAAGTACATAGATCTAAAATTGAGATCTGGTGTAACAGTGAGTGTAGTTTGGCATAGTCAGAGAAGAGGTAACATATTATTCTATTGAGTAATAAAAAGATTATTTGGATAGTGTGTTCAGTGATCTTACCCTGAAGTGATTTTGGCAGTGGGTCCTTTTGTCTTCCATAACTCTTAATAGTGTTAGAATCTTTTAATAGGGATTCAAAATCTCCTAACAGGGATTCATATGTACTAAATGTATTTCGTAAGACTGCTAATAGAGTCCATCCTTTAACAAGGAATATTCATATTAGTGCATCTTTTGTGGGCATCATTCCCACTAAGTTTTACTCTTTGATCAAGATGTTCCCTAGTCAACATATCTTGTGTCATTGTGTTATTGTGTATGAATATCTTTCTATGGTTGGTAATTATATTGCTTACATGGTTTAATGCGGTTGAAGTTGATAAATGTTATAATTATCTGATAACTGATTCACCCCCCCCCCACCTCCTCATTATCTTGGTGGAATTTACTTTCTAACACTTGGGATGCCCTATAAATCCCTGCAAAGTCTTCACCTTCTTCATATAGGTCCTTGAAGCTATCAATACCCATGTTCTGCAGGTGTATCTCTTGTGCAATCATGGCTCTTCTACTTAGAGCATCAGCTACTTTATTCTACAGTCCCTTTTTGTGCTTGATGTTGAATGTGTAGGCTTGCAAATACTCTACCCACTTCATATGCTTATGACTGAGTTTTTCTTTTTAATTCAAGAAACTTAGTGATTCGTTGTCAGAAAAGACCACAAAATCCTTTGGAAGAAAGTAGTCCTTCCATTTCCTTAGTGCTTTGACTAGAGAATACATCTCTAAGTCATAAGAAGATTTCTTCTTAGCATCATTCTTCTTAGCTCAAGACAACACCTATAGCCACATTTCTAGCATCACACTCAACAGTGAACAACTTCTCAAAACTTGGTAAAGTTAAGATTGGTTGAGGGGCAATCTTAGTTTTCAAAAACTAAAATTCATGGTTATCTTTCTCATTCCAAACAAATTTAGATTTCATCCCTCCTTTTATGGTATCAAGCATAGGAGAACAAATAGCATGCACTTCATTGCTTAATGAATTTCCTATAATATTAAGATAAACCATGAAATCTTCTCACCTTTATAGATGTCTTAGGAGTTGGCCAATTGAGAATGGCTTCTACTTTTCTAGGATCCATCTTTAGATTTCCTTAAGTTAATACAAACCCAAGGTACACTAGCTACTACCTCATGAATTCACATTTCTCCAAATTTATCATCAATTTCTCCTCGTGTAGCTTCTTTAAAACAATCTACAAATGTTTGAGATGTTCATCTTTGGTCTTGCTATAGATTAGTATATCATCAATATACACTACCACAAATTTGCCAATATAGTCTTTAAGGACCTCATTCATGAGCCTCATGAATGTGGAGGGGGCATTGGATAGCCCAAATGGAATTACAAGCCATTCATACAAACCTTCTGTGGTTTTGAAGGTTGTCTTCCATTCATCTCCCTCATGGATTCTAATTTGGTGGTAACCACTCTTTAGGTCTTGATCATAGTGAAGTATTTGGCTTCTCCTAAGCAGTCCATTAGGTCTTCTATTTTAGGGATAGGGAACCTATACCTAATGGTTATTCTATTTATTGTTCTTGAGTTAGTACATAGCCTCCAACTTCCTCCCTTTTTAGGTGCTAAGATAGTGGGGACAAGACAAGGACTAATACTTTTCCTAACGAGATCTTGGCCTAGGAGTTCTTGTTTTTTCTTAGAAATTTCTTCATCTTGTTGAGGGGTCATCTTATAGGCCACTTTATTAAGAAGGGTAGCTCTAGGAATGAAGTCAAAATAGTTACTTACATCTCTCTTATGAGGTAGGGTTGATGGTTGTCCATCATTTACAATGCCCTCATATTTTTGCAACATCTCTTGTACTTCTTTTGGCAATTCTGGCTTCTTGACTATCTTGTCAGTGCCTACTTCCTTTGGCTTCAACACAAGTGAAAATCCTACTTAGTCTCCTTCCTTTAAGGTCTCTATGAAATCCTTCTCATTGAACATTAAAACCTTTGGGCCTGATGACTTCTCTTCTCCATCCTCTAGCAGTGACTGTATCTTGAAAGTCACATTCTCCATCTTGAAAGAATAAAAATTCTTTCCTCCATCATTCATGGCCTATTTGTCAAATTTCCATGGCCTCCCAAGGAGTAGGTCACATGCATCCATAGGTAGGACATCACACAACACCTTATCTTTGTATCTCCCAATTGAAAATTCCACCCATGCTTGTTCATTGACAAGGACATGTTTTCCTTTGTTCAACCAAGTGACCTTGTATGGGTTGCTATGTGGTATTCTCTTCATTTTTAGCTTGTTGACTACCTCCTCTGACACTATATTTTTAGTAGAACTTGAGCCTATGATGACTCTAAAAAATTTTCCCATTATTTTATATTTCACTCTAAATAGTGACCTCCTCTGACTTGGTTCCTCTTTGACTATCTCTTTTATCAATGTCCTTCTCATCATTATATTCTCACCCTCTTCTGACTCTAGGGGTACCTCAGGGTTTTTACTTCCACCACTAGGCTTCTCTTGAACATAGTTTACCCTTTTATCACCTCCATGAGAAGGAGAGCCTTTCTCTAGACATCGATAAGCAGGGTGTCCCATTTGATTACACCAATAACACTTCATAGTGAAGTAAGAAAATCTACCTTGACTATTGCTTCTTCCTCTCCAATTTCTATTGGAGCTTCTTCCTCTATTGGAATTTCCCCTACTTGAACTCCCCTCTTCCTACTTAGTAGGTTTGGTTTCTCCTTGAGACTTGGTCTCTAAACTTCTTCCACCATATCCACCTCTCTATCCTCTATTGTCTCTTCCTTTGCCTCTACCTATGGTGGTACTGGAGTCTTTCTTCTTTCTTAACTTCTCCTCTACCTTCACTGCTATTTGGTGGCATCTCTGAATAGTATCAGGGTTTAATAGACTCATCTCATCTTGTATAGTTCACTTGAGATGATTAAGGTACCTAGCTACCTTCACCTTCTCATCCTCCACAAATCTTGACCTCATGCATAGCCTTTGAAATGATTCAGTATAGGAGTTCACATCTAAGTCTTTTTTTCTCTGACTTTGTCTTCTCTAATGCAATTGGATTTCATAATCCTCAGGCACATAGGCATTTATTCTTTTTGCTACCATAGCCTTACATGTAGCAATAGGCTTCTTACCTTCCTTCTCTCTCTCATCTTGGATGAATTTCCACCAAGTGAGTGTAGGACCTCTAAGTCTTGCCTTTACAACTTTAACTCTTTGTGCTTCTGTTATCCCATCTCATTCATAATAGTTTTCTAGTCCTTCAATCCAGTCTAGGACTATCTCTAGTAACATCTTTCCATTAAAGATTAGAATTCCTTCTAATGCCTTTCCACTTAAGGCCTTCAATTCCTTCAAGAAGGTTTCTTCATCTAGAAATGGGTCTAGTTCAGGGACTTCATCCTCTAAGAGTATCTCTTTTTTCTTACCATAGATATCTTTTCTTCACCCTTCTCATCTACTTCATCCACTTTTTGTTCTATTTGAGCCAATCTATCTCAGAGTAGCCTATTTTCTTCTTCTTGCTCTTCCACTTTCTTATCCAACTCAACATTAGTCACAATTGTAGAGTCTCCTACTAACTCCTCTGGTTGGAACATTCACCACAAGCCTGGTCTAAAAGGCTTTGATAGAAACTCTCATGAGTGTGTTTGCACAAATTCTTCTCTAGGACTTTACTTGTCCTAAACTTCCCAAGATCCTAAAATCTCTTCAAGGACCTTCGTATTATTTTCTCTCTTTTCCTAAGAATATTCTAACTCAACTATATGAGTTAATCTTCTTGTGCATCACCTTGAAGGATTATTACCAATTAGGGTGCTTCAACTCTTCACTCCTTCTTGGATGATTCCAACTACTCATTCACCATGAACTCTTCACAAGTGTTGTAGGGGGTGAATTATCCATTGTAAAATCCATTTGTATCCCTAATGATCCCATTTGAATAGGACACAAAGACTTTTCTCATCGGGTTGAAGATCTACTATGCCCTTGGCTTAATAGGCCTATTTGATCTAGTCACCCTAGACAGGGTGCTTTTCTCAATTCTTCCTAAAAACTTCCAAATGACTCCATAAAATAACTTCACATTCGGATACCCTTTTGGGATAAACTAAATATTTTGGTGGTCTTAGGGTTCTAGGGCCTTCGTACAGTAGGTTCCTAGAATATAGGGCTAATAGGGCTATATTTATGCAGTCTACTAATTTCTACCTAGAAATATATCTTAATGAATTTTCCAATGCCTAATCTCATTACTAGTTAACAATATGACTATGGTCTATATGAAACCTTTCTTCATTCGAGCCTTCACACTTTCCCCCCTGCAATTTCACAACAAATCTTCATTATCATGCACCTAGCTGGATACACTAGTCTCGCTTAGGGCATGATGTTAAAAATGGCTATCTAGTTCTCCTAGCCTCCTACCTACATATTTGCAATATAAAAAGGCTCCCCTAACATATTCATCCAAACCCTAGAGATTTCCATAGTTGGATCCTATGGGGGAGTCATTCTTCCCAACCACTCTGTCAACACCAACAACTATACAACTCACAATATAATTTGAAAGACTAAAATAATAAGCTTAAAACCTCTATATTACTAAACAAAAATTTCTTATACTTAACCCAACTTCACAAATCTAAGACTAACTTTCACACTTCAATCATATATTATCTCATGCATTCAAAACAAGTCATCTATCACTGGAAACCAGAACACTGTGCCTTCATTCCAATTCAAAAATCTTCTTACACCATACTGCCTCACGAAATGGGATCCTATCTTAACTAAAATATGCATTCTCCATTTTTTGGGCCACTAAACATTAATAAACACCCTTAACTTCAAAGGGATCAAAGTTGTTGATGTTGCCTGCAGCATTTTCCAAAAATGCAAATGTTTAAGGGATGGCATACGGGAGCAGCTTCGGTGAGCTAGAATGGAAAATGTACAACCAAAGGCATAGGCTAGCATCACAGGCCCAAAAATTTGATTAGTTTTGTTAGGAAACTAATTCAAGCCTTTGAAGAAAGTGACCTCTGAAACCTCAGAGTCAGATGTTCACTCAATTTTATCAAGATTGTGATTCACAAATCTTGCACAAGTTACCCAATAGTGGTAAGGTTTTTCAAGCTTTCCCTTTTGTTCAGAAAAACTCCCAGAAGCCTGAATCTCTGTTGCATCAAGGTTTGAAGGAGGCTATGAATATTTTCAAGGGTAAAATAATAGTACAACCCAAGAAACCCTTCTTTGTTAATCCTAGGTTCTAGGTTAAATCTCACACCCATAAAAATCAATGCCCCATTCTAGATAAGAAGATTTTTCACAATGCAGTCCAACACAAGTTACCTTCTTGGGGAGCCTCTTCCTTTATTCCATAGGGGGGGTCTTCTTTCGTTACTCTCAACCCTCCTTGATTTAATGGCATATCCTCCTATGAGGTGGGTGAATCGACGAGGCAAGATGGAATGTTCTCAAAGGATTATTCTAAACAACTTCCTCCCTTTGTTGCTGATGGCTATTTCAAAAAACTGTATGGGTGGGAAAAATTTTCAAATTTTTTCCATCCCAAGTTCTCCAGATCAGATCATCACAACAAGAAGAAGTGGATGGGTGGTGCGCGCATTCACCAAAAGTAGTTGATATTTGACATTTGCGAGGGCACACCCCCAGGGTCTCCAATGATTATTGGCTCTCCAATGGATGACCATTTGGTATCCATGATCTCTGAAAAAGAACCTCATCAGTTTGATAAAGTAACCCGTGCAGAGGTTAGTTAGCGTAAAAATGTTAGAGCGCCCTTCAATCCAAATCCCCCTAAACAGATTTGGCAAGAAAAGAAACTAGCTCCAACTTCTTTCCCAAAGTCAGTCGATATTACCCTACCAGAGCATATGCTGAAAGATCAGATTGACTTGCTACAACAAACAACACTTATTGGTAAGTTTTGAAAATCTTCTCTCTTATTCTCTGATATTCAGGCTTGGGATTTTCAATTTTGGGGTGGGTTGAAGGATATTTTCTATTTAGATCTAGCCTCGAGTTTCTTTGTAGCTATTTTTGAATCCTCTAAATATAGAGATGCTATTCATAAAAACAAAGGCTAGTTTTGCCAAGGTTTGGGGCTTTTCACCAGGATTTGGACCCCTAATTTTAAGCCAGATTCTATGGCCTGCTTTTTCTTTCCCTATTGGGTGGCCCTTCCCTTATTACCTTTGGAATATAGGGACCTTGATATTGTGGAGATCATTGCTAATAAAATTGACATTTTCATAAAGCATGAGCTTATTCCTTTTGAGTATCCTCAGTATGATACTAGAGTTTTTGTTTTATTAGATTCCTTGAAAGTTTTAGCAGATCAAGTTAAAATTAATTCAAAGTGGGGAGTTTGGAGTTAGCATATTGATCTTCAAAGTGAAGACATAGTCAGAAATTGCCAACACAAATTGGGGCATTTGACGGCACACTGCAAGCCACAAGATCATTTTGGGATGTCTCTTTGTTTAGATCATTGCTCTGATCCAGCAAACTGTACTAACCAGACTCACAATTAGTTATGGAAAATTACATTAGTTAAAGACTTTTCATTTTCTGTCTCCAACGAATCCTTCTCCATTCCTGAAATCATTGATCATTTTTACAAGCTGTTTGTTTACTTTCTATATTTAGTCAAATATTTGCTATTGATAAAATAACTTCTTCGCTCACAGCAGCAGTATTATCTTCCAAGCAACAATGAGTCTCATAAGGATCAGGTTGAACAGACCAATATAGATCATAATACTTTTGTGCATCTTCTAATGTTCTAGGCACCTACAACAAATTCAACGGATCTATCTGCAATATTCCATAATAGTGTTGTGGTTGAGCTTCAAGCTTGGGAGATCAATGATGTAAGGATAATAGAGTTGGCTCACACAATTATCCATGAGACTGTAACAGAGGAAAGCTCATGGTTTTCTAGTAAGTCTCAAACTCCAATTTTTGATGTAAGATGTAATGATACTGCTCCTTCTCAGTCTTCAAAGGTTACATATCTTAGTGAGAAAGTCAATTTGGAGCACCAGCTGTGTATTCTTGATGATCATGACATCTAAAGAGATCCCTTCATTAAGAACCAAGATACATCTACTCCCCAAGATCTGGGGGTTTTTCCATGTGATACCAATGAGGATTTCATGCTTCCAGATCAATGTATTCCCCCACAATTTGTTAATCATAATGAATTGAAGAATGACTCAGTCATTGATAGAGAATGTGAGAACTCTTTGTTTGAAATGAACAAATATGATGATCGCCAAGTTGCACCTTTAGGTGGTTTTGATAACAATGTAAAACTGTCTATTGAACAATCTCCTTCCCAATCAGTTGAAAAGTCCATGACCCCCAAAAAGAGAGGGAGAAAACCAAAGGGTGATAAAATCAAGGCAAAAATAGCAGCGGGCACTCAATCTACTATGGATTGAAAATTTACCCCTACTAAAAGATTGATGAGGAGAACCAAATGTTCTCCTTGTCAATAATGAAGATAGCCTCTTGGAATGTCAGAGGCTTAAATCCCCCTGACAAGTGTGCCACAATCAAGTTAGAACTTGACTCTATGAAGGCAGACATAATTCTATTGCAAGAAACCAAGCTATCATAATAAACATTTCTTAAGACAATAGGCAAATGGTCTCAATGGAGCTCGAGTCATAAATAGAGCAATGGTGCTTCAGGGGGGCTTGCAGTCCTATGGGATCCCAAAGCAGTTCAAGTTCAACAACTTATTCAACATGATAATTGGCAACTAGAGAAAGTCATTTGTTTTGATCTAACTTTTATCCTTTTCAATATCTATGGCCCCACAGTGACTTCTGATAAACTCAAATTGTGTAAATAGGTTACTAATGGCATTCAGTCTCAAACTTATCAACTATTAATTTTGGCTGGAGATTTCAATGTTGTCCTCAAGTCATGAGAAAAACATGGTGGGATAAGCCCTCCACCTAAAACGGTCCAAGATTTCTCAAATCTTCTATTGGACAATAATTTGGATGATATTGAACCTGCTAATGGTTCTTTTACATGGACCAATAAGAGAGAAAATTTCTCCCAAATTGCAATTAGGTTGGACAAATTTCTTGTCTAACAAGAGTGGAAATTATCAAGTATTACCTTCCAATCTAAACTTCTACCTTGTCCAGGATCTGACCATTTTCCAATCACATTACAACTAGAAACTCCACAGGGTAATTAAGGTGTCAAACATTAGCCATCTTTTAAATTTGAAAGGATGTGGCTGAGGCATCCACAATTTTTACCCCTATTAAAACAATGGTGGACCACCGCCCCATATTGTGCAAGCTCAAAAATGCATCAGTTTGCTGAAAAGTTGAAGATTGTGAAAAAGCATATTAAAAAATGGAATGAGTTAGTTTTCAAAGATATTTTTATAGAAAAAGAGACAGTAAAAAAGAAATTATCAGAGATTCTTGATACCACTATTAAACAAGGTATGACTTCTGATCAGTTTTCCATTCAAAAGGATTTGCAAGTGGAATGGGAAGAACTCTACAGTAGGGAAGAGATTTATTGGCGTCAGAAATACCGTGAATTATGGCTAAGAGAGGGGGATAAAAACACAAAGTTTTTCCATGCTTCTGCTAAGCAGAAAAGAGCTGCCATTCAAATATTTACTATTAACAATGTAGATAATGGTAGCACCATCTATGATGCCCAGGGTATCCAAGATGAAGGAATAAAGTTTTTCAAAAACCTTTTACATCCCCCACAGGAGCCACCTCCCACACAGGATGACTTTGTTAGAAAGTAAAGTCCACTAAGATAACTGAGAGGTGGGGTAGGGGGGTGAATCAGTTATCTGATAATTATAACTTTCATCATCTTCAACATCATTAAACCATATAAGCAATATAATTACAAACCATAGAAAGATATTCAATACACAATAACACAATGACACAAGATATGTTGACTAGGGAACCTCTTGATCAAAGAGTAAACCCTGGTGGGAATGATGCCCACAAAAGATGTGCTAATATGAATATTCCTTGTGAGAGGATGGACTCTGTTAGGAGTCTTAAGAAATACATTTAGTACATATGAATCCCTGTTAGGAGATTTTGAATCCCTGTTAAAATATTCTAACCTTGTTAAGAGTTATGGAAGACAAAAGGACCCACTGCCCAAACAGCTTCAGGGTAAGATCACTGAACACACTGTCCAAATAATCTTTGCATTACTCAACATAATAATATGTTACCTCTTCTTTGACTATGCCAAATTGCACTCACTATTACATCAGATCTCAATTTCATATCTCTGTACTTCGCATGTCTTCCTTCACAAATTCACTTTTATACTTAGCTCTTTTCTTCAATTCATGCATACAGCATCACAACCACTGCTACCATATCATAATTACACACTTTTCACATTAAAACTACATTGCAACAAGGAAATAAATTCCTTCATTTATACCACACTCAAATAATTACAAATAAGTCAGCATACAATTACAAAATAAAAGTTTCCACATGCTACATCAAAATTACACAAAACTGTCAGCTTCCAAATATAATAAATCTTCACTCATGCAACCTCAAAGTCTAAACTATTATCCACATCACTATCAATGTGTCTTCAACTTCCCTTTAACTGCGCAAAACTAGATTCCATCCCAATTAGGAGATATCATCCGATTTCCACAAACCGCTACTCAGGAACACTGCCTGAATACTGCTTCCACCAAAATGATCATAATTTCCATGAATAAATGAATTACTATCTGCACTCTTAACCATAGACATATGACATATCAAAGAGTATAACCTCAACATCACATAGCTCCAACTACAATAACCCATGTGCGCTAATCCAAACTTTGTCTTCTTCTCTGCAAGTCTTCGGTAAATCACTATGTTGACATCAATGACAATCATAGTCATGAATGCAAAAACAACTATTATAGAATGTCTACCAAACATTTAGCATTCATTCCTAATAATCTCCCCCATTGGCGTTAATGAGAACATAGATGAGAAACATCCAATGTTCCAAAAATACAATACTACAACACTGCTTCTTCAAATCCTCTTCATTAATCAAATCTTGCTTCATTATCATATTCAGTTCTCTCCAATAGATGTCTTAGATTGTTTTTCATGTATACTTCTCCCCCATTGATATCAATGATAGAAATTCCATCATTATGTGAACAACAAGTCAATGTCAAAAGACACTTTTTAGAAAATACATTTACTAGAGTCCTCATGACTCAACTCAGATACATATACTCCCCCATAGAGGAAGTACCAACATCCATTCTAGAAGAAAGATAAGGATCATATACCACTAGACGGATGCAACCAACTGCATCACTTCTCAAAAGTAGGCTGGGGCATAACCCCAAGCATACTTCTCAGATACTCAAATGTATCCTTAGGCAAAGGCTTTGTGAATATATCTGCTATCTGCTGCTTTGTACTTATGTACTCAAGTCTAAATTCTTTCTTAGACATACTAATTGTACTAATGTTATCATAATGTATGACAACAGGCTCCAAATTTTTTATTCCAATATCCTTCAGCATTTGCTTCATCCAAATTATCTGGTTACAATTATTTTCTGCTACTAAATATTCTACTTCTGTTGTTCTTTGTGAGATACAATTCTGCTTCTTGCTTAGCCAAGAAACTAATCTTCCTCCAAGGAAAAACACTCCACCACTAGTGCTTTTCTTATCATCAACACTACCTCCCCAATTAGCATCTGTATATGCACATAGGGTAAAATCATCATGTTTTTCATACCATAGTCCATAGTCCATTGTTCCTCTTAAATATCTCAGTATCCTCTTTACTGCTGCATAATGTGATTCTCTAGGTTCAGCTTGAAATCTTGCTACAATTCCAACTGAATGTGCTATATTAGGTCTTGTATGAGTCAAATACTGTAATCCTCCAATCATAGATCTGTATTTCTTTTGTTCTACTACAGGAGTCTCATCTATGCTAGATAACTTATGTCCAGTCACCATAGGTGTTCCAACTGGTTTACAATCCTCCATTCCAAATCTTTTCAACAAGTCATTTAAGTACTTTTTTTGACTTACAAAGATACCATCATTTTTTTTTGTTATCGGTAATCCCAAAAAGTATTTCATCTCACCAATCATACTCATTTCAAATTCAGTATTCATTTCATCAGCAAATTTGTCACTAGCTTCGTCTTCTCCTCCAAAGATAATGTCATCAACAAAAATAACTACAACTAACAAACCATTTTTAATTTCTTTTGTGTATAGATTGCTATTAGTTGTTCCTTTTGTAAATCCCAACTTTAACAAATACTTATCCAGTCTTGCATACCAAGTTCTAGGTGCTTGTTTAAGTCCACATAAAGCTTTCTTCAATTTACATACCATGTCTCCTTCTTGAGTTAAAGGAAAATCTTTAGGCTTCTTAATGTAGACTTCTTCCAATTCTCCATTCAAAAATGCTAACTTCACATCCATCTGATATACATTGAATTTCTTGTAAGCTACATAAGCCAAAAACATTCTTACTGCTTTAATTCTTGCAATAGGTGCAAAAGTTTCTTCATAGTCAATTCCTTCTTTTTGTGAGTAACCCTTACATACCAATCCTGCTTTGTTTCTTACTACTTCTCCTTGTTCATTCATCTTGTTTCTGAATACCCATTTAGTTCCAATAACATTCTTGTCTTTAGGTCTAGGGACCAATTCCCATGTCTTGTTCTTTTCAATCTAATCTAGTTCTTCTTTCATAGCATTAGTCCAAATTTCATCTTCATAAGCTTCATTAGTAGTCTTAGGTTCAATTTGAGAAATCAAACATCACTGTTCTTGTGCCTTATTTTGAGTAAGAACTCCTCTTTGGAGGCTCCCAATAATTTGTTCAAAAGGATGATTCCTTAACAAACTCTTGCTAGGTGTCATTGTCTCAGATCTCTCTTCAGATTTAGGTTCTTCAATAACTTCTCTGTGGCTTTTTTTCAACAAATAACTGTCAGTTTCATAAAACAATTCAGTAGGTCCAGTGTTAGGTTTAGGATGAGCTTCTTGATTAGATTCATAATCAAGCATTCTTTCCTGAATTTTGAACTTTTCATCAACTTTAACATTTGCGCTTTCAACAATAGTCTTAGTTCTTTTATTGAAACATCTATATTCTTTGCTTTTCAAAGAATATCCAAGAAATATACCTTCATCACTTCTAGTATCAAAATTTCCAATATCATCATCTCTCTTTATACAACATTTGCTTCCAAAAATTCTAAAATACTTAACTGATGGTGCATGTCCAAATCATAATTCATAAGGTGTCTTGTCTGTGTCTGCTCTGATTTGTACTATGTTCATTGTATACACTGTTGTGTTCATTGCTTCTCTCTAGAATATCTTTGCCAAATCATTTTCAAACAACATAGCGCTTGCTGCTTCAGTCATTGATATGTTCCTTCTTTCTGCAATGCCATTTTGTTTAGGTGTTCTAGGGGCTAAATACTATCTTTTAATGTCATTTTCTTCACAAAAGTTGTTAAACTCTCTAGAAGTAAATTCTCCACCTCTATTAGATCTCACACATTTAATCTTCATTCCAGAGTCATTCTCAACTTTATTTTTAACAATCTTAAACTTATCAAATGATTCAAATTTTTCTTTAAGAAATGCAATCCACATCATTCTTGTAAAATCATCAATAAGAATCATAAAATACCTTTCTCCATAGAATCCTCTAGTCCTGGTAGGACCACTCAAATCTGTATGAACAATCTCCAGCTTCTCTGTAGATGTAAACTTCTTACTAGGAAAAGAAATTCTCTTTTATTTAGCCATTATACATTATTTGCAAATCATGTTAGTAGGCTTCATAATTTTAGGTAAATCTCTTACTGCAAGTGTAGTACTTACTTTCACAATGTTATCAAAGTTTATATGACAAAACCTTCTATGCCATAACCAAATGTCATCAATCTTTGTAATCAAACATGTCATCTCAGAAGGATTCAATTGAAATACATTACCTCTGGTTCTAGATCTAGTTCCAATCAGATTTCCATCGTTATCCTTTATCACACAAGTTTTCTCAGTAAGCCAAACCTGATATCCCTTATCAACTAACTGTCCAACACTCAAAAGATTATGTTTCAATCCATCCACAAAATAAACATCATCAATATTAGTCTTTCCATCAAGAGTAATAGATCCTATACCTTTAATCAAACAAGGTGCATTGTTTCCAACTCTAAGAACTCCTCCATCATATTCATTCAACTTTATGAACTTTTTCATGTCTCCAGTCATATGATGTGAACAACCACTATCTATAATCCAATCAGATTTCTTTTCAACTTGAGAAACTAAGGATTTTTCTTCCTTAACATTAGTTTCAAGATTTTCTTCTTTAATTGCTACAAATCCTATGTCATCATTATTTTCAGTATCACTTTCACTTAAAGTTCTTTCTATACTAGCTTCAAGATCTTCATCATTAGCATAATAACATTCCTTAGATCTTCTAGGTTTGAAATTGCTTCTCTACTTTTTAACTCTCTTAGGACATTTAGATGCAAAATGACCATATTTTTGACAAGTCCAACATTTAAATATTTTCTTATCGTCTGGTTCTCTTTTCATAGGCAAGGCAATACCTTCTTCAATCTTCTTGTCTTCTTCATTTCTAGATCTATTGCTGCCAGCATAATCTCTACTCACATTGATGCTTCTTGAAAAAGTAGGGTGAACACTAAGAGCACTAAATGATGTTTCCATTCTAGGTAAGTCTCCTGATAATCTCAGGTTCATTTCTGCTACTTCCAATCTTCCAAGAAGAGTTTCTCTTGTAAATTTTGTTGTACAAGGTATCACTTGTTCAATCATCTGTATTGTCTGGTTAAATACATGAGTCAATGTGCTCAAAATTTTCCATATAACTTCATTCTCTATCTTTGTTCCTCCATAAGATTTTATACCTGTAATGATCTCTGACATTCTACCAATATAACTTCTAAAAGATTCATCTGCCAACATTCTTATATCTTCAAATGCACATATCCAATTATGTAATCTAACTCTTTTTTCATGTTCATCACCTTCAAAAGTAGAGTGTAAAGCATTCCAAATTTCATGAGATTTTTTTCAAATATTTTACCTGACTATACTCATTCTCTGGAAGTGCTATCAAAAGTGTTTCTCTTGCAAGTATGTTACACATGAATAGATCTCTCTCTTCCGCAATACATGTTTCAAGATTGTCCTCTTCAATGATAGTCTTATTATTCTTTGTTATCAACCAATAACCTAGTCCTAAACATAATAGGTGTGTCTTCATCTTTTCTTTCCAGCTGTCAAAATTTACTCCATCAAACTTAGGGCTTTCTTTCTTGAAATTTTCCATGGATCTCCTTAAGATGTTAAACTTCTTTTTCAAGGACCTATTGCTCTGATACCAATTGTTAGAAAGTAAAGTCCACCAAGATAACTGAGAGGGGGGGGGGGGTGTGAATCAGTTATCTGATAATTATAACTTTTATCATCTTCAACAACATTAAACCATATAAGCAATATAATTACAAACCATAGAAAGATATTCATACACAATAAGACAATGACACAAGATATGTTGGCTAGGGAACCTCTTGATCAAAGAGTAAACCCTGGTGGGAATGATGCCCAAAAAAGATGCACTAATATGAATATTCCTCATGAGAAGATGGAATTTGTTAGGAGTCTTATGAAGTACATTCAGTACATATGAATCCCTGTTAAAATATTCTAACCCCGTTAAGAGTTATGGAAGACAGAAGGACCCACTGCCCAAACAGCTTTAGGGTAAGATCACTGGACACATTGTCCAAATAATATTTGTATTACTCAATAGAATAATATGTCACCTCTTCTCTAACTGTGCCAAACTGCACTCACTGTTACATCAGATCTCAATTTTAGATCTCTGTACTTTGCATGTCTTCCTTCACAAATTCGCTTTCATACTTAGCTCTTTTCTTCACTTCATGCATACAACATCACAACTGTTGCTACCATATCATAATTACACACTTTTCACATTACAACTACATTGAAGCAAGGAAATACATTCCTTCCTTTATAACACACTCAAATAATTACAAATGAGTCAGCATATAATTACAAAATAAAAGTTTCCACACGCTACATCAAAATTACACAAAACTGTTAGCTTCCAAATACAATAAATCTTCACTCATGTGACCTCGAAGTTTGTGCTATCATCCACATCACTATCAATGTGTCTTCAACTTCCCTTTAACGGTGCAAAACTAGATTGCATCCCGATTAGGAGATATCATCCAATTTCCACAAACCGCTACTTAGGAACACTGCCTGAATACAGCTTCCACCAAAATGATCATAACTTCCATGAATAAATGAATTATTGTCTATGCTATTAACCATAGACATATGACATATCAAAGAGTATAACCTTAAAATTGCATAGCTCCAACTGCAATAACCCATGTGCACTAATCTAAACTCGGTCTACTTCTCTGCAAGTCTTTGATAAATCACTGTGTTGACATCAATGACAATCATAGTCATGAATGCAACAACAACTGCTATAGAATATTTGCCAAACATTTAGCATTCATTCCTAACAAACTCGCATATTCTTCTTGAAGCTATCCCTTCTTTGATTTCAGATTTGGATAATTTAGCATTGATGGCTCCATTCACCATTTTTGAACTTAGAAAGGTGGTTTTTTCTTTAGCACCGGATAAAGCTCCTGGGCTAGATGGCTATACAGCCCTCTTCTTTCAAAGTTGTTGGGATTTCATTGGTCTAGATTTTCTTGGGGTGATAGAAGAATCTAGAAAAAAAAAATCTATGTTAAAATATTTTAACATGACAAATATAGCCATCATTCCAAAGGTGAAATCTCCCAAATCATTCTCAGAATTCAGGCCTATCTCACTATGTAACACAATATACAAAATTGTTACAAAAGCCATTTATTTCAGAATGCAACATCTAATTCTAATAATTGTCTCAAGAGCAAGGTGGCTTTGTTTCTAGGAGAGAAACTATGGAAGGGGCATTAGTAGCTCATGAAGTTCTCCATTCAATTAACTCCTCCAAGTCCCCTACTTTCATTATTAAACTAGATATGATGAAGGCCTATGATAGAGTCCACTGGGATTTCTTGTTCAAAGTATTACGAAAATTTGGGTTCTCAAAATCTTGGTGTAGTTGGATCAAAGCTTGTGTGTCTGGAGCTTTTTTCTCTATCATCATCAATGGGGTGCCAGTGGGGTTTTTTCCATCTTCTCAAGGTGTAAGATAGGGATATCCCTTGTCTCTAGTTTTGTTTATAATTATGGTTGAAGCTTTTAGCATAATCATTCACCACAAACATAATCTTGGTCTTTGGCAAGGTATAAAGATTGGGGATTCCACTATTTCAATCACAAATTCATTCTTTGCTGATGATACCCTACTCTTTGGATTTTCAAAGGCACTAGAGGCCAAGCAAATTAAACTTGTTCTTGATCTCTATACTGTTGCTTCTAGGCAAAAGATTAATGTGACTAAATCAAAGATTTACATTTTCAACACCAATCAAATTATTGCTAACATAATTGTCAGCATCCTTGGATTTACAATTGATATTCTACCCTCAGTATATCTTGGCATCCCCTTCTTCATGGGTCGTAACAAAGCAAACTACTGGATGCCAATCATTGATAGAATTAAGGCAAGAATGGCAGCATGGAAAACTAGATGGCTCTCTCTTGCTGGTAAGATCTTACTCATTAAAAATGTGTTGGCAGCGATCCCAAATTATTATCTCTCAGTTCTAAAGGCTCCTGCTTTAGTTATTTAGATTATTCACAAGCTGATTAAAGAATTTTTATGGTCTGCAAACATAGATGGAGCAAACAAAATTCCCCTTATTTCATTAAAAGATATGACACAAGTTAAGTCTCATGGTGGGGCAGGAATTCATGATCTAACAAATAGAAACAAGGCATTTGGAGCGAAGCTAGTATGGCAAATGCAATCCAATCCACAAAATAAATGGTGTCAAATCATGCAATATAAGTACCTAGACAACAATAATCCTTCTAGAGTGCTCTCAATTCTTGATCTGCCAAGGGGATCAGCTCTATGGGATTTTATGATGTCCTCAAGAGACACAATAACTAATTACATTTCTTGGGAAGTAAACAATGGGCAACAAGTTAAATTTTGGAGAGACTCATGGAATGGAAATCCACCCTTGTTCAACTTGGATCAGATGTAGGGTGTGATTGAATCATCTGAATCAGTTTGGGGCTGCTAGCTAATTGATTTTGTCTCAGCTATCTGTTTATTTTCTAGGAAAGTTATTTGGAAAGATCTAGGGGACCTTCACATTACATTGCAAGAGCAAGAAAGATTTTCAAAATTATTAGCAAGTAAAGAAGTCTACCTCTCAGGAAAGGGTGCTCATATTATTTGGGCTCTAGGGAAAGATGGAAATTACACTATCAAAGAAGGTTACAAAATTATTCAATAGCAAGTAACTTGTAATATTCTGAATCGGGCCTTCTATTTTTGCTGGAATAATGTCACTCTACCTAAAGCAGGCTGCTTTGCATGGATTGCATTGAAAAAAAGAGCTCTCACGAGTGATAGACTAACTAGATTCAACATTTCCCAGCCTTTTAATTGCCTTTTATGTAATCAAGATACTAAAACCGAAGATCACCTCTTCGTTAATTGTCCATTTGCTCGACAATGTTGGTTATATGTTCTTGCAAAACTCTAGTTCCAGATGCCCCTTCCAAACAAGCTATGGAATCTTTTTCAATCCTGGCCCAAACTCTATACCAATTCCCTCTTTTTGGGACTATGGTCCTATATCCCGGCTCTAGTGGTTTTGATGCAGGAGCATCCTGGGTGTAAGAGCAATCTTGCATCACCCAAAAATATTTTTGTTTGCTTTTCAATAAGGGCTATCTTGTGCAGAGCTGCTATTTATGAAAACTTACTATTTTTAGTAAGTTGGTCATATGATCTTAGAATGTTTTGATTTCACAGTTGGAGGTTCATCCTAGTCATTTCAGCCTACCAGTTGAGTTTCATTGCCACATCATCAGTATTGGTGAAGTTATTGAGGTTTTTGGGTATGAAATCTTTCTGGTCAATTTTGAAGGCCTTAGAGGCTCCAAATCACGATCGACCATAGGCTGACTAGCACTAGCGCATGTCATGCACTGTAGATCTCATCATGGCATTTCCGAAAAGTGGTTACAATAGGAAAATTGAGCTACGGTTAAAAAGTTATGGCCTTCAGAAGTTGGGCTACCTAAAAGCATATTTTGTATTTCTTTTGAGCCGACCCTATTGTAAAAATTGTGAAAATAAAATAATTCTATGTATAGTCGGCCTTGAGGGATAAATTTCTGAAACCTTCTCGGGTGGTGGAAATTGCCTATATAAAGAAGGCCCATAGTGTTGTCTAGGCAGTTCTAGGTAGTAGATTTGGATATTGATTCAAGGCTTTGTCCTATAGAATATTGTAAGGGAATGCCCATGTGGCTTTGCATATTGTAATTCTGAAAGTTTGTAATTCCACATTTGTAGAGATAATAAGAAGCCAATTTTTTGTTCTTGCATATTGTTGTTGTTTCTCTGTTTCTATTATGTGTTTGTGGTATTAAGGGGAGCACCTTTCATCAGGTTTGGGCCTTATGGTGGGAGAGGAATAAGAGAATCTTTCGTTAGCAAATCTCTCCAATTGAGAATGTCCTCAGTTCTCTTGAAAAATCCATTTAAGAAGTGGTAAACAATAGTCACTCAAAAGTCAAATGCAATCCAATACTATCTTCTTGGGATACTGGTATTATTCGTGAGTGGAAAGGTATCCATATACCTATCGGCTGGTGTCAGCACTCAAATTCAGCCCCCTCTTTAGAGAGACAAAAAATCCATTGGGTTCCACCTTCAGCTGGTCAAATTAAATTGAACTTTGATGGAGCATCCTAGGGTAATCCTGGCCAATCTGGTGCAGGCATTTATATTTGAGATCATCAAGGTGATGTATTAGCTTTCAAATCATCCCCCCTGCCATTTGGTTCCAACAATATGGCTGAGGCATAGACACTATTTCTTGGACTGATTTTGGCAAAACAAGCTGGCTTTCAGAGCATCTTGATAGAGGGAGATTCCATGGTTATAATTACTGCATGAATAGATAGAGCTTCACATAACTAGAAATTGACCTATATCCTTCAACAAATATGGATCCTTCTAGATACATTTGATGACATCCAGGTCTCGCATACACTTTACGAAGGAAATAGTTTAGCAGACTATTTAGGTAACCGAGGTTGTGATGGTATTCACCAAGAAAAAACTATTCCAATTCGAAATAGTACCATTGATGATGAATTTCATAAAGTTATCATCTCAGATAAAGAGGCTTTAAAATCTTGATTTGAAAGATTTCTTACGATATGCTGAGGTTACCACATGACAGTTAGCAGCAGTTCTTCTCATGATGCCTTCAGTAACAACATGGCTCTGTTCTCCTTTTTGGCTGCTGCCAAATCCTTTCTCACGTGTGGTGTATTATTCTACAGCTTAGATGGATGTTTAGGTTAAGTTCTCCTGGGTTCCTTGGCAAGGCATTACACATGGCCACATCATGGATTTTGCCAACATTTATGCAAATTACGCTTGCCATGTGATAGTCATATGTGTTGTATACGTCCGCCAATTCATTATATATGAGATGAAATAAAGATAGTTGCAAATTTGGGGTTTTCTCGGTGGTCTTGGTGATATTATTTTCTGTCATCCTCAAAACTGCTGCTCTATGAGTTCCCTCTAATATGGATTTCTCGCATGAATTTTTCCAGTGCTATGATTCCTGCAAGACCTTTCACAAGGAATTGATGCCATGTAATTTTAGAATTCATCTCCTCCTTGGGGTCACAGAGCATTCGTTACCAGCTCATGTTGATGATGCCTTTGTTGACAGTGCTTTCATTTGCCATTCTCCAGTGATTTGCAGAGCTATTCGGAGGTTGATTGGTGAGAATATTCTCAAACCCAAATCAAAATTCATTTTATTCCCTTCGTAAATGATATCCATTTTCCTGTCAAATGTCTTTGATCTACTACAATCACTGGAGCTCCTATTTATAATAGCAAACAAGGTGGTTCAACCTGAATTCATCGCGGATAATAAGTTAATGCTCGCGGTCCATAAATATGATTTATGGCATGGGAAAGCTCTTGTAGGGGGTTTGTTTTCACGCCATTTACTTATGATGAAGCATGACTATATGTTGGTTTATGAATGTATTAAGCGAGCTATTGAGCATCATAATTTTAGGTTGCTAAAATCTACTCTTCTGGTGGTCTCGCATGCTATTGATAGGGAGCTTGAGTCTAACATTAAAAGTACGGTTAATGCATTGTTTGATTTTCTGGATACACCCAATAAACTTCCATGGTCTTCTCTAGTGAAGTCGATTCTTGCTTCGGCACCACTATACCCCCTGCGAGCGCCCCCTGTTCCTGATCTAAATTTGCCTTCAATGCATACTAGTTCTCCGTTCGTAGATCCGAATTATTTTGGTTGGTGTGAAATTGATGATGGCTACTTCTCTTAGGTACCAATTGCTCCACCCAATGGCTGGGAAAAATCTTGGTGTTTTTCACAGGATCATTATCAACATGGACCCTTTGATCATTATGACATGGTTGAATGAGTTTTAGTTGATCCTACATGGATATTTTATAATTTTTTATCGATTTTATTGCAATCTGGCTGTTGATTATGTAATATCCCACTGATGTACAATTGCTAGCTAATTCTTTGTCATGTGAAGAATTTTTGGTCTCGTATCTCAAGATTTGCACCCAAGAAAATATGTAATGTTTCATAGGTTTAGGTTGGGTGGACTCAGAAGTGAATATTGTAACCTCTCGAAATATTATTCTTGTATTTGACAATGACTCTAGGGTTTCTTTCTGGTCTCTTCCATGGACGAGTCTTTGAACCAATTATTATAAATATATTATTGGTGGCTTGTCCACTTTTGTCTAAAAAAAAACAAAACATTATAGCAACTTTTCCATCATTGCTCAAAACTGACTTTAATGATTTCTAACTCCTACCAAATGATGTATGAATACCATTTAGGCCTTTTAAGGAATTTTTCTAATCTTAGCTAAGTCTAGAAGACTTTTAGACCCATTTACACCCATTTTCCCATCCTAGGCCTAGTCTAGCACTATCTACTAGAAAAGCTTAAACATGTAGGTTGGATTGAACCTAGCCTAATCCACCTAGGAATACACTTGCAAGATCTTCTATGGTTAAAAGAAAAGCTACTAACTTGGCTACTTGGTCAGTACAAGCCAAACTTATAAACAAGCTTAAGATTTATCCTATGTGCTCTTGCACCACTAAGATATAGACCAGGCAAAGGTATGGGCATTTCTGAGACTTGTTTTTCATATTTTATTTCTCTTTTCATCAACATTTATATCATGGATGGAATCTTAATGTTACATTACAATGCTAAGCTTATTTCAGATGTGTTACTCTTATTTTATATTAATAGTATTTAATTATTTATAATTGCAATGATAGATTAAAATCTCTAATCATAATTTTTTATTTACCAATAACAACATATTTATATCCTATGGTGTATTCACCATCTCCTTCTCACCGAATATTCATTAAATTTGAGAAGAATAATGACTACAGATCTTGCAATTTAACTTGGTTTTCCATAGCTACGGAATTACATCCTTGTTATAGTTCCGCCTTCATTGATAGGTAGCATTTTTTACTCTACCCTACATAAAGGTCTTCCAAAATTGAGATACTTTTGTTGACATTTTAGTTTTAAGTTTCTCAACAATTTTCCACTTTTATATTATACAGATTTTGATGTAAGTATTCCTCATACTATATACAGACTGATTTCCTCTATTTAATATTCTTGTTTCTTTGAAAAATTATTGGGCTATTCAAACACATGAACATAACATCGCCTTTAAACTTAGTACTCTCATAGGATAAACTTAAATTCTATTTGTTAAAGCACTGGAATGTATATAGTTGAAGAAGATAAATTTGCGTTTTGATAAAAAAAACTATGCATCTTTTTGTAAATTCAAATCCTCTACCAAAGCAGTAAATGAATGGGAAGTTTAGTAGTTAGTCAACATGAATGTCACATAATACCCAAACATAATGGTTTGGAGAAAATGGATTCTATGAAGTGATTTTATGTGGAAGCAACCTTCGCAGCGACAGAGAAAATCTGTCGAAGACAGTACTTCCATAATGCATGCAATAAAAGAATACCTGCATCTAGAACATGAAGATCTCAACTTTGTGTACTATTATTTTTACACAACTACCATTCCAACAACTACTTTCAAGGTTGTACTTTTGTGATTGTTTTGAGAAATCCTACCAATGTTTTCAATTTAAAATATTTCCTAAGCATATTTTCCATGTTAGAGTCGCTACAAAAATAATTCATACTGTTGGAGAGCCTGTTTATATTTATTTACTGTATTCACACTTTTGCATATTATATTATCCTTTTTTTATGCTATGTAGATTTGTCCAAAACTACAGATACGGTAACATTAATATTTTCAAGAAGTTGAAAACTATATGATCATTCTATTCTGATATGTTTATCTGATCTACATAAATTATTAACATATGCCTTCACATTCATCTAACTCACTATCTACATAGATTTTTCATATTATTGGAGAGGCTCTTTATATTTTCTTACTGTATTCCCACTTTTGGATATTATATTATTCTTTTTTTTAATGCTAGATAGATTTTTCCAGAACTACAGATATTGTAACATTAATATTTTTAAGATATTGAAAACTATATAATCATTCTATATAGAACCAATCTCATGTTCTATTTTTCTCTGCTTACTACAATTCCCCTTTTGTTTAATCACAGTTAAAACTTTAATGTATAAAAACAACAATGCACATTGAACTAACCAATCAGACCTCTCTCAGAACACCTGATCATAAATTCATCACAATAATTTAAATTAAGATCTTCTATCAAATCCTTAATTGTTTTTCCATTATGTGTACAATGTCTATGGACTGTTCATCAGAAGACAATAACAAATTTATTTTTGCAACATAATCAAATTCAAATATTTTCACCCACCATAAATTACTTGACATACAATCTTTAAACTATATTGCAAATCACTAGTCAACATAGATGAATAATGGATATATCCAATCAAACTGAGGACAAACATAACCAGATCTACTAATATCATCATGGCCTCTTTCTACACAAACTTCAAAATATAAGTTAATTCAGAGACACCTCTCATCTTTACTAATTTTACCTCCAAACATGCTATAATGATGTCTTGCCCGATCCAAGATTTCTTACAAAATTACTATGCATTAAAGAATGCTTAAATCATCCAAATACAAATAATTTCTATGCGAATGTCCACTCAAATTATCGATCAAGTTATGATACATATGCATACTACAATTAAACAACAAAAAAAACATAATATAGTCAACATAGCTTTAGAATTAACATATTGTTATTAGAATTTAGTTGTTCAGTTTTTTTACTGCTTTTAAAAACTATACTTAACTTAATTGTATTACTTTCCTCTTTTCTTACTCATTTTTAGAATTAAAACATCATTCTTTCCAATACTAGCATAAACGAAATTGACAAATTATCATAACTACATAGAAAATTTCATAATAAAATATTAAATTGTATACTATATATCTTATTTAAAAGGCCACATACAAACAAACACAACATGTACACTATTCTTTATTACTGTAAAATCAGTACATTGATGATAAAAAAATTAGCACCGTCTCTACGCCTTCCAAATTTTCTTATTTGAAGAAAGTTACAAATTTTATGTTAATGAAATCAGTATGGGATCCCTGACACACATATTTCCACTAGTATACATTTATTCTATGAATTTTTACATTTTAACTTTTAAATGAAATAAATTACATATTAAACCTTTTATACAATCAATCAAAAATTATTTAATTCTTTTGTCCAATGGATATTGATTAAAAAAATAAATCCTTACATATATGTGATATTAAAATCCATATTTAACTATCTACTTTTATTTTATCAAAATCATTGATTAACATCAATCTAATACCCATATTTTTGTGTATCATTACAAAGACTAACTATGTACAACTGGAAAATAAACACTGACACAAGTCTGATTTTCTATTTCATGCGTATGCATCCTAACTAAATGTAAACAAAAACTTACAATAAATTATATAATACATGACAAATCACATTACCATTTTTAACCAAATCAAAACAAAGCAAGTGAGATGCTATGAATCCACATTGGCTAGTATTCCCCAAAGGCCAGTTTGTAACATGGTCAGTGCAATTTTTGTAAAAATATCTAAAGTTTTCCGCTACACTTTCCTTGATGAAGTAAATAGAATCTATCTTATTTTCAAATAATTAATGTCTTCAAAATTTACTCAAGGTTATCAATTTTTCCTAACGATATACATGACATCCAAATTAAATTAAATATCTCTTACTATATCACATTGCATATTCTATTGTTTTTCTCCATACATTTTAATATGATTTCATCAAATATCTTTATCATCTTACCCTATTCTTATGTAACAAAAAATGTGCCAAATTGTTCCTATTTTTTGGTTTCCACACAGTTGCTATACTCAAATAATATTGCAATCTCAAAACTTAATATATCAACTCATCATTATAAACATAACAAATCCTAAATGTAAACACAAAAACTGCACACATTGTTATCAAATTGGAAAAATGAGGAACATACTACAAATTAGAATAACATAGTTTCAATTACTTACAACATACAATCTTCTATTAATTGGGCAAAAAAAATGGCCTTCCTAACAAGGAAAACAATTTATCAAATAATGGATGGTATATCTATTGTACAACCATGTTAACAAATAATATCAATCCATTGTATTAAACAACACCATTCTTCAAGTAAGAAATATCATATCAAACTATCCAATTCTTTGCCCACACATTTTTCCCTCCTATCAAAACACTTGAACATACATGTACCACAACAACCTTTACTTAAAGGCTCTATTTTCTACTTCAAATAAAACTCTTGCAACTTGCTACACAATTTAATTTATGACAATTATATGCCAATTGCATATTCCGCTTATGAAAATCCCATTTATAAAGCCTTACCAAGTACATATTTTCTTTATACTTACACGACTATTCTCATTCATAATTAGCATGCACTTTCAGATCATGGAATATATTTGTCATTCTAATTCTAACCACATACCATAAGTCTTCGTCAAGTGAGGATCAACCCTTACAAAAAACAAGAATTCATTGTTTTAAGAAAACTCCCTAACGAGAGACAAAAAAGGATCTGAAATACATGTCGAATTCCCAAACATAATTATCATATCAAAAAAATTCATTCATAACAATTTTTACCTCTACATTTAATTGAATCCAATCTACCAACAAATATAAATATATTAATACAACAAAGACAAAAATTACAATCAAAGTAAATTGATTTAATTTACTTTTACAAGTAACTTTCAAACCAAAAAATACAAACTATATCAACTCATCATCATTATTATATATATATATATATATATATATATATATATATATATATATATATATATATATATATATATATATATATATATATATATATATAATAATATATATATATATATATATATATATATATATATATATATATAACCAAATAACAAACTGAATATATCCACTCAAATTATATATTACACTTAACATATCTTCAGCATACCTATTGCATACCAAGTTGCAATTGCTAGTTTACATAAATGAACATAAACATTAAAAATCAATAGTGTATTGAATTACTATTTGTATGGTGTAAAAGTGACCACACTTCTATGAATCCTTACATGTAAGGAAACTCAAGAATGAGCCCTCACAAATCGATCCATAGCTCTCTATGCATGGAGTTGCAAGATTTGTAAAATTGCTCTCAGCTAGAGCTATAAACTCATGACCTTGCTAGTCAAACACACAATGAGAGATTCAAGTTGAAGACAAGGGAAACAATGCCAATATCCCCAAATAGAATCAAATGTATGCAATGCAATGCAACCTATATGAGTATGCAAATTAATCTATAAAAATGAAAGTACAATGCAACTATTCTATGAAGGAAAATACAAAGGATTACAACCTTCCTAATTAGACTATGTGTGATTAATCTATTGCATGAAAGGAAATCTAAGCTATGAAAGCATAAGTATGAAGCTACTATGCAAGAATGAGACTATGAAAGCATGTAAATATGAGATTTGAGAATGCTCCAAATGCACCTAGAAAATCTGCAGCATAACATTAGCATAAAAACAAGTGTATGCAAATGAAGAAGAGAGCTCTCCTTTTATAGGAAATGAGATGAAATGGATCATTGAGATTAAGAGACAAAAGAATTAATCAACGGTGGAGAAAAATGGAAGCTTGATCCTTATGCACAAATATCCTCCAATGAGAAAATAAGAGTTGACTTTTGTGTCCACAAAAGACAAAAAATACTTTTCTTTTGTTTATAAAATAAGAATAGTGCTTTATTTGTGCAACTTAGGATAAGAGTAAAAGTGGGAGCTTTTTATTTAAATAAAAGGGGAGGAAATATTCCTTTTAATTAAATAAAGACTTAGGATAAATGGTTAAACCATAGGATAAAAATCCAATATATGATCGAAATTAAGACTTGATCAAGAAAATGATAATGTTGAAAATATTGATTATTGATAAAACTGATTTAGGATTGATAAATCAAATAAATGGGGCCCAAAGTCTAGGCGACCATTTTTGGGTGCATACATTTGCCCCTCTTTGACTAATGTGTGATCGATTTGGGAACACATGTAGTCAAAGAATGAAGTTGAAATGTGAGATCGATCTAGGATCACAAAACAACTCAAATATGAAGTCGACTCGGGATCACATCTAGACAAAGCATAAACAAAGGCCTTTGAACATGAGGTCGATTCGGGATCACATTCAAAGTAAGAGATAAGAATCTCAAATTTGAGCAAAAGCTCACAGAAAATATGTCCGAATCAAGAAAATCAAGAAATCAGGGATGAGAATCCCATAAATACTGCCCCCTCAGAATCGAAATCGAAATTAGATAGAGGAGAACAACGAATTGATAAAAGATTTGATCAAATCAGAATGAAATCACAATCGAAGGGAAAGGTCAAAAGGTTAACCATTAGGCAATGAACATGCCCTAGTGATGAAATAGAAGACTAGAAATAGGGCAAATGAAAGACTAGAAAATTTGAGAGACATGGAAGGAAGAAATTCCATCGAAAATCAAATTATGCCTCAAAAGGTCAGTCAACTGCGTAGAAAGAAGGAGAAAATTTGAAATATGATTTTGACTATCAAGATGACCTCAAATTTCAATTTCAAGTCCAAAAATGGATCTAGGACATCAAAATTAGCTAAGGGTGCAATTTTTGCTCAATTCTGAGGTGTTTTGAAATTTAGGTCAAAAAGTCAAAATGCTATAAAAGGGGTAAAAAGGTCATTTTCAAAATCATTTGACTTTGTGATATTGAGAATCTTTGAGAGCTTAGAGAGAGAAAATGGCCTAGCAAGTAGCAGTTCCCATCCACAGACACCGATTTGAGCACTCCCGATTGCTCAACCGGCCTCCACATTATGGTGTCCCGGTATGTTTTCGAAAACTAGCTATTTTTTGAGTCATTTATTGCGCGCAATACATATTTAGCATGTTTTTTTTTTTAAAGGTTTTCAAATTTTAAAATTTTCAAAGTTTTTAGAGTAGGGCGATATATCACGTGATACTTGTAGAGTATCGTGCCCTTTGGGGACAAGAGTCACGCAATACTTCATGGGTCCCAAGTATATCGCTCGACAGTAGACACTAGTATCACACGATAACTTGCGAACTGTCGTGCGATACTTGGCAAAGTATCGCATGGTCAAAGGTGTATCACACCATTATAGGGAGAAGTATCGCACAATACTTCTCCAAACAATAGTATCGCCTGACTTAAAAACTTAGAAATTTTAATCATTTTGAGCAAAATAAGACATGGGTCCAGACAATTTTTATGTTGTATATGTCGTGCATTGATTTTTATCATAGTATGTACTAACATATGGCTTGGGAGAATGATTTGCAGGAGGTCTTTCCAGTGTTGATCATCAGAGCGCCGAAGGTGGTGGGGTTGAGATGCATTTGAGACCTAGATGACCCGGGCGTGAAATCAGGGCGATGGGATTCTGATATCTATTGTGGTTCCCATATATCTAGGTTGATCATGGGCTACTGACAGCCTTGGCTGAGAAATGGCATAGTGAGCATAACAGATTTCACTTGCCTACAGGAGAGGCATCCATCACATTAGACGATGTCTACAGGATACTATGGGTACCATGCCATGGCGAGCCTGTAAGTATAATCATGTTTTAAGATATAATTGTGTAAGTGTAATATTTCCATATGATGAAAAGTAATAGGATTGCTTGTTGGCACAGGTATACTATGATCAGGATGCCACTGAGGGACGATGGGTGATCCAGGAGATGCTGCAGGATGTTACGATTTTGGATTGGCATGTCAGTTGGGAGTGACTGATAGATGATTTTGGTAGAGATTTCTCGGTACCATGTATTGTAGTATCTTTCATTAGATAGGCCCTGATGACTGACCATAGTCAGAAGGGATTCTCGCTTGGATGGGGTAGACTACAGGTGGACTTGGTAGGTAGACCTCGTCGTATGGCATGGGGTCCTGCCATACTAGCAAAGATGTATCATGAGTTGCACGGGATCATCTACAGGGATAGTTAGACATGGGCATGTGGTGCCATCCTAGCACAGGTGTGGGCATGGGAGCATATCGCTGTGGTGCACCCTAGGGTTCAATCGAGAGAGCAGAGATACCCGTACATATACAGGTACGGAGGATACATATCACATGCCCATACTAAGGATGTGACACACTATTGGCAGATCCTAGATGAAGTGACCTCGTTCACATGGAGGCCATACAGGGATGTGGAGGCATGGGGGGATGCAGCAGATGAGATGAGTTACATGCTGTGCACCCGGCCATTGGTAGGCTGACATTCAAAGATTGTCAAGAGATTTTGCATCACTAGGGTATGGTGACAGTTTGGGAGGTAGCAATGAGTCTCCATAGAGACTACTACTTATGCGAGGGCCAGGGATGATGACGGACATGGGTGGCTACCCATGTTAGATTATCAGCGAGCTATCAAGGAGACTGATGCAATTAGGAGGGAGCCCTAGGAGTATCTCCCAGATATGGCTGATGCAGGTGCAGATGCAGCGTATAGGACTGAGTGGCAGAGGGTACCATTCCCTCAATTCATAGTACCAGATGCAGCACAGGTTGCCCCGGGAGGAGGAGACAGAGGAGATGATGAAGGTAGAGGTGAAGGCCAGGTGAGAGAGGTTGGAGAGGGATCCAGATCTAGTGGCCGAAAATGTCCATGAGGTCAGAGCTCAGGGAGTGAGGAGGTACAAAGACCCTCTTAGGAGTAGGTATAGGGATAGGCACAGGTAGATCCAGCTACGGGAGATGATTTGAGATCCCACATTCAGACTCTTGAGGTGGAGATTCAGTAGCTGAGGATCCCCATAGCGGTATGAGAGAAGTAGTTAGTTGATCTGAGGATGGAGAGAGATCAGTAGATAGCTGATCTCAGAGCTGAGATAGCCCATCGGGAGAAGATAGCACAGGTAGATGCTGCCGAGATCAGGAGAGAGTCAGCACGGGTGGCCTACTACCATGGGTTATACTACAGGCTGTACCAGTAGGGTAGAGAGCTCCCAGCTTCACCAAGGTGGCACCTGGTGCACCACCACAACCTCCAGCTACTGGTCCTCAAGATGGTAGTGGTTCTTAGGTTTAGGCTTAGGCTAGGTTTATGTTAGATAACACTATTCAGACTTTGATCTAGTTGGGATCTCATTTTTATGGTTTATATCATTGATGACATTGTACCATGACACTTGATCTTTATATATATGAGATATACTGGATGTTTGATATATCATGCTTCATTGTCTCACTTGGATGTGTATATCAATTTACATCTGTATTGTCTTGTCATATTTGCTCAAAATGTTTATGTATGTGCTTATTTATGTTATCTCTCATAGATGTATGTTTGACTCTCATATGTATAATATAGACTCATGGTTCTGAAAATGATATTTTGAGATATAGATATGATGATATGAGTAACCCCTTATGATAATAGGAATAGGTTTGAGATGAAAAAGACAAGGAGTGAAAGAGGTGATCAAGAAGAAGGAAAGGTGAGTGCAATTGACTGATAGGTCCATGTAAGTTGAAAAAGGAAAGCTCTCTCCATATGCAAAAATGCAAGACTAACATGAACCTAAAAATGCAAGCTACTATGAAAGTGGTTGACGTGAAAGGTCACAACACTTATAGACATCTAATTATCATCATTGAGCATTATTGGTAGCATCATAAGATCATACAATGCACACTAGCATAACTATGTGAATATGAATATGATCTTTATCAGATAGAAATGTGGAAATCCCACCTAGGCATCAAAGACATGTAGGTCAAGATGACTACTGTAGTGAGATGACCTAAGTTTGATATGGTGAGATTATGCTTGTATCAAGACACATGAAAGTCAGGATAACTAGAAGCATGCACTCGCATAAAACAGTCAAGGATAATACCTTGTCAATCCTTAGTGTCAAGTAAGACCAGCATAAATGCTCATGACAGTTAGGATCAACAAAATATACCCACAAGCAGATAAAGAAATAAAACATGTTCTCATGCCCTTAGTCTTCTAGCTATGCATCATTGAAAACTTCTCAGGGAGAGACCACTCATCAAAGAAATCCTCATATACAGCACACAAAGAAAAATAAAGTCAACATATCTCAGCGAGTTGATTGTTTAAGTGCGTGTGTGTTGGTCATAGAGTCAAACTCAGATCATCACATCTTCAAATGAGAAATATCATATCATACTAGACTGTAGGGTAAGACATGTGATAAGTGTTAAGAAACACTCAATGCAAGGGTAGTGTTGAAAAACATTGTTTTGGGGTGGTGTTGAAAAACACCTGTTGTGAAATGCCCCAAGAAACAAACGCACCTAAAGGACCTATGCTAACAGTTATGCCCCCTAGACAAAGACAAAGACCAATTCCAGACCAAGTCAAATAAGGTCAAGACATGATGGGAAAAAATGGCTAAGTGTCGAGGATGCATGCTAAGAAATAGGGGTGCAAAGGCCTCAAGTAGTGCCTGTTTCCAAGTTTTCACCACTTGGATATTATTGCAATTTTTTTTTTTTTTTTTTTCATTGTTTTGGATTTTTGTTACCAAGGCACCTATTTCCAGGTTTTCACCAAGGCACTTTTTCTATTTTTTTGAATTTTTTGCATTTTTTTATATTTTTTTTCAGGACTTTTTATGCTTTTTAGGATTTTTTCAACATCATCTATGAATTTTTTTGGTATTTTTTCAGGATCATAAAATATGTACAAAGGATGCCCCTAGACAAAATGGGCATCAAGGATAGAACTTCTTTAGGTGCAAAATGTTGATGGGCTCAGGGAGTTGTTCTCCATCTTCATCTGATAACAAATAAGCACCTGTCCCAAAAGTAGCTGTGATGACATATGGCCCAAGCCAATTAGGTTCGAATTTACCCTTTTATTCTCTATTCTATTGGTTCTTAGGATTTTCTCATAAAATAAGATCACCTATTTGATACTCTCTAGGGTGAACCTTCTTGTTGAATGCCTTGGACATACGCTTCTGATATACTCTCATGTGATCAAAGGAAGCCTTACGCTTCTCATCTAGAAGTTCTAATTCCTGTAACCTCATGGCACGGTAATCCTCATCTATAATCAAACCTTTGAGAGAGACTCTAAGTGAAGGTATCTCTACTTCTAAAGGCAACACTACTTCGGCACCATAGGTAAGTGCAAAAGGAGTAGCTCCTGTAGGTCTACGAATGCTAGTTCTATAGGCCCAAAGTGCTGGATTGATTTGCAAGTGCCAATCCCTACCATTCTTGTGCACTGTCTGATGAAGAATCTTAAGAATGGTTTTATTAGAGGCTTCTGCTTGTCTGTTTCCTTGTGGAAAATAGATGGAGGACCAATGTTGCTTGATTTTAAACTTCTTGCATAAATGATTTAGGTCCTTGTTCTTGAATTGACCTCCATTTTTAGTGATGATCTCAGAAGGCACCCCAAATTGGCAAATAATATGATTCAAAATAAAGAGTGAAACTATTTTGCCTGAGGCAACAGAAAGAGGGACTACCTCTACCCATTTCATGAAATAATCAGTAGCTGTGATGATAAACTTATGTCCACCTGATGAGTTGGGGTGAATTTTCTCAACAAGGTCAAAGGCCCAGCACTGAAATGGCCAATGAGAAATAGAAGGAATTAGCTCCCTACCTAGAGCATGAATCAGGTTTTCATGTTTTTGACATTTCTCGTAGGACTTAGAGAAAGCTACTGCATCCATTTGCATTGTGGGCCAGTAATACCCCACCCTAAGCAACCTTCGAGCCATGGCAAGACCGTTGGAATGTCCACCACAAATGCCCTCATGGATGTCAACTAACACTTGGTTGGATTCCTCCTTTTCCAAGCACCTAAGATGTGTCCCATCTAAACCCCTCCTATACAGATCACCATAGATAAGGGTGTGGCGAGAGGCATTACGGATGAGATTTCTGTGTTCAGAATGGTTGAAAGTGTTAGGGATGATGCCATCACGAAGATATGAATAGATAGCACCATATCGGGAAGACTCATGTGTGAAAAGGGTACAAATGACATGGCTTTCAGATGAGTCAAATATGGGATGGTGTAGCTCTTCCACCAGTAACTCAAACTGAGACTCATGTTGTTCCAATTGTAAGAGTGAAGATAATGTATCCATAGCATCTGCAGCTTTGTTGTCTATTCTAGGGATCTGCTGAAATGTCACAAATGCAAAATAATGTCTCAAAGAATCAACCATTTTCTTGTAAGGTATCAATTTTTCATCTTTGGTTTGATACTCTTCATTGAATTGATTTATGATTAACTATGAATCCCCAAAGACATGCATCTTAGTTATGTTCCATTCTATAGCCATTTTCAAACCATTGGTTAAAGCTTCATATTCTGCAATATTGTTTGTACATGGAAAAAGAAGTTTGTATGACTTTGGTATAGTATATCCATGTGGAGAAACAAACAATACCCCCGCACCTGACCCATTTTGCATATTGGAACCATCAAAGAACATTTTCCAAGTGCGAGAAGTAACATGCAATATGTACTCATCTGGGAATTCCACTTGTATGGGCATGCTATCTTGAACTGGAAAATCACCTAGTTGATCAACAATAGCTTGCCCTTTTATGGCCTTTCTTTCAATGTACTCTATATCAAATTTAGATAAAACCATCATCAACTTAGCAAGTCTACCCATGAGGGAAGCTTTACCAAGCAAGTACTTAAGAGGAACAATTTTTGCAACCAAATGTATAGTATGAGCAAGCATATAGTGTCGCAACTTTTGGGAAGCAAACACTACTGCAAGACAAGACTTTTCAATGCTATTATAATTGATCTCATAAGATACTAGAGTACAGCTAATGTAGTAAATGGCCCTTTCTTTCCCAGTGTCATCCAATTGAGCCAAAAATACCCCCAAGGAAGAATCTATTGCTGAAATATATAGAATCAAAGGTTTCCCTAGAATAGGAGGCATCAAAATTGGAGGATTAGCCAAGTATGATTTTATTTGATCAAGACTCTTTTGGAAATCCTCATTCCATACACAAGAAGCTCCTTTGTGCAATGTTTTATTAAAAGGTTGTGCCCTATCTACAAGTTTTGAAATAAACCTCCTTATGGATTGGAGTCATCCCTAAAGACTTCTCATCTGACTAATGTTTCTTGGAGGTGGCATATCTAATATAGCTTGGAACTTTTCAAGATCAACCTCTATACCTTTTGCTGAAATTATAAATCCTAAAAGTTTGCCTGAGGTAACACCAAATGCACACTTCTTTGGATTCAATCTGAGTTGAAACTATTCCATGCGATCTAGAATTACTTCCAAATCATTGAGGTGTGTATCCCGTTTCCTAGACTTAGCCAGGGTGTCATCCACATAATCTTCCATGTTCTTGTGTATCATATCATGAAAAATAGTTGTCATAGCTCTTTGGTATGTAGCTCCTGCATTTTTTAGTCCAAATGGCATGATGTTCCAACAATAGGTTCCCCATGCACATGTGAATGATGTTTTCTCTTGATCTTCGGGAGCTATTTTAATTTGGTTATATCTGGAGAAACCATCCATCAAGGAGTATATTTCATAGCCTGCTATCATGTCCACTATCATGTCAATGTTTGGAAGTGGAAAATCATCCTTAGGGCATGCTTTGTTAAGATCTCTAAAATCTGTGCAAACTTGAATGGATCCATCATGTTTGGAAACTGGAACTATGTTTGAGATCCACTCAGCATAATCAATAGCTCTGATAAATCCGGCTCTCAATAGTTTCTCTAATTCTACTTTGACACGGAGAGCTATGTGAGGATGCATTTTTCTTAACCTTTGCTTAACTAGTTTGACCCCTGGAACTATGGATAAGTGATGCATTATAAGATTTGTGTCAAGCCCTGGCATGTCTAAAAAAGTCCATGCAAAATTGATCATTTTCTTTTGTAGGAATTGTATATATGCCTTTGTTTCTTCATCTGATAAAGACTGAGCAAGATGAACTATCTGAGGAGCTTATTCTGTGTTCAAATTTACTGGCTTTGTTGGCTCAATCAACACTGACGATCTGTCCTAAAAATAACTGGGCAAGTTATTAAGTACCTCATCCTTAGGCACTTCAAAGAGGTTTTCACCCTCGGATACATCTTTTATTTTTACTATTTTTGGTTCTGACACCACAACAAAGTGGTTTTCACCATCAGAACACCTATTCTTTTTCTTTTATTCTTTTATTTTGAGACTGAGGTATTTAATATTAGGCTCAGTCATGCTTGTAGTCGGCTCACTGCTGGAAGAGACTACGGGTTTAAGGGCATTTAGGTAATAGGCAATTTCATAGTCATTTTGAAGGTTTAAGAGCTAAGGCTCTTGGTGACATTGAGACCAATCAATTAGGTGGAAATGAACAAGGGGTAGGTCAATGACTAGTTCAACATTGTGTATATGGAAGGTGTTATCTCTGGTGACTATATAATTGGGATTCATCAAGTTTCCCTCTAAGATACCCGAATCGGGATTTGTCCTACCAAACAAAGCATCATCCACTAAGGCAATTCGAGGAGTGCAATCCTATAGTCCTACACTAGGCTCATTGGTTGCATTGGGTTGAGTACTATAAGTATGGACAACATCCATGTCTAAATCAAGTGTTGCATCTGAAAGTGAGTCCCATTCAAACTCATGTGAATTTGTCTCTGAATCAATATTGGGGCCTCGTGATGTAGAAGCCTCAAGGTTGGGGAGGATCTCCCCTTCTCTAGTGATTTTTTGAACCACAAAAGTATCCAAATTGGTACCACTTGTCGCAGCTGAGGTGGTGACACTTTCCATGGTTAATCTATCATTCATGTAGTCACTATCCATCGCAGCTGGGATAGGAGGACTATTAATTGTCAAATTTTGAGAGTCTCCCCAAAGGAGATCAGTTGATGGCACCCAATCCTCTATCATATCTTCTTGATTAGATAGATCAGGTGTGTATTCAGAATCAGAATCACTATCCGTCATAGCTAGGACAATGGTATCTTTTGGTTTATCACTTTCAAAGCCTAAACCCTTTGTTGATTTATTCCGTCATGCAAAAAGTGCATGATTCAAAGGTTCTGCCTTGGCATCCAATCTATGACTAAGGGGACCATGTCTCGGATATCCCATGTTTTTCACTAACGTGTACCCTCTCCCATAAGCTTTAGTTGAAGGAGCAAAATTTTCATTGTGTTGATATTTTTCCTCATGATAAATCCAATCTCTGACGACAACTTCCTCTTTCTCTTCCTGAATAGGAACTGAAGACTCAACAAACTTTCCAAATAGTGTCATGGCTGACAAAGAGGGTTTCATATCTGGTGAAGGCTTCCCATAAGACCTAGGAGATATTGGCAACTTTGTGAAAGAATCAATCTTGTAATCTCCCATGCCAAGGTCTAGAGTCTTAAATTTATCCTTACATTGATCAAGTGAGACACTAGAACTGTCAGCTTCCCTATTCAAAGGCACAAGTGATCCTGTGGAAATGTTATTTACTAATAAGGTACTGTCCCCTGGTATGCAAATCTCTATGCCATTATGAGGAAAATTGATGCACTAGTGGTATGTTGATGGGACCGATTGCATCTCATGGATCCATGGCCTACCTAGCAAAATGTTGTAGGCTAAAGGTCCAACATCAACAATCTGAAATAAAATATCATTTTCCATTGGACCAATACAAATGGGTAAAACTGCTAATCCTTTAGAACTCCTTTCTGCTTCATCATATGCCTTGATTGTGATCTTTTCCTTGTGTCAATAACCTCTTCAGAATATCCTAAAGCCTTCAACAAACTCATGGTACAAATGTTTAACCCTACACCTCCATCTATCAACATGCGCCTGACATGGGTTTTATGAATCATGACTTCTATGTGTAAGGCCAAGTTATGTGGGTGACTTACAGATTTGTCATCTTCTTCTGAAAAAGTGAGAAAGTGAGGGCTAGTCAAATGGTTGACCATGTTCTGGAATTGATCCACATCTAAGTTGTTGGGGACACTAGCTGCTCACAAAGCATCGTCAAGGACATGCTTATGTCTTGGGGATAATTCCAAAAGTTCAGAGATAGAAATATGTGCTGGCGTACGTTGTAATTGGTCAACAAGATTGTAGTTAAGCTCAGGGCCAACAATAGATTTGGAAGGAGCCAATTTGGATGTAGACTGTCTAGGCTTACTAGAGTTGGGACCTCTAATGACAATAGGAGGTTGACTAACTTGACTCCTAGTAACAACATGAAGAGACTGGGACTCCTTACGTGAGTTAGGACCTCTCAACACCACTACGGGTCCATCATAAGGCACTTGTGTTGAATCATTACCATGTTCATAGGAATCCTTCTTTCTCATCATGTTAAAATTCTCCTCAACTATCTCAAGCATGTTGATGACATTGTTCGCTTTGGTATAGGTATAATTTATTGCAGCCTTGCCTTTGTTGTTGTTGTTGTTAGAACCTTCCCCTTTCTTGTATTTAGGCAAGGGCTCTTTGAAAGCTTTGTGATCTGAATTAGAAGTTAAGCCATCCACTTGCAACCTCCCACTCTCAATAAGGTCTTGGACAAGGTGTTTAAGCTTAAAGAAATTTTCAATATCATGTCCAAGTCCATTGTGGTAAATACAATAGGCCTTCTCATTCCACCAATATGGTTTAGTCTCTAGAATGTGGAACTTTGAAGGGTCTTGAGGTTGCACTAGATTATGAGCAATGAGTGTCTTAAAGATGTCTGCATAGGAATCCCCAAGTTTTGTAAATTGCCTTTTCTCTATTTTTGACTTTCCTTGATACTTTGGCTTACTATCTTGTTGTTCTGAGGATACTTGTAACTTCATGGCTTGAACTACATTAGAAAGATTAAGGACTTCATTCTTAGGTTGGGGTGAGTCAACAAAACCATCATTGACCACCTGTTTATTCTTATTCCAATAGTTATTTTTCTTGTCCTTGTTTCCATTATTATTGTTGTTGTTTTGGCTATTGTTATTGTTTGTTGATTTGGCCAAAATTCCTTGTTCTTTTAAAACATCTTCAATGCAACATGCCTCTTCAACCATAGTATCAAAAGAGTTGAAGGGGATCTTCCTAATTTCATATCTTAATTTGGGTATCAAATTGCTCACAATAATATCAATCCTCTCCTCTTCAGGGATTGTCCTTGGGTACTTTGCGCATAAACGTCTCCACCTTTGTAAGAAAGTAACAAATGATTCTCCTTGGTTTTGTTTTAGCTTGCACAAATCAAGCACGGTGATTGATCATGTCAAATTATAGGCAAAATGTTGGACAAATCTTTCCATAAGCTCCTTAAATGTCTTGACTGGTGGAGTTAGGTTAGTGAACCACTCCATAGCTTGTCCCTTGAGACTTCTAGGGAACAATCTCATTAAATAAGAATCCTCATGGTGGAAAGAAAAACTCATGATATAGAATTTCCTAACATGATCATGGGGATCACCAATACCATCATACTTGTCATATGTAGGAAATTCAACTTTCTTAGGGAAGTCAACCATCACAACACTTTTGTCAATAGGATTAGGACAAATAGAATCCAAGTTGAATGTGATCTTAGGAGCCCTCATGTTATCCACATCTCTTTGAAGTTGTTTGATCACCTCACTTGTTGATGGATCTTGTTTCTTCACTTTTCTATCCACATCAAAATGAAAGGGGACTTTGGCACCTTTGTTAATTAGACTTTCCAAGAATTGGTCTTTGTTTTGTTCAACATACTTTTCAACATAGGCTTGGAAAGATGGCTCTTGTTGTATAGCCATAAAGTCTAAGGTGTCCAAATTAACATATCTTCCTCCTTTTTGTGAACTATGGTGTACTCATTGGGAGGGTTGTTTAGAAAGTCTAGGAGTTGAACTTCTCCTATGGTGATCATACCTTGATACTCTTCTTCCCCTTGGACTTGGGGATCTTGAGGGCGTCCTAGACCTTCTCCTAGTCTTTAGACTTTGTGATGGGGTTGATGGGGGAGAGTTGGTCCCACTATTAGTTCCCCTTCCATTGAATTGACTTTGTAATTGTTGCGCATAGAGCCTATCTTCTTCTTCTTGTATGGCTCTTTTCTTTAATTCCAACAATGCATTTTCTTCTTCTTCTAACCACCTAAGTTTCTCTTTTCTAGCGGCTTGTTCATCTTTGTAAGCTTGCTTAGCTTTCTCAATAGCCCTCAACCTTGCATCAGTATGTCTAGGAACATCCCTAATAGGGGATGAAGGTCCTGATTTATTAAATAGGTTGGCTGCATTGACATGATATTCTGATTCATCCTCATAATGTTGAGATCCTATTTCTGAAGGACTATGCCTACGATGCCTCTCTGCTCTTTGTTGGGGATCCAAATATCTTATGTTAATCAAAGGTGACCCTGGTGGACTATTGACTCATCTGAATCCATCGGGTATGTGGCTATCATCTCTAAAACTTGAACACATTTCTTGAAGGTTATGGTTGATAGCCTCTCTAGAATTCTTGATATTTGAAAAACTCATGTTGGTGCCTGATGAATAGTGTGTTTTAGGTGTTTCTTCCTCACAAGGATTAGTCTCAACCTCTAGTTGACTCCTAGGGGACTAATCAAAGAGGGGTTCCTTTTCCCTATGTTATTGACGTGTTCTAACTGGTGGTAACTGATTAAAGATAACTGGGGGTCTTTTCCCTTGATTCACTTGGTATCTTGTAGTAACTGACATGAAAGAAAGAGACTCTAAGTAATAAGTCAATCTCTCAAAGTGTCAATTCCAACCTAGGATAATTGAGATTCTCTATTGTCCAAAGAGAAAATGAAAAGATAGAAAAATAAAGGGCGCCACCAACACTGTCAAAGAGGTGCTTCAAGTCAAAGGGAAAATACCCTTGCACTTTTGAATCAGGAGGTTGGACTTAGCCAAAATTGAAATTGAAATTGAAATATATGAAAATGATTTGGACAATAGTAGGATCAAAATTCCCCAAGGGTGTAATCAACAATTCTAAAGACAAACTTTTCACTAGGAATAACTTTCCAACTTGACAAATTATTTTCAAGACAACTTTGTAAATCAATTGAAATGATCCCTAGAAGGCTAAAACCAAAAATTTGTAGTCAAAACAAGTCTCTAACAGCAAGGTCAGATAACCTACTCAAAGATCAAGTCGTACTAAAAGCAACCTAGTGACTGAAACTGAGAATACTGCTGAAAACTTCCAGGCTATAGACTCCAAGTAGTCCAGGCGATACACCTAAGACTGGATGATACTTCTCATTTAGATGGGTGACAGACTGTAAAACTTACAGGCGACAGATCTAACAACTGACAGATGACACAGTCCAGTGCGATCTATCGCACGATGTTTCTCTCTTAAGCAGGCGATGCTGATGTAGTTTTTGACCAAATGTGTGCAAAATTTCAAGTTTTAAGGTTTGATTTTGGATTTTCTAAATGTTAGGGTGAAAATGTCTGATGTCAATCACAAATTCAATGGTAATTGGATAGTTTTGCAAATATTAGGGGATCAAACATGTCTTCAAACACTTGAAACAAGGGAAAAAACAACCTTGCCAAGACAAACACTTGTGATATTCAAAAGTAAAATTGCACCTTAGAAATGCTACGGATTGTTTGTATGTTGAGAACATTTACACTAGTATCACACAATCGAAGACACTTCAAGAAATATCTACCTACAAGACAAGGCTCATTACTCATCAACTTAGCCCACAACTTGATGCCCCCTTACCTCACACCAAGTGGTTGCCCACAAGAGATATTGGATTTGTCATGGAAGTGTCAAACAACACAACCAAAGGGACACATATGGTGAGTGTCTTGGGGTGCTCTGGGTTAGTCCACTTGGATCAATCCTTGCACTAAGAAGATAAGCAGCTAAATAAAGGTGGCTTCTATCTAATGGTTCTTAATAAGGGCTTCAATTCATAACACCCCTCTTGCTCCTCATAGAGGATTCGAACCTCGCAGCCTCAAGAGTACCTTAAGCATTCTTGCTCAATGCTTTCCCCATGGTCACAATCCCATGAGCTACTCACATCAAGCGAAGACAAGTGTTATGTCTACCAAAGTTTTTTGTCCTCCATAGCCTTGAGATTATAATTAGTTGGAATAGCCGGCGAAAGGCTTGTCCCCACTTGGGTCATTCCTCTTGATCTCTCAAGAGTAGGCCCTCTAAAGGATCCTATACTAAACAAAGAGTGGATGATTTTTTGTTGGAAACAATTGTCTGAAGAAAATTGCTACTCAAATTATGTATTGTCTTTGATGTCACACAATGTCATAGTCTGCAACAATCAGTACCTACCGAGCTTAGTCGGTCTGCCTGGCATTAAAATAGCATCTACCGAGTCCACTCGGTTATCAAAGAAAATCAGCATCTACCGAGTCCACTCGGTTATCAAAGAAAATTAGTGTTTACCGAGTTCACTCGGTTGTCAAAGAAAAGTTAGCATCTACCGAGTTCACTTGGTTATCAAAGAAAAAGGATTATCAGTGTTTACCGAGTTCCCTCGGTCTCCGAAAGATTGTAGAAAGTTATGGTCACCGAGCACTGTCAGCCCTTGAAGGATCTTTGCAAATAAAGTTTTCTTAATTCAGCCGACTGTTATACTAAGTAATGTCGACTTGACAAATCTAAAATCATATAAATAAAAGGTCAAATGTGAAAAATAAAGAATAGAGATATGGAAGAAGATATATAGAAGAGAGACAGGAAAGGTGTGTGCGAAATTGTGAAGGATGACCAGATATCCTTGAGGAGCAGCAGAGATATATTCGATCAGGAAGGATCACACTTATAATGAATAGAGATCTGTAATCAGCAAGGCAGTTGCATTATTATACAGGTCATTTTCATTGTTACCTTTTTATCATTGTAAAAGTGAATTCTAAATCTCTTAATCGAGTTGGTTTAAAAACCATATTGTAAATCCTCTAACAAGGTGACAATTCCATTGAATTGTTTTCAAGACCTCTTACCAGGCCACTCCTAGCAGGGTGATTAAATCTTCTAACAAGGTCACACCTAACAGTGTGTTTTGTAACCTTTTACCGGGTTGGCTTCTAACCAGGCATCACTTCAAAAAAGTGAAAATCAGTATCTAGATACATTGGTGGTTTTTCCCATATTGGGTTTCCATGTTAAATTCTGTGTCTCTTGTGTTCTTAATAGTTATCTTAATCATATACATGTGGTGATGAATATCTAAAGATAATTTTACTAATACTTTCTGCATCTATCAAGTTACTGCAATCTATTTACCGAGTGTTAAACAGATAATATTCATTAAGATATCCTAAGGGATCTGGAAAGAAATAATTAGAAAATGTTTTATGGTTGACTGATTCACCCCCCCTCTCAGTCACTTCATCCATATTCCATCATTTTTGAGGTTCAAAGTTTTTGATTCACCTCAAGGGTGAAGAGCATACTCCCCTATTTCAAAAACTTCTCCCAAACACGCCAAACAAAGGGGTTCAATTACTCCCTTGCTTCCAAAATCCCAAGATGGGTCAAGATTTTCTAATTCACCAAAAGGTGAAGAGCATACTTCTCCTACCACCTCAAAATCTCTTCCACAAGGTATTAAAGTTCCTAAAACAATTAGTAAATGCCACACTTGAAAGTAAATAAATCACAAACACTTGAAAATTTTTCTTTTTGCTTTTGATTATGCTTTGGGCAGCCCTGCAAAAATCGTTAGTAGCCCTTTAGCATGCAATTTACGGCAATCTCCTTCAAGCAAAGCTCCTACAACCACAACTTGTTAGATAACTAGGGTTAGGAAAACCAAAATCTAAATGAAAGCAATGCAAAAACCTAGTCAATTTAGACTAAGAAATGCAAATTAAACCTATCTAAATATAGTAAAGTAAACCAACAAACTAAATGTGATCAAATTCAGTTGATAAAACTCAAAATCTAGCTCTTTGTTGTATCAGGTGATATACCTCAGACTTCACTAGAATTGCGTGATAGAGTTTTCTGTATTTGGGTGATACTATCAGTCTGGGTGATAACTTGTATAACAGTCGTGCGACAGATCACACGATACCAGGTGATAAAACTTAATACAGGCGGGCAATTCCTTCTTTGTGCAAAGTGTCGCAGCCATATACTAAGAGCTGTTGCGCGATAATCGTGAGAAGTGTCGCATGATATTCTGAGACGGAGAATAGAGAACACAAAATATCTACAAATTAATCTAAAAAATCACAAAAATGCAACAAATCTAAAGGACAAAGTCTATCTACTCTGCCTCACAGTGGGTGCCAAAAATGTATGGTGTAAAAGTGACCACACTTCTATGAATCCTTACATGCAAGGAAACTCAAGAATGAGCCCTCAAAAATCAATCCATAGCTCTCTATGCATGGAGTTGCAAGATTTGTAAAATTGCTCTCAGCTAGAGCTATAAACTCATGACCTTGCTAGTCAACCACACAATGAGATATTCAAGTTGAAGACAAGGGAAACAATGCCAATATCCCCAAATAGAATCAAATGTATGCAATGCAATGCAACCTATATGAGTATGCAAATTAATCTATAAAAATGAAAGTACAATGCAACTATTCTATGAAGGAAAATACAAAGTATTACAACCTTCCTAATTAGACTATGTGAGATTAATCTATTGCATGAAAGGAAATCTAAGCTATGAAAGCATAAGTATGAAGCTACTATGTAAGAATAAAACTATGAAAGCATGTAAATATGAGATCTAAGAATGCTCCAAATCTTCAAAAGCTCCAAATGCACCTAGAAAACCTGTAGCATAACATTAACATAAAAACAAGTGTATGCAAATGAAGAAGAGAGCTCTCCTTTTATAGGAAATGAGATGAAATGGACCACTGAAATTAAGAGGCAAAATACTTAATCAACGGTGGAGAAAAATGGAAGCTTGATCTTTGTGCACAAATATCCTCCAATGAGAAAATAAGAGTTGACTTTTGTGTCTACAAAAGACAAAAAATACTTTTCTTTTGTTTATAAAATAAGAATAGTGTTTTATTTGTGCAACTTAGGATAAGAGGAAAAGTGAGAGCTTTTTATTTAAATAAAAGGGGAGGAAATATTCCTTTTAATTAAATAAAGACTTAGGATAAATGGTTAAACCATAGGATAAAAATCCAATATATGATCGAAATTAAGACTTGATGAAGAAACTGATAATGTTGAAAATATTGATTATTGATAAAACCGATTCAAGATTGATAAATCGAATAAATGGGGCCTAAAGTCTAGGCGACCTTTTTTGGGTGCATACACTATTGACCAAGACTTTTTGTCATGCTTCAACGTAATTGCTGACTCTAGCCACATGAAATGTGCACCGACTATAGTACAACATATTTGCACCGGTCTAGTGCCATGCCGCCATGCCCCATCGTATGGGATGTGTATCTAATTTTTTGACACACTCCCAATGTCTATATAGTTCACCTGTCAGTTATCAAAGTGATTTTTTACTATCCTAAGACTTGCTCCCTTTTACAAGTAATTGTAAGTTTTTTAAAAATTATTATCTTTATACTGCCTTTTAAAACTTTTTATTATTTTTATGTTTATATTATGATAAATTTTAAATTTTTGGCATGATATCTTTAAAAAATATATGTTTATACTGTTGTAAATTTTAAATTTTATAAATAGTTATAAAATAAATATTAGTTAAAATTTTAGATATTTTTATGAAAATTTTAAGATAGTAGGTAGCATGGAAGATGAGATTAAGTCAATTGCTTGGTTGTGAACTTGCCAGCACAAACCGAGCCTTATCTTTTTCTTCAAACTTATTTACTATGAAGAAGTCTGGGATATTTCTGCCTTTCTTCGACAAATTTTACGCAACTAACTCCCTCTCCTCCTATATGTACTTGGAATTTCACCTCGTCAAACACTAAACCCCATTTCATTAGTTTGTATTTGTTTCTATTCTTGTTAGAATAATGTTTATTCGATGTACAATATTAGTAGGTGAGCATTTAATGCTCAATCCAAAACTCTCCTGAAGCTGTAGAAGACTCCAAACTTTCTAGATTTTTCTTATCTACTCTCTCCGTAGCTTCTCAGGAATTCTCTAGAAGGTTGTATAAGCTCTATAAATAGAGCAATTCCCTCATACATGCGTGTATTAGAAAATTACAGATTTCTGTTAATAGAAATTACAATTAGTGTGCTCTTCTCTTTTCATTCTTTTCTGTTTTACTATCCTTTTCTTACTCTGTTTTTACTGCCAGTTTTTCTCAGCTCTTCATGGTATCAGAGCAGTTTTAAATCTTGGGCATGTGATGTGAGATTTGTTAGTGGGAAGTCTTGATCTTTGTAGGTTGCAAATTGGTGGAACAACACTAAGACTTTTTGAGGGCAGATTAAAGAATCTCTACACAAATTTGGTGAGAAATTTTCATTTTTTTTTTGGTATTGAAGAATTGAAGTGTGTTTCATTCTCATCTAAAAAAGAGAGAATTAAACATAATGGATTCTCTTGGGACTACTTTGCCTATAGTAAAACTGAATGGAAAGAATTATTATGATTGGGTATCCCATATTGAAATTACTCTAACTCTTCAAAATTGCTATGAGATTGTTATTGGCAGTGAACAAAGACCAACAAATCCAAGAAAGGATCAAGAAAATTGGGATAAAAGAGACAAAAAGGCAGTAGCACTAATCAAGCTTACACTTTCAGAAAAGGTTTTTCCAGAAGTTCGTAATGAAAGAAGTGGAGTTAAAGTATGGGAGATTTTGAAGAATCTATATCAAAATTCAGGTGATGTATGGATCCTATCTCTCACTACAAAGTTATATAATATGAAATTATCAAGTTCACGAGTAGTCCCTCATCTAAGTAAATTGAAGGAAAAGAAAAATGAGCTTTCTTCTCTTGGAAAGGATATAGATGATAGAGATTTTGTGCAAATTATATTACAAAGTCTTCCAGGATCTTATCAATCATTTATACGGGGATTAGATACTGCAGACAAATTAACAAGTATTAAATATGAAGAATTATGTGCTAAGCTAGTTCAAGAGGAGAAAAGACAAATTAAAGAAAGAGAATCATTTAGTGATGAATCTCAGGCATTCATAACAAAAGGAAAACAAATTTATAAAAAGTCACAAGATAATCAATCTAAAGAAAGAAATTGGAAGAATGAAAGTAAAAGTACAAATTATAATAGAAGTAAATGGAAATGTACTTATTGTGGCAAAATGGGTCATAAGGAAAATGAATGTTTCAAAAGGAATAGGGATACAGAGAAGAAGACAAATAAGTTTACAAAGTTTTTTGACTCTAAAAGAAATGCTTTTTGTGTTGCACTTAAAGAAAATAATTCTTTCAAGGATGACTGGGTTATTGACTCTGGTGCTACACAACACATGTCTCATAATAAGGAACAATTTGAATCAATAAGTGAAAGTAGTGCAGAGAAAATATATTTGGGAAATAATAGTACTTTAGAAGTTGAAGGAACTTGAAATGTTAAAGTTGATAATGGAGTGTTAAAAAATGTGAAGTTAGTTCCTGAATTAAAAACAAATCTACTTTTTGTATCTCAAATTGCAAGTCAAGGGTATAAAATAGAATTTTATAATGACAAATGTTTAATCAAGGATGTGAACAACAATTATAAAGTGACTGCAATTGGTAAAATGGAGAATGGATTATATAAATTTCAAGAATTTACTTCTAACAATGAAGATGAGAATTTCTGTGCTATTGCCAAATATGATGATATGAGCAGGTTATGGCATGAAAGAATGGGACATATCAATTATCAAAGTCTCAAGCTTATGGAGAAATTACATATGGTGCGTGGGCTTCCAAAAATATCATCAAGCCATAAGGTATGTGAAGGATGTGCAATGGGAAAACAACATATGGAAAGTTTCCCACAAGGTAAATCATGGAGGGCAAGAACTCCTCTATATTTGGTTCATAGTGATGTAATGTGTCCTTTTAGAATACCTTGAATTGGAGGATCAGCGTATGTTCTCACCTTCATAGATGACTATACTAGAAGAATTTGGGTGTATTTTCTACAAAAGAAGGATGAGGTGTTTCATAAGTTTAAAGAGTTTAAAGCTTTGACTAAAAAACAAAGTGGAAAATGTCTAAAAATAATAAGAACAAATAGAGGGACTGAATATATGAATAAAGCCTTTTTAGATTTTTGCAAAGAGCATGGCATAAAGAAAGAATCAACAGTTTTTTACTCACCTCAACAAAATGGAGTTGCTGAAAGAAAAAATAGAACTATAATAGAAATGGCTAGATGTATGCTTCACTCTAGAAATCTGGAAACTAAATTTTGGGCTGAAGCAGTTCATATTGCCGTTTATATTTTGAATAGAACACCTACTAAGGCAGTTTTGAACATAACACTAGAAGAGGCATGGAGTGGAAGAAAGCCTACAATAAAACATTTTAGAGTCTTTGGATGCAACGCATATGCTCACATTCCTGATGAAAGAAGGAACAAACTTGAAAGAAAAAGTGAGAAATGCATAATGGTTGGATATAGTGAGGAGACAAAAGGATATAGGTTATACAATCCTAAAACAAATGAAATTCATATAAAAAAGAATGTATGGTTTGATGAAGATATTGAAAGTAATAATCCTCCTACATTATCTTACTTTCCAATCTTGTTTGAAGAAGAAAAGTCTACTTCTACTAATGATCAAAATCAAGGTGTGCAATCTTGTGCAGGAGGAGAAGGGACACAAGTTGAAGAATCAAGTGAAAGTGATGAAGAAAATACACAGAAAACTATAAGTATTCAAGAAATTTATCAAGAAGGTCCTAGAAATATGTTTGCTAACTATGCTCTCAAGGCTAAGGTGATGTAGGTTGACACTCCAAGCACATATGAAGAAGCAAAAGGAAAAGATGAATGGGAAGTAGCTATGCAAGAAGAGTACAACTCTTTGATGAAAAATAGAATGTGGGAATTGACAACATTTCGAGAAGGAAAAAATGTGGTTGGTTGCAAGTGGACCTATAGAACAAAGTTCACATCAGATGGAGCTATTGAAAAACACAAAGCAAGGTTAGTGGCTAAAGGATTCTCACAAACAGAAGGTATTGACTATACTAAAACCTTTGCTCCAGTTGCTAAAATGACTTCCATTCATACAATAGTTTCTTTAGCTACAAAGTTTGGATGGAAATTTTTTCAAATGGATGTAAAAAGTGCATTTCTACATAGTGATTCAAAAGAAGAAATCTATATGCAACAACCACCAGGATTTATCAAAATTGGTGAAGAAAATTTGGTGTGTAGATTAAAAAAATCATTATATGGTCTTAAGCAAGCACTAAGGGCATGGTACTCCAAGATAAATAAGTACTTCATAAATGCAGGATTCAAAAGAAGTAAAGCTGATCCCGATGTGTATGTAAAATATAGTGATGATAGAGTTGTTATTATTGTATTATATGTGGATGATTTGATCATTATAGGAGATCACACACATAATATTGAAATAACTAAGGATCAACTCAAACAAGCTTTTGAAATAACTGATTTAGGGTTGATGCATTATTTCTTAGGCATACAAGTTTGGCAAGAAGAAGGAAGGATCATGCTTTCTCAAACTAAATATGCTCTTGATGTATTGGAAAAATTTAAAATGAGTGATTGTAAATCATCTAATACACCATGTGAAGTAGGACTAAAATTGAGTGCTAACTCTACTCAAAGGAAGGTGGATGAAAAGTTGTATAGACAACTTGTAGGAAATCTATTATATCTAACTATAACTAGACCAGATATTGCATATGCAGTTGGTATTGTATCCAGATACATGGCAGATCCACACCTTGAACATTGGAAAGCAGCCAAAAGAATACTAAAATATATTAAGGGTACTTATCAGCTTGGCATTGAGTACAAGTATGGAGGAGAGCCTACTTTATTTGGATATACAAATTCTGATTATGCAGGTGATATTGATGATAGAAAATCAACTTCAGGGTACATCTTTCATCTTGGATCAGGACCAATCTCTTGGAGCAGCAAGAAGCAATCAATAGTATCACTCTCATCTACAGAGGCTGAATATATTGGATCATCAAAGGCATCTCAAGAAGCATTGTGGCTTAGAAGACTACTTGAAGAAATCCACCATCCACAAGATGCTCCTACAATAATATTTTGTGACAATCAAAGCACTATTAAGCTAGCAAAAAATCCAGTATATCATGCCAGGTCCAAGCATATAGAAGTACATCATCATTTTGTCCGTGACTTAATTGAAAGACAAGAGGTAGAACTAAAATTTTGTGGAACAGAAGATCAAGTAGCTGACATATTTACAAAAGCATTATCTATTGTAAAATTTGTCAAACTTAGAAATTTGTTACAACTCAAAGAAGTTCCCATCCTCTCCAAATAAACATTATGGGCGAGTGTTAGAATAATGTTTATTCGATGTACAATATTAGTAGGTGAGCATTTAATGCTCAATCCAGAACTCTCCTGAAGCTGTAGAAGACTCCAGACTTTCTAGATTTTTCTTATCTACTCTCTCCGTAGCTTCTCAGGAATTCTCTAGAAGGCTGTATAAGCTCTATAAATACAGCAGTTCCCTCGTACATGCGTGTATCAGAAAATTATAGATTTCTATTAATAGAAATTACAATTAGTGTGCTCTGCTCTTTTCATTCTTTTCTATTTTACTGTCCTTTTCTTACTCTATTTTTACTGCCAATTTTTCTCAGCTCTTCAGTTCTCTTCACTGTAATTTCATGGCATCTACTTCTAGGAACCCAGAACATGTGATTACAAATGCTTTTGATCAAGTTGCATCTATTTCTGGTAGATCCAGAATACCAAAGAGAAAACTGCCATATGATGTATTTATTAATCATCGTGGCCCAGATGTCAAGCACACACTCGCAACCAGCCTCTATAACACGCTCACTGCCAAGCGATTGTCAGTTTTTCTTGATGAAAAAGAGCTTGAATTGGGGGATTTATTGCCTGTCAAAATACAAGAAGCAATGTGCATTGCTTTGCTTCACATAGCTATCTTTTCCAAGAAGTATGCAGAATCCCCATGATGTTTGGCAGAGCTTGCATTCATGCTCACAATGGGCACCCCAATTGTTCCTGTTTTCTATCATGTTCAGCCTGATGATGTCCAATATGCGAAAGGAGTCTATGCTGGGGCATGTTTAGAGCACGAAAAGAAGGGTGGGTATACCCCAAAAAAGCTTCAGGAGTGGAAGGATGCACTTTATAATGTTTCATTTAATTTTAGTGGCATCATACATATTCCAGAGTGAGTACCAAATGCCCTATCTCCAGCACTTACCTTTTCCTCATATATTATCTTCTACTATTTGTTGGATGTTTTTTTTGTTTCTTATTTATTGTTACAGGTCATGTGATGTTTGTTCTATTTTGTTTTGCTTTCACTGCATATTTGTTGTATTTCGTTGTTCATCCTAATTCCTATGCATTCAGGACTTTTTAGTCTCTCATGATTCTGTCATGTTTCATTTTGCTATAAATGTTCAGTGACGAGGGGAGGCTGCTAAAGAATATTGTTAATCGTGTTATGAAAGAAATAAAAAATGTGCAATTTGAGGTTGCGAAGCATCTAATTGGTCTAGATGAAATTCTAACAGACTTTGAAAGGACAACATCTCAATCTAGAAATAGCCATGATAATGTTCAAGTTGTGGGAATATGGGGCATGGGTGGCTCTGGGAAAACCACCCTTGCCAAACAAATATATAATAATAAATACGAAAGTATGGAAATGTCCAGTTTTATTTTAGATGTTGGAGATGCTGCTTCTATAAGCCTATTGCCTAATAAACAGAAAAAACTTTTAGAGGACCTCGGTCTCCAAGGAGTATCAATTGAGAGTATAGAAGAAGGAAAGGGGATTCTTGCTAGCCGTAAATTTTTTCAAGTGCTCATTATTCTGGATGATGTGGATTGTCCAAATCAATTGGATGCTCTAGTGTCCAAGAAGGAAAATCTTGGATGGGGTAGTTTGATTGTAGTAATCACAAGAGAACTTGCAGTCCTCCAGTCTTGGGGCATCTTGTCCATTTATAAAATGGAAGCACTGAATCCATCTCATGCCAAACAGCTCTTCTGTTGGCATGCTTTCTTGCAGCCCTATCCACTCCCAGGGTTCCAGGATTTGGTTGAAAGCTTCTTACATGTTTGTAATGGATTACCATTGTCTCTAAAGATTTTTGGAGCACAATTAAATGGTGTCTCCAACAAGGAGGATTGGAAGAGTCTATTGCATAAGATCTCTAGAATACTGGACAAAGATATCAAACATAGACTAAAAATAAGTTATGATGCCCTAGATGACGAAGAGAAGCATGTATTCTTAGACGTGGCATGTTTCTTCATTGGAGAAAAGAAATCTTTAGCTATTTCAGTTTGGGATCGATCAGGATGGAGTGGTCTGCATAGTTGGAAACAGCTTCTGAATAAGTGTCTTGTTGATCTTGATGACGAAGATTGCATAAGAATGCATGACCACTTAAGAGATTTGGGTAGAGAAATTGCAATTAATCAATCACCCTCCCATCTCTGGTCACCCCAGCAGATAGACAAATTTATAAATGTTGATAATGGAGTTTAGGTAAGACTAATGCTTTCTTTGTTTTGGTTACTAAACATCTGCGTGTCAACCTTCTTTGTAAACGTATTTGTTTGATTCTTGTCTGCATGTTTTAATAACTTTTTTATTTCATTTCTTTTTAATTTAAAAGGGAAATACCATACGAGGAATAGTGGCCACAACAGATGAATCCATAAACAAGTTTGAAAAACTTGCTCGATGTTCCAAGGGTCAAACGCTCAATACACACACAGGATCTTGTAGCCCAGCATGCTCTTTGCTTGAATTGAAAATTCTTCACGTTAGAGGAAAATTTGATCATCAAGTGCTTGGTGATCTATCAAGAAATCTGGTATGGCTTCGCTTGTCCGACATTGAACAGAGAGATCTTCAGTCATTGAATACATTGGAAAATTTAAGGGTTTTAGAAGTCAACGAATCATCGCAGGGGAAAAGTTGGCTAACAGAACTGTGGAATACTGGCAACAATGTGAGTATCTCCCATTGACGACTTGCTTTAATATTTACTTCAATAATTTTGCTGTTGGCTGCTTTCTGTCGATCTCATTGACTATTTGTTGCAGGCTCCTGTGCAATTGAGAGAGTTGGTTATTTCTGGATGTCAGAGGTTTCAAAGATTTCCAGAGTCAATAGGACATCTGAGGCATTTGGAAAAGATAGTCGTTGAACCACTTAGCTTGATGACGAGTTTGCCGGAAGAATTTTGCATTCTTCAGTCGTTGCAGCACCTAAAGTTGAGGTATTCAATGTTGTGTTCACTGCCTAGCCGTTTTGGTGATTTGAGAAATCTGAGGCACCTTGATTTGTCTTGGTGTAAAAATCTATCATCACTACCCATCAATTTTGGTGATTTGAGAAATCTGAGGCATCTTGATTTGCAAGGATGTAACGATCTATCATCACTACCCAACAGTTTTGGCGATTTGACAAATCTGACACATCTTGATTTGCATAGGTGTAATCTAACATCACTACCCAACAGTTATGGTAATTTGAGAAATCTGAGACACCTTAACTTATCCGATTGCACTAATTTGAGCAAGTTGCCAGTGTCATTTAGAGAGCTCAGAGTCCTGCAACACCTCGACTTATATAATTGTTGTCGCCTCACCTTAGAGTCGGACATTCTCAAGAACATGACGAAGCTAGAGTATTTGGATCTTCGTTGGTGTCAGCAATTGGAAGAGTTGCCTCCTCAAATCACAAAGCAGCGGTTCCTGAAAGACCTCCGTTTAAGGGAGATGCCCGTGAACATCGTTCAACTGAGCAAGTTACAAAAGTTGACTATCAGTGGCGGGTTGTTGACAAGCCTGCCAAGATCTCTGGGAGATTTTCCTTGCTTGACTTCTTTTGAAATTTGGAATTGTCACAAGCTGGAATATTTACCTGACTCTCTGTGGTGCCTTAATCTCTTAGAGAATTTAAGAATATGGAATTCAGGAGTGAAATCATTACCAAAACCAGCTGGGTAACTAAGTAATCTTCAAACATTGGAGATACATGACTGCCCAATTGGCGAATTGGATCTAGGGACAGGGTTATTTACTTCTTTGAGGCAGATAGAGCTTGATTCAACTGAAGTGTCCAAGATCTGCATCTCGGACTGTTGTCCCGGCCTCATGCTCATGCTTAATAATAATGGCAATTTAAAGAAGATACAAGTCATACCAAATACACTTGAGTATATAGCTTTGAAAGTGAGCCCCGAGTTGGATGCACTTCCCTTTTTTGAGCAATTTTCTTCTCTTCGAGTCTTTGAACTCGAAGGCTGCTACAGAGTTAAGAAAATACATGGTCTGGAACATTGCACAGCATTAGAGAGGCTCAGAGCACATACAAGGTGGGAGGAAGCAGGTATAGAAAGTTTGGAGCAGATGAAAAGATTGAGAAAAGTCCAACTCAAAGCATTCAACAGATCAGGTGTTGAAGGTTGCATTCAAAGCATGAAGGTAATTATAAATTATTGCCATGCAGAATTTTAGTCATTTTCCATTGTGAATGAATTGCCTAATGTATTTACTATTGTGATTGGATTGCCTAATGTGTTGACGTGGAAAGGAATTGCAGAAATGGCCAAAAGAAGAAATTGTGGTATGCGCGCGGGCGATCCCTGATGCGGCTACATGTGTAAAGTCCTTTAACTTCTCCAATCTCATTGTGGTTGACTCCTTCACCAAACGGAAAATGAACTCCGTCCCATCTCTCAAATGGCCCTCCGCTGCTCGCTGCATTCTTCTATGTTTCGTTGTAAATCGGGGTTTTTCACAAACTTCTGAGTTATGCCTTGAGATAGAATCTGAACTATCTCGGTTGCCATATTTTGATGTATATATAGAACCTATGGAATTGGAGGTAGGTAAATGGGTATGGATGGCTGTCTTACAACGTTCCAGTATAGATAGTAGTGATACAGAATTGTGGGTACATATTGGCCCAAAAGTTCCATGTCCAGACGGTCCAGTCCCAGACGAAGTGGAGAAAGGATTGCTTGTGACAGGACAAGAACAGAGGGTCGTGGAGGCTTTCACCCGTTTATGGCCGTTGCTCTCATATTAATAGCGGGAACATTATTTATATGCATGTGAATTTAAATAGATCGGTGGCAATTGACAAAGTATTTTGTTCATGGTATTACACCCTGATCTGTATTTTTAAATTTATTTTGTTCTTCTTAATATTTTTTTCTTTTTAATTGTAATATTTTGCAATAAATTATTAAATTAAAATATGAGATGTAAAATCAATTATAAAAAAGTAATAAAAGACCTAACTAGATGACAAGAATCGTGATTTTTTGTTGATCAATATAAGGCTACTTCTAATATATTAGTATTTAAAATTGTCTAATAAACAAAGTTTCAGATAAGCATGAAAGGTAAAATATTTAGTAATTTGTAAATATTTTCTCGAATGTTATATCAAAAAATTGAATAAAAAAACAATAGCAAAAGATCATATTGTGATTAGAAGAATCGAAGCGCTTCTTACTTTTTCTGTTTTTTCCTTATTCTCCACCTTCTTCAACTTTTCATTTCATACATTGTGTAAACAAAAAAAGACATTGATGCGACAAAATATCAAGTGGATGAGTAAATGGACTATCCAATTCAATATGTGCCCCACAAATAACAAAGAAATAAAGGTCTTTGTTATGGAGAAATTTTATAAGAGAAATTTGGGAAATGGGCTTGGAAAGAAGAAAATATATTATATCAATGAGTTCAAACCCTCATGTGATCAACTCCAAAAAGCATACATAGGGGCCAACATTTTTTGGAAAGCTAAAATTCTTATGGTTCAGCTGAGAACCAACTCTCATTAACTTCGTTATGAGACTGGACGTTGGAAGAGGCCAAAGGAAGCTTGAGAACAGAGAGTTTGCATGTTTAGCAATTCTGGGAAAGTGGAAACTGAGCATCACTTATTTGTAGAATGTGAAGCATACAAGGACATTATATCTGACAGCTCTTGGCATAACCTATTCAGCGAGGTGTACATTGAGAAGTTACGTGTGCTCATCATCAACTTGCACAAGAAAAAAACTGAGCTACTGAAGTTAGCTTAAGCTATCTTGCTATCCCATAGACTATTTCTAGCCTTAAGAACGTTAAATTTTTATCTCTCTATCTACACATACAGATTATTTAAAAACTATTCAAGAAAACATGTCTTATCATAAAATAGGTCTTTGGCAAATATCTCAACAGTGTATAGGAAAATGACCAAAAACATGGTCTAGGTTACCAAAGTCAACAGTGTATACGAAAATGACCAAAAACATGGTCTAGATTACCAAATATCACCAAAATAGCTTTGCAAAAGTGAAATTTAAAAAACCCCATCCCTTCATTATTATAGTGCAGGACTAATTATCAGATTGCTTCATTTAGCATCACCAATAATCTTTAGAAAACATTTGTCCCTGTTTAAAATGATAGGAAACGATTTGCCTCTAGAACAGTTTCTCTTGCATTAAACTTGGAGACTTATATTGTTGCAATTTGTTCCAGGAGTGTGTTAAATTGAATGCAACTGTCTACTTTTCACTATGGTGAGAGAGAAATTATTATTTTGCCTCCAATTATTAAGATAATATCTTGAATCTGTATAATGTCCTCCTCCCTTCATCTCTGAAAACAATTTCTCCAACTTTGCGAAGATCTCATGTCTATGGATCCAACTACATCTAGGGATCCTTATAGTTTCTTTATCTTTCACAAATCTCCTTAACAGTTGAACCTCATCCCATCTACTCATTTCTGTATAGATGTCCAGCACAACATTTCCAACGACAATCTGAGACAAAAATCCTCCTTTCATACCGTATTCCAAAGTTCCCATTTTGGCACAGGCAGGGAGGATGCTGACAAAGCTTGTAGAGTCTGGTTTGACAGACATCTTTTACATTTCCTTGAAAATTTGTAAAGGCTTTTCAACAAATCTATTATGTGCATATCCTGCGGTCATTGCATTCCATGAGGCGGCATTTCTTTGAGGCATTTTGTCAATCAATTCACGTGCTTTCTGTATGCTTCTGCATTTTGCATACATGTTTACCAAGCATGTTGCAACTACAACATCTGACAAAATTCCTCTCTTTTTGACGATTTGATGAATGTTCGATCCCTCTTTCAAAGCTCCCATTTTGGCACAAGCTGAGAGTACGTTCACATATGTGAACTGATTAAGTTGGAGTCGTGTTTGTTGCATTTGGTGAAACAGGGTGACTGACTCGTGATGATAGCCATGTGTTCTGTACGCTGCAATAATTGTATTCCATGAGACGTTGTCTCGTTCTTTCATGTGATCAAACACTTTTGGAGAATCTACCAAATTTTCGCACTTGACATACATGTAAATAAGTTTATTATGAAAAGTTTCCTCTATTGCATATACCTATGAGAGATGAAAGACTAAACTCTTTTACCTTGTAAATTCTTCTTGGAAATCTGGGTCTGCAGTAGTTGAAGATATGGAGAGTAGTTTTTGTAATGACAGAAAAGTGCGGAACACTTTCCACAATATCAATTTTGTATGGGAAATAAGTAACACTAAATCTAAATATAGAAATGTCCAAGAAAACAATAACATAGAAAAATACCTTTCGCACATAAGACAAACATAGACAACCAAATTTAACTGTGGGAAAACCTTAAGAGAAAAAATCCACAACCGAAAAATCCGTCTTCTTTGTATTACAGTAAATAATTTACATACAACCAACAATGGATTTTTCACATAGGCTCACAGGCTCAGATTGTGTTACAATCAACCAGATATTACACTATATCTCCTTTACGAATCTTGCAGTCATTTATTGATCTGAATTATTTTGTCAATTCAAAGGACAATACCGAAAGAAGAAACATTGGTATTGTAAATACACAATAAACAAATTTTAAAATTTTTCTTCATTCATAATTCTAAGAATCTGGTACAATTTTTGGACAATCTCGTAAGTGAGATGGATGCTCGTTAATCGATTTGCTTGGACAAACTCGTAGATGAGTTGTATGTCGAGTTCATAGAAGTTGGGCTATCCCGTGAATGAGATGTATGCCCATGAACTCCATAAGATCTGATAGCAATCTCAGCAAACAAGATGTGTCTCCATTTCTTTCTGCTCTTGAATTTGGCTTCAGCCTCTTTATAAATCTTCATTTGAAGTTGAAAGGTCATTACATTTGCATTCCCATTAGAAGTTGAACGGACAACCTAAACTTGAAAGTTCATTATAATTAACAAATCTCATTTATTGAGATGTCGAATCATTTTCTGATCATTTCTGCACACTACAATTCGTTGCAGAATTCAGTATAGAAACTGTCACAGAACAAAACGGTTACTGATTGTCTTAGTAGTCCCAATGGTCACTCCTCTAGTTATTAGTCCCTTCTGCATCGGACACTCCCTTTGACATCTGGTCCTCCCTTCGGCTCACACACTCCCTTCAGCCTCACACAATTCCTTCAGCCTCAGACACTCCCTTTGAGTCACTCCCTTCGGCTTCAGACAGTTCCTTCGGTCTCAGACACTCCCTTCAAGTCACTCCCTCCGGCCTCAAACACTTCCTTCGGCCTCGGTCACTCCCTTTCGGCACTCATCCATCTATCTGATGTGTGGACATCTGGTTTAAGCATACCACTGTACTAGCAGCGGCTTCGCCATATTCTTGACCATCGGCCTTGCGTACCACTTCACCATCCGGTACCGACTACCAGCATTTCACAATTTTCGTGGCTGCATAGCCGCTGCCGGATTTGTGTCTGGTAAGCAGAATTTGCAGCGTTTTTTCCAATCGGATGACCTTGAATCGTGTGGTGGACGACAATGGCATTTTACGATTGTGGAAAATGTGCCATGTTATTCAGTCCAAGTCTACCACAATGACGTTGCGGTGATATAGACAGAGTAGAATCTGAGCAATTTTGTAAAGCAGGGGTACAGACAGTCGCATTATAAAAAGTTTTGACGAAATTGAAAAAAAGCAACACGAAGAAAGTGCCGCCTAACGCAAAATGTGTGGCAACTTACAGATTTTTATAGCAATACTATTTGACAGAATCTGTTGTTCTATGATTTATAGACACATTAGATTTGCTCGCGAAGACTTAAAAAATGGATCACTTGGCAATGTTTCGCCGAACGCCTAGCCACCCAAACAATTAGCCTAAATCTGTCCAAAACCCAGTACGACGAAGTGCAAACATCTTGGCATACAAAATCTCATTAACATATTGCATAAGTAAATGACGAATAAGTATAGAAATTATGATACTTAAGAAGTAGGGAGTAGAATATGGGTATCTGGTCAAACATTCATTTATCCTGAGAAAATTGTTCCAAGTTCATAATCGGTCCTATAAAGCACCAAAATTTCAGGAATGCTTCCTCAATGGAGATAGGAAAAAAACACCCAAATGATCCCAGTCAACAAGGAATTCTAAGCAATTCTCAGACATAAAGGATTAGATGTAGAACGGTTTGATTTTGTGATGTGCATTTTGATTTCATCAATTTTTCCCTTTTCTTCTATCATCCATCTAATTTTGGCACATTTCTTAAGCATGTCGTTGAGAGGTTCTATAATTTCTACAAAATTAATAATTAATTTCTTATAGGGTCTGCTATAATTTTGGTATGTAAATTGACCTTTTTAAAGTGTTAAGAAGATTTCATAAATAAGGAATTATGGAATGTGAAAATTATTCAATTGTAATTTTATTTTCACTGAATGATATAAAAATAGTGGAAATAGTGGAGGGTTGTTTATGTAGATGTAGGTCGTATTGGGTGAACCATGTTAAATCAATTTATTATCAAATGAATTATTATTTTTGCCTCTTTTAGTTGGTATTATAATTAATACTGTTCATAATAGAACTAACAATGATACTGAGTATGATGTCCTTCTCGGTGGTATATCCTTTTGCTTGGAGAAGAAACTAAAAAACGTTGACATAGATGGAGACTCTCTATATGGTATGAGCTAGTATAACTAAAAATTTTCGAAGCTGGAAATCAGCCAAGCGGTTAGAAGGTATCCAAAAAATCCTAGAGGAGATTAGAGACTATAACATCGGACACATATACCTAGAGGCAAACTTGGAGGTGGATTTTCTTTCAAATCATGCCATAGATAAAGACTTTGTGTCAATCATTTCAAATGACACATCAATTTGTAATGGATTAAAGTTATTTGAAAGGACTAGGTGGGATCCTAAAAACATTGGCAGTAACATGTAACAATTATTTTACACTTTTTTTACCTTATTTTTGCCACCACTGTAAAAGTCTTTATTCTTTTAGAAAAACTAATGGTTTAAAACAATTGAATGTTGAAGTAAAAACCCTTTAAGTCTTTTTCCATATCAACATGTCAACACTTTTGTAAGTTTTAAAAACCATGTTAGTAACAAACAAGGTTTTGCTAACGCACAATCTCTCTCTCTCTCTCTCTCTCTCTCTCTCTCTCTCTCTCTATGTGCACATGCGCGTGTGTGTGTGGAGTTCAAATGTAAACTTATAAATTCCCTAAGTCCAAAGTCATTCTCAGTCTAATTTGTGATTGCTAGTCTTTTTCACATATTCTGGTAACTTTTGAAGTTTGAAGGGTTGACAAAACTTCCAAAAGTTCTTGGTAAGTGTTTTTTTATCCTATATCAATAATTTGTGGTTTCCTATACCTTTCATACCCTTAGTAAGGATAATTTCAAGGGTTGCGAAAAAGTTCAAAGTTTAGTTCAAAATAAATGAATGATGTTGGTAACTTTCACAGTTTACAAAACTAGCCTAACCTCCGACATGTTTCTTAACATGGGAGGGCTCACTTATGGTAATGAAGCAAGTCAACACTATCAGGAAATTGAAAGATTGTCATGACATGTGGAATTACTGATGAAGTTTGGTAAAGTACATTAAAGACTAACAAAGTTTACATATATGAATAATTTGCCAATAAGGAGAGATGAGTTCAAGATCTTTGAAAGAAATACATATTGTAATAAAAAGGAAATTTTGCAAAAGTTACTATATTAATAGTCCAAGGTTTACAAATAAGGGCATTTCACCGATAAGAAGAAATGTCAGTAGAAGGAGGAGTTTGTTAAACCCATTGAACTACCAACAAAGTTTACAGAAGTGACCAAATTGTTGATAAAGAGAAAAATTTTAAGGATTGCAAAGAGTAAAGTAGTATGTCAACAAATTTCAATGTTTGTAGGACTATCATAACCTCCGATGAGGTTAGCATAAAGGGGAACTTTACCAATGATGGATTGACTCAAAGTTTGAATAGACAAAACATTATCAATAGGCTCATGTGCTCTCAAAATGTATGAAAACACTGAAAAAGGTATCAAGAAAGTCCAAAAAACTGACAAATACTCAAGATGAAGTTCAAAATAAAATAAAAGGATATCGGTAATATGAAGGGTTATGAAAACCAACAAAAGTACAAAAAATATTCATAGAGAAGGAAAATATGTTGATAAGAAGAAAATCTTGAGATGAAGAAAAGTTAGAAGTGTTGGAGATTTGTCAGCAAGCCAGTGCTGACTGTATGTTTGTCATTGATGACAACATATGGTAAGTAGCATGGGTGGAAGACTTATACAATAAGCTTTTAGTATATATAGCATGGACATGTTATCAGCATGATATCATGGGCACAAAGGTTAACTGTTAGTACAGATAGTTATATAGCAGGTTGTATCAGCAATGTTCCTGACAGAGTAACAGGTAGTGTTCTGCGTATAATTATCTGTACAGTTATCATGGAGCCTTGCACATTTTGATATGTGATGAAGACATGTTAGCGATGTTACATTCATGGACACAGAGTCAGATGATTAGTAGAAGTGAAGTTATGCAGTCGCCATTCACTAGTAGTAGTTTCATGTGTTTCTTTAGAAGAGTTGACATGAATTATATTGGTTTTGGAGTTGTGCCTATCATTTCAGTATGCGCCCTTGTATTAGAGCTTGGAGAAGAGTTAGGAAGGTTTGGTTAATATTGCATGAGATAATTTAGCTTGAGCAGAAAGATCCAGTTGTTTTGGTAGAGCCGACAGTGTGAAGCGTGCGTCTATAATTATCTTATTGGATAGGTCCCAAAATGTGTTGTGTGCTTAGTAGAGCCGAATGAATTATTATTGGAGTTTTTTATGGTTTCTCTAATATGATTTCAAGGTGGTTCTAACAGGCCGACTTGATTATATCATTTAGAGGAAAGATATTTATAGAAAGTCATTTGTGATTGCTTGAGTGTGGTTCATAGTTTGTGAAGAGCAAAGAAAAGTGTATGGAGTGTTGAGCCATTAGAAAAAGTTCTATGTGACCAAGTAAAGTAATTATTCTATACATTGGAACTAATCCAGACAGCAGGTCAGAGCGTAGTTCACCAAGATCCAATTATAGTGTGTATCTATTAAATGGAAGGTTGTAGCCTTCACCCCTTTGAGCAGTATGCTCTCAGACAGTGAGTCCTCACCCCTAATAGGGTTAATTATAAAAGACTCCTAATAGGGTTTGACCCGTGACCAAGTCTACTGTACTAAATATATTGTAAAGAACCTTCTAATAGGGTTAAGGATCTTCTAACAAGGATCATTATACACTAGTGCAGAATATTAGTGGGTGTTAATTCCCATCGGGGTTTTTACCTATTTTGGTTTCCCCGTAACCAAAATATTGGTTTTATGTTCAAGTGTTCTTTTATTGTGTTTATGATTTCATGTTTAAGTATACTTAATTGGATAAAAAATTGAAACTTGTAGATAACTGATTCAGCCCCCCCTCTCAGTTATCTCTTGGCACTATTCCTAACAATTGGTATCAGAGCCAAGTACCTCATAGAGAAAGTTTAATAGCTTTAGGTTGATCAAATGGCATTCTTCTAAAAAGTAAGTCCTAAGTTTGATGGAGAGAATTATCTTGATTGGAAGAACAAGATGGTGACTCATTTGTAATGCATTGCTTTTGAAGTTTTTGATGTAACTATCAAAGCAGTCAAGATTCCTACTTTAGAAGACCTTGCAAAGGATGATGCTACTGAAAAGAAAAAGGAATTGTTTCATTAGAATGCAATAGCCAAATAAGCCCTTATTAGCGCCCTATCTAATAGTGAGTTTTCAAAAATAAAGAAAGTAGATACAACCCACTAAATATGGAAGTACCTAGAAGACATATTTGAAGGAGACAAACAAGCAAAGGATGCACACAGAAAAACTTGGAAGAAAAGATACAATGCATTAGAGATCCTACCTAAATAAAACATCAGAGCTTACAATCAAAGGAACAATGAAGCAGTTGCTGGAATCAGGAACAATGCTGGAGAGATCTCTGAGGAAGATATTATGGACAAATTAATGACTACTCTCACTCCAGAATATGAAAACAAGATCAAAATCCTTGATGAGACCATGTAGCTTACATCAAATTTCAAGAGAGAGACCTTCATCAGAAAAATCTCATCTTTTGAGATTTCAAGATTGAAGACAAAACCTAAAAGTGAGACAACCTTCAAAGCAACAGTCCATGGTAATAAATCTATAAAACATTCTGGTAATTATGATGATAATGATGAAGAGAAAACACTAGATGATTTCATTTCTATGATTGACAAAAGAGAAAAGAAAGGAAAAGGAAAATATGAAGGTCAATTTCTATTTAAATGTGTTTCATGTAATAAGATTTGTCACTTTGTATCTAAGTGTCCTACAAGAGCTAGAAAGTTCAAAAATGACTACAAGCCTAAATACTCTAAGGAATGTTACTATGTTGGAGATGCAGTTTCAGATGATGATTCAGCTGAAGAAGAAATTGTATTTATTGCTATTATAGAGAAAATGAACAATGAGACAGATCATGAAGATGAGAAAGAGGAACAAGAGATAGCATTGATTTCACAAGCTGATATAAGGACAGACTGGATTATAGATAGTGGTTGTTCACATCACATGAAAGGTGACAGAGACAGATTTGTTCATCTAGACAAATACAATGGTGGCATGGTTAGATTTGGAGATAACACTCCTAAACCCATTGTTGGTAGAGGAGTCATCACCTTGGATGGAAAGAATAGTACTGATGATGTTCTTTATGTCAATGGTTTGAAACATAACCTACTAAGTGTTGGGCAGTTACTTGACAAAGGTTATAGATTGGAATTCAATGGAAATAAGTGCATCATTAACAACAAAGAAGGAGAAATAATTGCATCAGGATCAAAGACTAAAGATAATGTTTTTCAGCTTAATCCAGAAGCAAGTTGTTTTGTTGCTAAAGTAGATGACAGTTGGTTGTGGCGTAAAAGACTATGTCATATCAATTTTGATAACATAGTTAATATAAGCAATGTAAAGGTAGTAAGAGATCTACCCAACATAGAAAAGCCAGTTGATACTATATGCAGGGAGTGGGTGATGGGAAAGCATGTAAGAAACTCATTCAGGAGAAAGCACAATTCAACAAAGAACAAGTTGGATCTGATTCATACAGACCTATTTGGTCCAACTCAAACAAGATCATACTATGGTGAAAGGTATTTTATTTTGTTTGTTGATGAGTATACTAGAATGATATGGGTTGCATTTTTTAAAGACAAGTTAGAAGCATTTGAGAAGTTCAAAATATTCAAAGCTAAGGTTGAGAATGAATCTGGAGTAAAGATAAAATGTTTGAGATCGGATAGAGGAGGAGAATTCACCTTTGACAGATTCTATGAGTACTGTGAAGAACATGGCATCAAGAGGTAGTTGAGTGCACCTAAAGCCCCTCAACAGAATGGAATTACAGAGAGAAGGAATAGGGATACAGTGTGCACCATCATGATTGAAGGAAAAGTTGCACACACCTATTGGAGAGATACAGTCAATAAAATAGTCTATACCATCAATACAATTCAATTGAGGCCTGGCATGGACAAAACACCATATGAGCTATGGTTTGGTAATGTTCCCACAGTAAAGTACTTCAGAATCTTTGGAAGCAAGTTCTACATCAAGATAGATGAAGTAGTACGCAAGTTTGATGCAAGAAGTGATGAAGGTATTTTCCTTGGTTACTCTACTAAAAGTAAAGCTTATAGATATTTTAATTTGAGATTGAAAAAGATCTTTGAAAGTGCTCATGTTAAGATTGATGAAAAATTTATGGTTCAAGAAAGATATCATGATTAATACTCACCCATGATTGATTACTAGACCCTCCACTAGTGAGACAGTTATTGAAGAAATGTTTGACAATATTGATGTGTTATTCAATGACCCTGAGACAAGTGAAGAAGAAAATCCTAAAGTAGATAAGACAGTATCACCCAAAGCTCCAAAGTTTACATCTAGATATCATTCTAAGGATAACGTCATTGAGATCAAAGCGGAAAAGTCACAACAAGATCAAAAGAAAAGAGTTATGCAAGAAATGAAGTGGTATGTTTACTAAGTGTTGAAGATGCATGCAATGATTTAGATTGGCATGATGCTATGAAATAAGAACTAGATCAGATTATCAAGAATGATACTTGGGAACTGGTCCCAATACCTAGTGATAAAAATGTGATTGGAACAAAGTGGATATTTAGAAACAAGATGAATGAAGATAGTACAGTAGTGAGGAATAATGAAAGATTGGTATGTAAGGGATATGTGCAAAGACAAGGTATTGATTATTCGGAAAATTTTGCACCAGTAAGCAGGTTAGAAGCTATTAAGTTGTCTTTAGCTTTTACAACATTCAAAAACTTCAAAGTTTATCAAATGGATGTTAAGTCAACATTTTTGAATGGTGAATTAAAAGAAGAAGTATATATTGATCAGCCAGAAGGATTTACCTTATCAGACATACCTAATATAGTATTAAGATTGAAGAAAGACCTCTATGAACTTAAGCAAGCCCCTGGAGCTTGGTATGAGAGACTTGATGGATATTTAAAATAGATTGGATTCAAGAAAGGAGCAGCAGATTGTAACCTATTCATAAGAGAGACATCTGAAGGACTACTACTTGTAGCTATATTTGTTGATGACATTATCTTTGGAGGTAATGACAAACTTAGTGCTAAATTTTCTAAGGAGATGTAGAGAGAATTTGAGATGATCATGATTAGACCTATCAAGTACTTTTTGGGATTGAATGTGCAGTAGACAGAGAAAGGTCTTTTCAATAATTAGTCCAAGTATGTGAAAGAGATATTGAAGAAAATCAAGATGGATGATTGCAAGCCAGTAGGGACACCTATGATAACTGGATGCAAGCTTACAAAATAAGATGACTCACCAACATTAGATATAACATTGTACAAGTCTATGATTGGAAAACTCATTTATTTTACTCAAACTAGACCTGATATTTCCAATGGAGTTGGCATAGTTGGAAGATTTGTAGAAGAGCCTAAAAAAAGTCACCTCATGGAAATAAAAAGGATATTCAGATACTTGCAAGGCACTATAGACTATGGTCTATGGTATCCTAATTTAGAAAATGTTGAGCTTCATGTGTATACTGATGCAGATTGGGCAGGATGCATTGATGACAGTTGTATCTTCCTTAATATGCATTCATTAATGCTGTGATCTCAGATATAAGATCACAAAATCCATCTAAGCTCTTGTTTGACTTCACATCATTTGAAACATCTGTAAACCTTCTGTACATTGTGATTACGAGCCTGGTTCCTTCATAAAAACATATGTTGACATCAGTGAAAAAACACAAATGACAACAGTGAGTGCTCATTCAGTAATGTAGTGATTAAACATATTAAATGTCTCAATTACCACCCATGCATTAGCAATATCCAATAATCTCCCCCTTTGGCATTGATGTCAACATATGGGAAAATATTATCCCAAAGTTGTATCAACCCAAAAGTCCTTCCATAGATCAATCTCCCCAAACACTGAGGATTTTCTCATAACAAAACTCCCCCTTTGACAACAATGGAAAAGGGTTCCAATTGCCTTCATACATAAACTTTCTTCCACAATCACTCCCCCTAAGGAGTAGATCCCTACATTCAGTCCAAAAAATGATGAGGCTCTGAGCACTTCTAGACTGATGCATCTCTGCATCATTTAGTTCTAACTAGGAGGGGCCTGAACCCCTAACATACCTCTAAGATATTCAAAGGTATCTTTCTATAGTGGCTTAGTAAAGATGTCAGCAATCTGCTCTTTTGTACTAATATATTCAAGCTTGATTTTTTTTTCTACCACCTTGTCTCTTAAGAAGTGATATTTGATAGAAATGTGTTTAGTTTTAGAGTACACCACCAGATTCTTTGACGTGTTTACTATGATGGTGTTATCACAATGGATAACCACATGCTCATTAAAATTTATTCCAATGTCTGTTAGCATTTGTTTCATCCAAATAATTTGAGTGCAATTTATAGAAGCAACAAGATATTCTGATTCAACAGTAGATTGTGCTATACAATCTTGTTTCTTACTTAGCCAAGAAACCAATTTTTCCCAAGGAAAAATACACCACCACTTGTACTTTTTTTATCATTAATATTTCCTACCCAATCAGCATTAGTATCAGCATGAAGTTCAAATATATCATTCATTTCATACCATAAACCATAGTCTATGGTTCTATTAGTTCTTCAAACAATTTTACACTCCATGAGATACCAATATGCTTATGACTGATGTTAAGGAGTTGTTAATTCTAAATGTGAGAAATCTATAAGCAACTAGACCAACTATAGGGACAAGACGACCCTCTTCACTTCTGGCTCTGCAAAACCAAGGCGGGTACACCTGATCCAATAGATTCAACTCTGTTCCTTATTAAACACTAGATCTTACAACAGATAACAGTGAGAAAGTACTAAATAACAACCTATTATTCATTGACTCTCCATCACTGGGTAGAACAACATATAAAGTAAATAAAATGTAAGACTAGCAGTGATTTAATGTTTATGATTACAATGATTTTGATCATTCCCCACAAAAAAAAAGATAGGTGAATATAGGCCAGTGCCTTATCCATTGGGAAAACAATACCAGAAAATAGAGTCAACACAAAGATTCTTGAAAAAAACCGATCTCTAAACATAAATACAAATATTTCAACTCATCCCTACTTGTAGATAATTCCTAGGTCAATTCAATGAACATGTATCTCACCCTGAGCAATATTTAATCCAACCCTAGATCAGAACTCAAAGCAAAAATACATACATATAAACCTCCAAGAGACTTAAAGATTCATAGAATGAACACAATGGAGAGGAAAAGACTTTGAAATTTGTATTAAGTATAACCTTTTGTCTTTGTATGGAATATGTTCTGATTAGTAAGCATGCAAGATAATAGCAACAACCTGTACTTCTTCTCTATTGCTCTGGTAAAATGATACAAAATATTACAATCCTTGACTGAGGGTTAGGGTTTCAAAATTTCTATCTTTTCAACTCCTAAACTCTCAATGCCTAGAATGATTGTGGAAAAACCTTTTATATACAAGGAGATGCAACAAGCTACTGATCATTCTAGGGTTTACAAAATTCTCAACCCTAAAGGCTATACAACAACCCAAAATGTTTACAATAAATACACTGATCACGCAGGTGAGATATTTGGAGTTGAGCCACCTTGCATTATGTCTTCAATATTGTCCTTGGCTTCCTTCAACAAATCCGATTTGCAACATCTCGTTGTCCATCCTACAATGAATGTCTTCCTGCATCTCAACAACCTTTATGACTCAAAAAGTAACTGCCTTTACTTGCTAAGAGGCTGGGGGAGTATTAACTTTTTCAACATGAGGTATGTACTAATACCTCCATCTATCATACACCTCTTCACTTGGAAATTAAAAATTGGCAAACTCAGTCTTCTTACTTGGTAATTGTTCCCACTCATTTTCAATTTGAGTGACCTTCTGTTGAATATTATCAAACATTGATTTGGCATTTATTAACAACTTGATAGTGTTGCTAAAAGAATAGGTATCACTTAGGACACCAGTCACCCTCTCTGACAAAAGTCCATCCATCTCTTCTCTCCACTAATATGACTCTTTAAATTCTCCCTTATCTGTGAAAATGGTGGACACCAGCTCATAATTTGAAAGCATTAATTCAGCTTTCAACATACTTGATTTTCTAATAAAATTATCCAAAATGATGCCATACTATACCATTTTCTCATAGCTTGATGCACTGGTTTAATTAGTGGATTAGGTTCTTCTTGGCCTTTAGATAACATATGAAATAGCTTTACACTAGGAGACCTCTCAATCCATTTCTTCAAAATTGGTGACATCTCAGTCTTCTCCTTATTCAAAGTTACAAACAAAGAATGTAACTTGCTGACATGACTATAGAAAATGGAGTGCTTCAAATCATATGCAAACTGCATGATTGCATCTGTCATTTTTTCATCATACTTCTATTTTTCCAAAGCTACGGCCTTCACATTTTCATCTTTTTCCTTCTCCAGTTATACCCTTATTTCCCTCAATTTATTAGTTTCCTTTGTTAATCTTTGTTTCTCCCAACTAACCCTTGCATCTATACTTGCCTTTGGGTAGAGGGAAGGTGGAAACTCAAAAATTGGGCTAGAGGAAGAAGCAACTACAGGCCTGTCAGAAATTGCCAATTGGGGAGACCTGTGATCCTGGGGCCCTGATAGTTGTGCAATCAATTTATCCTTTTGAATTAGCTTTGTCTTGAGCTCATTACATAAGACTTGAGGACAATTTCAAATTTGAGCCTAAGATCTTGCTTTTCTTGGGCATCTTTCTCTACCACTTTAACATTGAATTTGGTAGTCTCCAAGACTAAGTTTGATTCTTCCACACCAGAAGTCTCTCCTACTCTTTGCACTAACAAACTACTTGCATATCTTGTAGAGAGAGCATGTTTTCTTACTTTATCTTCCTCCCTCTTTAGGGACCACATCACCAAGGCTGCATGATCCTCTAAAAAAGTAATTCCCCTAGTAGCTTGTTTGGCCTGCTCTATTGTAGCAAGAGTTTTTACCTTGCTCTTCCTGACCTAATCAAAGACAATTGTATCAACAATGTCCCACTCTGGCAGAATTAGCACTCCTGCAGTATGGACCATGACCCTTCCTTCCTCAGGAGTAATCTTTTCAAACTTCTTGACCATCTCTACATTGGTCTCATTTTCTATTTTTGTTATGTCCCTATTAGGAAACTCTTCCTTTTCCTTCTCACAAATCTCTTTATATTGGTTTATTTTCATTCTCCATAAAAATTGGGAGAATGCCCTAGTTTTGATAAATTTATCATCAGCAAGAAAAGATTCATTGGCTTGTTTCAGGATAGGGTCCATTTGTTTGCCCTCAAATTCATCAATAGTAAGGTCCATCACAACCTCCTTAGGTTCCTCAGGCATCCCTTCTTGCAACTCATCACTGGAAACCAAGATGTCTCCCTCATTCCTCATTTGTACCAACTGCTCTACTACCCCATGTTCATCTAACTCAATGGGGGACTGAGAAGGAGAATAAGCTTCCTCTCTTGGCCTTACTTCTTCTTTTCTCTGCCTCTTAGGAGAGGGCCCCTACATTGCTTGATCATCAATGGGTCTTTTTCCTTTTGAGGTAGAAGGAAGATCCTCACCTCTCTGCTATGTTGGCAAAAAGACACTGTAACCACTACTCTTCTGAACAGTATATGTTCCCTTAGGAGTTAACTTCATATATCTTAGCTGGCTCAAAATTTTCTTAGCCATTTCAAGGTCTGTTTTATTCACAACAACCCTCTTCTCATTTACTACATGCAAGATGCCTTCAAAATGTTCCATTAGGGCATCCACTTTCCTTGCCCATGGCTCAAAGCCTTTTAATGGGTCATAATCATTGTCAAATTTTTTAATGAAGTCTACAGACTTCTTGTAGATCACCCATTTTTCCTTTTTCATTTCTTGAGTTTGGAGGTAAAACTCGTTCATTATCACATCTTCAGGAAAATTAAACTGATGCTTAATAAGAGCACATCTTATCTTATTTCTGAACATCCCTGAGAGGACACCCTCTGTATCTACACACCTAACCACTGCTTTAGACATTCTATAGGGCTGCAGGACTTTATTCATATGCACCCATCCTACCTTTTTAATCACATACTGATGTGCTATAGTTACGTCTGGGAAGAAAGTTCCCCTCCCCTTATCAGCGAGAATGGTTTCTTGTAGGTCACCAATTTGCCTTAATATTTCAGCATATCCCAATTTCCATGGGACTTGACAGGGTAAGATGTATGGTGCCACTTTGCAACCATATACTCTAAAAACTATGGAAACTGTATATAAAACTATATCTCCAAAATTGTGGACTATGGTGATGTCATGAAAATACTCTTTTGGCCTGATTAATCTTAACAGTTCCCTTGGGATTATAGGATTGTCAAAAAATAACAGAGTCCTAAGTCTTGCAGCAAAATGCCTGTCAAAAGTAATAAAACTGATATCAATTATATCCCATGATAGAGTTGTGGTCCATAATTAGACTAGAAGGGTTTATCCATTTCTTTCCTTCACAATGTTGATTGTTAAACTAAAGAATCTCTCTCCCTTGTATAAGAACATATGCATAAGCATTGAATACCATCCAAAAGGCAACCTTCATGCTCTTGATTCACATCAATCCTTCATGGATAAGATCAGCTAGATGAGATGCAATATAAAAAATCAGTGCCAATTAGGGGTGCAGTGATTGTACCATCATAAACATGTATGCTATTGGCATATGAGTTGCTTCATGATGCCCTAGAATTAGAGTTAATGATTTATAGACCTCCTATGCTCTCTTACTGAACAAATCCAGTCTGAAAGGCTCTTGTGTACTTGGACTGATGACACACATGGATCCAATATCCTTTATAAATTTCCTCAAAGGCCCTGCTCTCAAATAATCCCTCTGTGCCTCATATATCTCTATAAACTCTATGAAATCTATCTTCTCTAACCCCAGTGAAGGGTCAATTAGTGAAAAAACCTCCCTAATCGCATCCTCTATGATACCGATTAGGTTTTTTCCATTGATATCCTTGACACACCTTGTTACAGGATCATAGCACTTGGTAATTTGTATCAATAACTCAGCGTCCATAAAAACTCCAAGGACTATTAATTTCCTGATATCAAATTGTCATATGTTGTTGAGGGGGGCAGAAGAATTTCTCTGTGACTAAGCTGCCTTAATAAAATAAGACTGTTATGCGTCTCTCCCACCCTAGCATCTCTCATCCAATTTCCTCTATCATGGAGTGCTTCAGCCACCGAGTCCCTAGGGTTTCTCGATACTAGTTCTTTCATTCTTGCTGCCCCATTATCAGAATGAGGGAGTAATTGCATCAAATCTTCAAAGACTCCCCTATCCTTATACTCTGTTTTACCAGAAAAATTCCTCTTTGGTAGCATTTTAACTAGGGCTTCTCTAAAACCATATATCAAAACCTGAGAAAAACCCTAAAAACTTTCAGCTGGCAACAAAATTCTCCTTAAATTCTAGGGCACATACCTTAAATCTTCCATACATATGTGTGCTGATGCTTTGAGCTGTAGGAACTTTGTACACTGTCCAGTCTTCAACACTTAACTAAATTCTGATCTTTACATCAAATGTGCTGACTCCAAACTGTTATATGGCTTTGTTTCCATAATGACAACACTATATCAAGTCATATACATAAGTATATAGCTAACTTTCCAACAATCTCCCCCTTTGTCATTGATGGCAACAAAGGAATATGGCCAAGTTGCTAATTGTCCCTTAACACAAAAACTTTTTGTCTTCTATATAAATTTCTTATACATAATCTTATATCTCCCTATCCATATTATAATCCATATTCTATACACAACTCCCCCTTTGACATTAATGACAAAGGTGTATCAAAAAACTTTATTTACACATACTCAATAAGGGAAAACATCTGGATATGCTATCTTAAGGTTCTGAATCTCCTTCTTCCAATAAGTTATCAAAGACTTAACTATCTGGAGATGGGCACATAAAGCATATTGTAGCTTCTCCATCTTCTTCAAATCAATGGAAGGACCTTGATCATATGTCACCATGGTGACATCAATCTCCTTCATATTTTGATTGAGAATGTCTAATGAGGGTGCAAGAGCATTTCTTAACTGAGTCTTTCTAGCCCTTATCTTTGTCATCTCTTTCTCTACCTTTTCAATTTTGTCTATTTGTCCTTGGTATACATTATTGCACATGTTTATAACAGTGGATTTGTCTTTCACTGAACTCTTCACTTGCTCAATCATAGCTTCTGCCTCTTTTATTTTCTCGAAGTGAGCATCGGTGAGCTTGTCTTGATCCATGCATTCTGTAATGATTCTTCTTCCTTGATCTACAAATTCTTTTAGAGACTCTTGACCAGTCTTAAGTGAGCTAAGGTCAAGTGCAAAGTTTCTCATTAGTTCACTCAACCTCTTCTTCAGGTACTTTTCTTCTGCAACTACGAATGCAGACTCTCCAAGGCTTGAAAATTTCCTTTTGAAATGTAAGATGACTGTACTCACATCATCAACCGAGTGTATCTTTAACACTTTCTTATCCTCTGGCAACAAACTATTCAAAATGTTTACTAATTCTACCAGGAGGGGATTCCTCATTACTTGCTTTTCTTTGGCTTTTTCCATGGCTAGGACACTAAATTTAATCAAATCCTCTTCTCCCCATGAGTCCAAACTAGTTGTGTCAGGGGTTAAACTTGACAACAATGTAGAAGGTGATGAATTTGTGGGAGTGTTGATTATCACTTCTTGTTTTACCTTGACTAGTTCAATTGATGGTTCATTACTATCTTGTTCTTTTTCTTTTTCTTGTTCTTTCTTTTCTTCCATCTTTTTTTCTTCTTTTCCTGTAATGTTCTCAATCAAAATTTCTTGTTGTTGATTGGGAGGAGTGGAACTACATAAGATTTCAGCTTCTTGTGTACTCACAAAAGCTTCCTCAAAGTTGTCCAAATCATTATTTGGGGTTGTCATGGCTATCTCCACATTATCAATGATAATGGTGTTGTCCTTTGGTGATTTTGTCATGGGTGCAGGCTTGTCTGCCTCTGATTGTGCTTCCACTGTAGGTGTTGAATCCTGAGGACCTGTAGAATGTACCTTGATGGTATCTGACCCTTAAGTATCCCTATGGGTACATTAGCTGTGGGCGTAGTGGAGGGATACATATTTCTGTCCATAAAAACCTTCTCAAAGGCTTTCTCTGTTTCTTTAGCAACCAACTCATAATTTTTGTCCATTATATTTAGAATTTTTATTTTAGTTCTAAGGCAAGGCTTCACTAGATCTAACAACAATTTCTTCTCTTCTAGTTCATATAAAAGAAGGGTATCATCAAGAATCTTTTCCCTTATTCACAGATCTTCTTCAATAGCCCGTTTCTTTTGGAATTCAAGGATATTCCATAGATTGTCATGAACCATTATTTTTAGTTCCAAAACTGTCCTTTTGAACTTGATCATGTGCTTTATGATCATGCCATGAATCTTTGACTTATCGATTTCACTATACTTATCATAAAACTTCCCTACTTGATCAATTCTTCCCTCATTAACTATTCTGGCACTTAGCATACTGAGACTGGGTTAAAAGCTTACTTCAGGAGGTGCTTGAGTATTCCTTCTATTTCTTGTGACTCGTGAGGATGGATGATTAGTGCCAACCTCTTTCTTCCTCTTTTCTATTGGCTTATACTCCGAAGGAGCAATAGGATCACTGGTTTCTTTGGGAGTAGGAGTGTCATCAGTTATATCCTTTTGTTCATCATATTTCTCTATCTTTACCTTCTTCAACTTGGGATTTTGTGAGTCTTCCTTTGCTGCATCTGTGCTCTTTAGTTCCAAAGCAATCTTTTGTTCTTTTTCTTTGTCAAGATCTGCTTGAGACACACCATGTATTCTCAAGATTTCTGATGTGATTTTAGCAACCTTTCTTTTTGTTGTTGCACTGTTTAGCTTGGCATCTACTTCTTTTGTCTTCTCCTCATAAGTTCCCCACCTAGGTTCATTAGGATCTTTGGGGGCTGATAGTAGTACCTGCACATATGCTTCAAGGATTAGACTAAAATACTTTAAGAAATAATTCTTAACTTCATTTTGCCTAATGCACAAAAGGAATTGTAATCGTAACTTCTACCATTTGAAAGAATTTAATTTTGGCAAGAAATTCAATATATAGAATTTTATTAAGTGTGGAGCAAAATACTTTATTGATAAAGTTGTATTGTTACCATTTGCATCTTAATAATTTTTAATAAAAGATTCGTTTCAATGAATAATTATTGAGGAAGTCGTGAAAAACTCTCTTGTGCATAAATTCATTCAGTTGACATCTTGGCAAAGAAAGGGAAAAATCTATATTAGTAATTTTTTCCATATCTGACAAAACAGTGAATTAATTTTTTTTTAATGATTTAAACATTAGTTTAGAAAAAAAAAAAAATTACTTCTGAGCAGTGACGTGTTTCTTCTATCATATTAAATAGAATGCAAATATAAGCTACACCAAGCTAAGGTAAGGAGTTTGTAAAGAATCTAAAATGCCTCTTAAGAGTTTATTGCAATAAAAGATTAGCAGCAGATAAAGAGGTATTTTAAATTTCAATTCGAAGACAAATAATCATTCTTTCTTGAGTTCTGAATACTGAGTAAAATAATGCAAATTTTAGAAAATGATTTGAGTGCCCAAGATTAAGGAAAATAAACAGATTTTTAGAAAGGGATTTGATGCACCATTTGACAAGAAGAAGTGACACGCGGAAGATTGAGAAGCAGGCATTACATTAGACATAAGAAGAAAATAGAAGAAGACGAAAGAAGTGAGGCATTGAAGATGGAAACTGGGAACGTAGTTGAGAAGACAATATCCCAGTTTAGATCTTGAGAGAAATCAGCAAGAAGAAGGTTATTGGGGGCGTTCAAACATAGATAAGAAACATGACAGCATCGATACATTAGATAGAGTAGAGAATGCACCAGGATGCTTATAGTTGGGAGTATACATTGAATTTGCGTTGATAGATGAGAGGATTGACAACTCTATTTAATTTTCATAATTCTTATCTTTATTGTTGTTGAAGAATTTTTTATTGTTAATATTAATAATTATAATATAAAAACTAGTCTTTAAAGTCATGCGTTATAGTGATCAAGAACAAGATGTTCAACTCAACTAATATAATCTAGTATCCTCATGAATCAATCTTCAAAGTTTACATAGTGGTGATAATTGTACATTCAATAAAACAACATAGCATCATCTTGAAGAGATAAAGTGCATTTATGTTCAACTAATTTATTGTTATTATCAGATTCAAAGTTGGCACCAATCTACATACAGCACATCATACTTTTTTTCAAGCTCAACGCAGTCTTTTTCACTGAAAACCACCTCACTCTACCTTAGAACGAAAGTTTTAAAATCAGAATTCAAGAATCAAATTTTCCTTACAATGCTTTTGCAATCCTCTAGTTAAATTTCAACAGTCGTCACACTCACTACTGTCCGGTTTCCCAACTCTATGGGTGTTTGGATATGAATCCACCTCTCTAGACTCGGTGCATCAGGTCTAAACATATAAAAGCGATTCTGTGCGTCGTAAATGGAAGGACCTTGATCCCAGAAAATTTGACTCCACCTCTTGCTTCTACAAAGATCCGTTTCCACTTCCTCATTCACGACAATACCATGTTCTATAGTCCATTCCCTTGTGTTGGGGCAAAATATTCTGGGCGGATTAGAGAAAAATTTAAAGACATAAGCCATTCCTGCAATCGAAACAGCCCAAGGTAAGAAACTTTCTGATGGCATTCGAGGAAGAAGTTCCCACCTGTCTTCATCGATCATGTAAACGGAATTTGGGGGAACACAGACACTTCCCTCAGCAGATACGGAGAATTCGAAATCCATATCAAATCGACCGCTTGGCAGATATAGCGGGTTTGGATTACCCACAGACCAACGAGTAGTGTAAAAATCATAGACCAATGCGCGCCAACGAAAAAGGTAATGGGGCAATACAGAATCATCATTAACTTTCTCCCCTTCCAAAGTTATCATCACAAGTTTCCTTCTCCAGGAAACCAAGCGAGAGCGAAGCCAAGTTTCAAAACCATTGGGCATAGGAGGAAGCATGCGCCAAGAGCCCCGAGCAGGGTCGTACGTTGTTATACCATTGTGGTGAAGTAAACATATGAACTTTTCAGATTGCCCAAACGCAATTCTATGTTGGTAGAAGCTTCCGCTTTCTATCACGCCTCTCAATTCTTCGCTTAATTGTATGAGAGTGTTGTAACGTGTGTACGGGATCTCCATTATGATATCACTAAGTATATCCTGGGGAAGTTCTTCAAGGAAATTCATTGAAAGAATAAGTGGAGAAATCAAGTTCCCCGCTCTAGTATATGAAAATCCCAAGACGCCTGCAAATAGAAATGTGCACATATTAATAACACGAAAACTTTGAATCAGTAGAGGAAGAGGAATTTGAAGGGGCATAATCCTTTGGGCTTCAGCGGCCAGTTGTATGTATTTCATTAGTGTCTAATCTTTTGAATTTGGAGTACCCTTTAACGGTTAAGTTATGCGATTTTCTTTTATTACGCTGAAGACGTTTCTTTACATGAAATAAACCGGCTTTGCAACGGTCAAAACTATGCTAGCCCAATGCAAGATGATGGGAAATATATCTATCCCATGCTAAATGGGCTTCTATCAAATGTATACTTAGAATAGTGTAGAAAAGAGGCAATTGTCTCCTTACATGATTCAAAAGTTTGATAATTTAGTAGATAGTGACAAAATTCTTTAATAATCTTTTTAGGGTAATTTATTCTTGTGTGTAACTTTTTGTGATTGAATAAATTTTTACACTTTTTTTAATAAAAAATATTATTTTCATAAATCAGATATACATTTTTTTCATCCTAATTTTCTGATTGAAATAAATTCAGTTTATCTAATACTACATTTTACTATACCTTCACAATCCTATTTTTCTATGGTTAGGGGAATCTTCAAACAATTCACATAAAAATAATGTTACCCACAAACATTGACTCTTTCTTGCCTTGATCTGCCTTCTCACTATAGTTTCTCCTTGCTATATTGGTAGTGGGTTTGCAGATTTAGTTTCTCTCTCAGCTTCAAAGCAATCTCCTTCATCTTATTCAGATCGATTTTCTCAAATATTTGTTAGTGGTTTAATTTGGCTCTGGCTTGAAATTTTCATTCACTCCTGGATGACTTTCTTCAATAATTTCAACACACGAGGCCATAATTATATTCTTTGACTCGGAGATGCATGTTCTTTCATTGCGATTATTTCCAAGCAATATTTTCCTTTATAAATGTTTTTTATTTTCTCAAACAAGTTTTCAGAGATCTGCAATCCTTATGATCTTCAATGGTCTTTACACTCTTCAATTATGAACTTTTATTGAGTATGGCATCCTTCATGAAAAATGTGATTTCTATACAATAAGTGGCAGTGTAATTTTCTTTTTCTTTTAGTTCAAGTCGCCCTTGGTACGAACACTCCATTTTTTACCAATATTATGACTTCTTAATTGTAGGATCATTCAAGCTCAATGACCTTGCACTATCCTACAAATTCTCTCACCAACTGGATATTTAATATAGGGATGAATTTGTTTTCTCTATAGAAAACACTCAAGACTAGTAATCTATTGACTAGTTGTAGTTTAACATTCTACTTGGCTCCAATAAACTTACACCTACACTCTTCAACATATGCTCTAATATGAAACACATACAATAGCCATAAAGATAAATTTTGCTAAAAAAATAGAGAATGTTTATACACAAGCACAAAAATAATCTTTATTTTATCACTCGATGAATTACATAATGCCTCAATCAAGGTGTTTGTTAGCCTTAAAATATTGAGTAACAAGAGATCACTCAATAGAGATATCTAGTAACACCTGAAATAGATTGAATAAAGCTTGATGTTCGATGTACCTAATATGCATTATTTATCAAACATGAAGACTGGTAGATCAAACTAATAGTTTCAACATGTAGCATGGTAATTAGCAAAATGGTGCATGATTTTCCTAGTTCATGATATTATTCAGTTCAACTGGGGTGAACTAAGTGAGACCCAAGAATCACCACCAAAGAAATCTTTTACTGTAATAGCCTCTATGAATATTTTATATTTTTTGAGAACTCCTTACCTTAGGTTTGTGTAGTCAATTTTTGCATATGGCACTACACAAAAGGAATTCTGGAATTTTTAAATTAATATTTAGATCACTTTCAATTTATTGTTGTGTTCATTATAAAAACATTCACTTATAATTCTTCGATTCCTTTATATATGGAAATGTTGAAGAAATGAATTTATTGACAAAGAACAATTTTGACAGAAAATATTCAATCAAGCAAGTTGAAAAAAAACACTATCATTACTATTTGTTAGAAGCTATTCTTATAAAAACTTCTAGGATGCAAATGATGAGTATACAAATTTTTTTCTTAAAATTTAATACAACTCTAGAAATTATTTTTTCCTAAATCGCCAGCCATGATCATAAAATTTGAAATTCTTTCAATCGGTAAAGGATATGACTATGACCACAACACCTTTTGCAAATAGAAGTAATAAATCCCTCATAAAGTAATTTTAATCTAGTCCTTAAATGGACTTCTTTAATAGTTATTTTTTGAAAACTAATGCAATGTTTCTTAAATGACAATTGGACGAAAGTTTAATTTTTTTCAATGATTCTAATTGTAAGTGAATGACAGAATTGTCGATACATATAGACAAATTTATGAGTAGTTGTACATAAATGTTCTAGTAGTGATGTACAATTAGACCAATTATGAACCAAAAAAGCTAAAGAAAAATAGACTATTAATACATATGAAACTTATTAATAAACTTTTAATTATCGTTTATTTGAATCCTCTAAACTTAATAATTAAAGAAAAAAAAAAAAGTGACTATTTAAATATGTAATGGCTTCCCCTAATTTAAAATTATTTTTATATTCATACCGTCTCATTACATGCACCGCGGAAACATCACATATAGCAATAATCAACTTTCAACTTTGCTTCACTTACAACATCAGAAAAACAATGACGACACAAAAAGTGCAGGAACAGAGCTTGGTGCGGGAAAGTTTATTATCCAATTAAATGAGAATCCAATAAGGAAACCAATTATCAAGATTAGCTTTGAGTTTTGTAAGGACCATAGCTAGTTTTACATAGAAGAACCCAAACATGGAAGGAAAATGCATTTGGCAATCATCATGAGGTTTCAAGTTTCCATATTGTTATCTCGTGGAAAGAAAATTTAAGTGTATCTACATCAAGGCTTGTACAATTTCTGCAATCTGTTTGCATGAGTTAATGCAAGTTTAAGAATTTATGTGATGTTAAATTGTTAATTAAGGAATTTTCTTAGATTCACATGTGACAAGCAACTTGAACTAAAATGGAGCAGATGGAACCAAATTAAGAGAAAATGTATACTCATTAGCTTCTGCAATCAACATATTAAAATCCATCGGAATAGAAGGCTACGCCAAAAATAGCGACGGTTTAAGCTTCAAATCTAGTCATTAGTAAGAGTTTCAAGCAATGGAGAGTCTGCATAGCGTGGAAGCACCAAATTTCTTCAACAAAATTTTTTTGCACTCTCGAATTTGTGAGGTGAAACTTTTGGGTGATTGTGTCTCACTTCCAACAGAGACATTACATTCGAGTAGGAGATTTATGGAAAAAGCAAAAGAAGTCTATCAGCAAATTACACCCAGTTAATATAAAACAATTAATCCAAATATCCACGCTTGAATTTTGAAAAGTACACTACTGTCTATCCAGCAACTAAAACTCTAACTAATAATTAATTAAAAATTGGAATAGAATGACCTAATATGAACCCGCAAAATAAACTGGAACGAAAAAACAGAACTAAAAATAAAACAAACAATCAACGCTAGACTTTTGAAGACTACCCTAATAAGACCACGGAAATAAACGGACAGCGGAGACATTTCCTTTCCTATCATCTTGCATTAGGCTAACATAGTTTTGACCGTTACACAGCGGATCCGTTTCATATAAAAGAACCGCCTAATAAAAGGAATAACACAACGTAACAGAAAATGGCTATTCAAATTCAACAGTAGCTAAACAATAGTTGCAGCTGGCTTCTGAAGCCGAAAGGATTACGCCAATTCAACTTCCTCTTCCTCTACTAATTTAATAGTTTTGTGTTATTAATATTTGCCTCCATGGGGACCATTTCTGAGGATTTTCTTGTACAGGAGGGAAGTTGATATCTCGGGTTTTTCTATGAATGGATTTCCTTAAAGAACTTCGCAAACAAATACTTAGAGATATCCTAATCAAGACTCGATACAAATGTCACAATGCTGTCAAACAGTTCAGCGAATAATTGCAGAATATAATAGAAAGTGACAGCTTCTACCAAGATAGAATTCACGAAGGGAAATCTGAAAAGTTCATGTTTACTTCACCGCAATGGTATAGCAATGTACGACCCTGCTCGGGACTCTTGGCTCAGACTTCCTCCTATTCCCACTGGTTTTAACCCTACAATTTAGTCTCGTTTGGTCTGGTGGAGAAGAAAACTTGTGGTGATAACTTTGGCGTTGCACCGCGGCGGGGAAATGCGAGAAAGTGAAAGTGTATTGGTCTATGATTTTGCCTCTGCTCGTTGGCGTGTAGGCAATTCGAATTATCCGCATCTGCCGAGGGATATGGACATCCCAAGATTCGTATCTGATTGGCCATCTGAATTCACCGTATCTGCCGAGGGAAGAGTTTATATTCCCCCAGGTCTAGTTTACATGATAGATGAAGACAGGTGGGAACTTCTTCCTCAGACGCCAACACAAAGTGCGGTTTCAATTGCAGGAATGGCTTATGTCTTTAATGACATGGGTCGTCTGCCCAGAATATTCTGTCCCAACAGGAGGGAGTGGATGAAAAAGGGTGATTATTGGCCTAGAGCGACGAGGACTTTAACTAATCTTGTTACGAGGATTTGTGGTGCAATGACGTGGAATCAAATTTTCTGGGATGCAGGTCTTGACCATTTCTATAACAATGGACGTAATAGATTTTATAGGTTTAAACCTGACGAACCATTTCACGAGAGGTGGATTCATATCCAAACGCCCGCAGAGTTGGGAACCTCGAGTGTACTGAGTGTGACAACTATTGAAATTTAAGAGAACTCCAAAATCGTTGCGAGGAAAATCTGATTTTAAATAATTTGTTCTAACGTTAACTGAAGTTGTTTTCTAAATCTACGAATTCAATTTTTCTTATATTACTTATTATCAGTAAAAAAGATAATGAAAAGAATGCATTAAACTTTAAAAGTGATTGAATCTGATAGAAACAACGAAGTACCTCAACATTTATGTACATCATATATTGTTCTAGCGGGTCTGCCATTTTCGACCTTTTAAGAACATTAAACATTTGTTCGTGAGGTTTTTATTTTTTCGAAATGCTAGATCTTGTTAGTAGAGTATGTTTATCTTGATCAGTATAAAGCATGATTTTAAGATTGTTTTTTTAATAAAATTATTGTTATCATTACAGATAAATTTATATTTATCATATTCACATTTGTATCGTGAGGCCAATAGGATGGCTAATGCCTTGGCTAACCTGGCTGTCAAATCAGATGGAATCATGACTTGGCAAGGAGGCAGTAAACTTAATGCCTATTTGAAAGCTAAGGTGGCATATGATAAGATTCACACTAGGAGAACTGATTTGGAGTATCTTCGTAGCAATAATGACAAGACAACTATTCAATGAGGGTTACTATATCATTATGGAAAGATTTGGCTTTCTCAAGAATGAGTGGAGAAGGCACGAGTTTTTTAGAGTGGTGACAGGTTGTTTCTTTTTCATTTTTTTTCATCCTGTTCAAGTCTCTTTCTATGTTTCCTTACTGCTCTGCTTTTGTTGATGATAGGATGGGTGGGGAGCTGAATCGTCGCAAACCCAAGAAGTGCAAGAGGTGGAAGGAAGAGAAGGAGGTTTGCGAAAAGCTACGAAATGGAGGGCTTACTCCTTTCAAGGAGAAACTGTACAGTTTTGATGAAGGGGTTAGCAAGAGTTTTGTTGACACTTGGAAGGATGACACTGTTAGTATTGGGGGGATGGATGTCAAGATTACCAAGGATCTCATTGCTGAGGTTTTAGGCCTTAGCTTAAAAGGAATGAAATTTTATAAGGACAAGAAGGTCTCCTACAATGCTATTCACCATTTCCCTAAGGACGAAGAGGAAGCTAGTAATTTGATCAAGGATACTGGGAATTGCTATGATGCTATGAGCTTCATGGAGATCTGATCCAAGGTGATGGTGGCCATTATGGAGTACATAACCCTTGATGGGAGGTATAAATGGGCCCATTCTTATCACTTTGTCCTTCTCTGTCACTTTAGGCATAAGGTTACGACTTCTTTTCCCTATTATTTTCTTACTTCCCTTTGGTAGAGCATTGTCAAGCATAAAAACAAAGAGAATAAGATGATTCTGCATGAAGGGCTTATCCTGTTCATTGTTGAGCATGTTAAGAAGAATGTGGCTCTCAGCCCTTCTCTTGAATTGATTTAGCCATCACTAAAATGTCCTGGGCTAAAAAAGATATGGAGGAAAATTTGTTGGAGTATGCCTTCTTTTTTTTTGTCTTCTTCTTTCTCTATGTCTTCATTGTTGGGTGTTGGTTTTTGTTTACTAGTTGTAGGCTTCTTTTTTGTTGTTAGTTCAGGTCTGCTGGTAGGCTGGTTTTCTAGGCCCTGTCTCTTTTTGATGGTTTTAATGACATATCTTTTGTAACTATCTTGTAAGGTGTTTCGGGTCCCCATTTAAAACATCTTTTTACTAGTATTCAAAAATATATCTTTATCATATAATATAAGACAAGAATTGAGAAATTCCAATACATTCTATGAAGACAAAATCAACTTCTACAAAATCCCTTCTCCAAAATAACATACCAAGATCACAAACATAATTTTAAAATTCCAATTAATTATTTCAATTTAATTTAAAATTTGAAAAAATCTTTTCCATCAAGCAAAAATAACTTCTGATAACTTTTCCCATCCATCTCTATCTATTTTCAAAAGCTTGCAGCTTCCTCTATACCATCAATTCTTTTGGACATCACATTCCCTCACAAAATGGACAATACAATGGCTCTAAAGCCTATTATTGACTTTCAATGGTAGACATCTCATTCTTTACTATGTCTGATATATGCCATTGTCATTTTTCTTACCATATTTGAATGCCCAAAAAGAGCCATCTCTATGCTGATTTCCATCTTCTCTTTTATGTTTTTTAAGTTGTTCTTATTTCTAGCCCTCAATTGAGCCATCTCTTTTCTTATTTCCATCTTCACTTTTATATTTCTTAAGTTGTTGTTCCTTTTTCTATCTCTCAATTTTCCAGATATCGTCTTCCATTCTATTTTGAATCTTCCTTTTACTCTCTTTTTTTGCTATTTATTCCTCTGTTCAGCATTGTTTTTCCCCTTTTTCAATGATGCATCAAATCCTTTTCTAAATTTTAAATTATTTTACACAATCTTGGGCACTCAAGAGAGAGATTATGTATCTCTCCACTAGAATTTAAAAGTCCTCTTTTATTTGCTGAAAAATATTGAACCATGGCAATTTTATAAGAATATTGTTGATTGATTGAATTTGTAAGGTTTATTTATTGGAGTAGTATATGGTTGAATAGTTTAAGTACATTAAATACAAATAAGTAAGAAAATATATTTGGTTAAAAATTTGAGAGTTGTAGATTAAAGTTAAATTCATTTGTCAATAGATTTAAAATGATGTACTTTCTAATATAGCAGTTATTATGTTCTGAAAGTGAAATCTACATATCTATGCAAGTAATCATTGATTTTAGGCTCATTTTAGTGGAATGAATTGAGAAGTGATGAAAGAGTGAAGCATGATAACTATATTTTAAAATGCATGCAAAGTCTATAACAATCATCAAATAAAGCATGTACTACTAAGACATTATGGTAGGTGGAATTAAATAGTTCTATATAGAATGAACCAATATTCTTAAAAATTTACATGCGTAATAACATATTAGTCATCCTCCAACTTTCTCACTCAATCACATATGAGAGATCTTAGTTCATTATTCATTATCTACTAGATATCATTTGGAGGATGACTGGGCATTGATTTAATATTGTAAAACAATAAACTTCTGAAAGTTTCTTATGCCTTTTCAACTAATTTAATATAAATGTATAATATATAATTTTTTAATTTGGTATAGAACCACTGAGGCAAATGAGTAATTAGCACCAGCCAAATTTTTTTTAAGTGTTTAGTCCTTTTTGTTAGTCTTTACTTGTTTGACATCTCTCGGCCTTAGGAACATCAATGTTGATCAAGCTCATATTCTATGCTACTATCAAAACAAATAATTGAAGCATTTCATATATGAATGACATCCCCCCAGGCATAGTGGAAATAATTTTTTTAAATCAGATGTTATAATTGGAGCTGCTTGTACACACATTTATGCAGAACATGGAGCATTGGAATAGGACATGAAAATCCATTAAAGCATATTGAAAGTACAATTTTATATTGTAGATTTTGTAATTTCATCGTATGAATTTGTTGAAAAGGTTATAGAAATATTCAAGAAAATATATTTGGTACGTGTATAGCTGGAACTCTCTAACTCATGAAAGGTTCACTTTTCCAATGTTAACATAGGCATTTTGGAGCAAAGCAGTGACCTCTAGCATAGTAGAGTTTTGTGAGATGTTAAAGTTGGGAATGCGCTAGCAGACATGTCTTTGAAATGAGAGAGCCAAGCATGACATGTGGATAATTTACAAAATGCCTCAAATTGATATTGTCCAATAGAAAATTATAATTGCCTAAACAAATGTAGAAACTTTCAAAGCAGTTGAATTAGCAAGTGTCATGCCAAAACATTCAACAAACTTTAACAACATCAAATAAAAAGGTGACTTTTTGATGATATGGTCAAAAGGAGTTGAAAGTAAAAAAAAATTCTTAAGTGCCTTCTCTCTCACAAAGCGACAAACTAAAGAAAATGAGGGAAAAATGAAATACTTAGAATATGAGGGTATGTGCAAGATCATGAGGGGCCAAAAAGTGGCGATGTAAAAAAATCCACTTTTCAGTCGTCCAAAAGTGCATGAAAATGTATGTTGACATTTTAGTAGGCTTGGGTGTCAGTACACCTTGGAAAACTTGACACTAAAGCACAAGCCTTATCGGGTACCCAATTGTTTGGGTACCCAAAAATATTGGGTACCTGAAACCTATGGCATAAATCAAAACCTGCGAGCCATTTTCCTCATTTCTCCTCACATTTTGGGTTTGGAAAATAGCTCCAAATATCATATACATGATATTTTTGGGTACCTGTCTAAGCCAACAACAAATTCGACTCCACAGTTGATCTGGTAAGTAAATTCTTGTTATATCTTGATTAATTTCATTCATTTTCATGTTAAATTTAGTTTTTTGGTTAAAATAGGGTTTTGTATTGATTTTTTTAATAATATATGAAATTAATTTGAAATTTATATTTGTTTATTATTTATTCAGGCATGGCTAACAACAATGAAGATAATAACCCTCCCCCACCAAATAATGATCCCCAAAACAATCTAGAACCACTTCAAAACCCTTAATATTTAGAGGATTTGATACAGGAGAACTTGAACACTATATGGGGCTTCAAAAATACATATCAGAATATACCTACGTTAGCTCCTATGCTTGCCACTCTAAATACATTGACACCCTTATGCAACAACATAATGCTGCTCTTCATTGGTGTGATGATATGCATGCCCAATTTGATGATGGGCTTGACCATGATGGGGTTGCGGCCCTTAATATAACATGGTGCACATATTATCAATAATATAACATGGTGCACATATAACATGGCCCTTAATATAACATGGTGGACATAATAAGATTGAAAGTTGATCCCAAAAAGCCCATATTATCAATAATATGGTGCACAAATGAAGGAATGCGCACACACTTTTGGGATCGTTGGTGGATGGTTTTTGATAAACCACCCCATAGCAATTTGGAGCTCCCTTTATATTTCATATAAAAATTGTATGCTTAGTTTGTGCTTGGTCATAATGTTAATTATTGGAGTATGAGGACCAACATGGGCATAGGCAGAGGAGCTCCTCAGACTAGGCCATCTGTGCCCCAGCGCAAAAAGGCCACTACCTTTGTCACCCCCACTAATGTTGCACCCCCTCCTCCAGTGCAACATCCTGATATCATTACAGAGGCTACCTCACAGAGTATTAGGGTCATTCATTTGTTGTTTGATTAGTTGATCACGCTGACCAGGTCATTGTTGTCTCATGGTGTGGATGATGTTGGCACATCGACACCTGGCCGGAGTTCACATGTATGAGAGCCCCATATTTGCATTATATGCAAGAATATGTGCCTCAGACTGCTTACTAATGTTGACATATATCAGTATGTTATTGATGAGGAGGATATAGGAGACGTAGCTATAGAGGCTGCAACAACTCAAGGAGCATCTACATCTAATGAGAGTACTCAGGAGGCACTACTACAATGTAATGTGTTTTAAGACAATTTTTTGAGACGAAAAATCATTATTGTCTTTAACTTTATCTTTCTTTTATTTTTTATTTATCTTGTTAATTTCTATTTTGAAATTTCATCTCTCGAGCGACATAATGATAAGTTTGGTCAAAATGTTGAAGCGGGAAAGTTGATATTTCTTGTTTGCCAAATGAATGAAAGAGCCCCAAAACTCTTAAAAAGAGGAGCATGAAAAGTTCTGGGTTTTTGGCTTCCCCTAGTTGTGGGTGTGATTTCAAGCATCTTGAGGGTCGAACCTCTAGCACAAATCCTAATGAATAATGGAGTAATCAGGCAGACTAGACATTGAATAATTATGGGTTTCCTTTATATAGGCATGGGCTTTCGTATAACTGGAGGAAAGGGCCTACGAATGTCTCATGTTTCTATTGATTATGAGCCTGATAAAGGTAAGAAGATTTATTTATACTAAGGGGCATGATATGTGTATCAATTTTCTTACTCTGACATTTCTCACATCTACCAAAATAAATTTTCTATCATAGCTATTGGTTTGATAAAGCTGAAAATCCCTTTTTGGTGGGTATCGTGTCTTGTCTAGAGTTGAAAAGACTTTGGAAAATTCTAGTACAGGTTACCTGTCAAACCCTAAACGCTTACTGAGAAAAGAGATGAAAATTTCTATTGGGATTTTTTGGTCAAACCCTAATCTTTTTTTGAGAAAATGACTCCTAAGGATCTTAAATCCAAGAAGAAGGAAGTTATAATAGTTGAACCGTTTCCTTCGGAAGCCATCTTTGTAGAAAAGGAGAAGGTGATTTCATCAAAGGTGTCGCAGGAGCAAGACCACGAACTATTTTCTTCTGAAGCCGTCTTTGCAGAAATAGAGAAGGGGGTTTCAATGAAGGCTTTTACAAGAAGGGAGAAAACTTGAGCGTCTGCTTCAATTTAAGAATGAACTACTCAGCATTATAGAGGTAAGCGTTTCACTTGATAAAATGGAACCCCTGTTTATTTTTATTTTTTAATACCCTTCCCTTTGCAGAGTGTTTACTATTGCATATTTTGGGGAATTAAATCGCTATTTTGATTTTGTGGCCTGGGTATTTTGAGTTCGAGCAAGGCATCCCTAGTTTTGTGTCACACTTAAATGAAAAATTAGGGTTTATGTGTACTACAATTTTTGAAGTTGCATGGTTTAGTCTTTTTCTTGTTTCAGAATGATGAATGGAGGCGGTTTAGGATTTGTTTCCATTTCTTATTTGTTAAGTTGACCTCTTTTTATCCACGATGAGAGCATTCATTTGCATTAGATTTTATCAACCCAAATATCTATTCTGCCAAAATCAAGATTTGACTCTCAAGGTTTTGATTGAGGTTGCTCCTAAATATGGCATCATATTAAAATATATATCTATTGTGTTTTTGGGACTTGGACCTGGATCGCTGTCTAGAAAGCAAAATGATTTTCTATTTGAGCTCATCGGAAATGATAGATTTTTTTTTCCTGTTACTCATTGTTTCTTCCATTATTTTGAATTGGTCAGATCGCTGCTGCCACTATCTGTTGCCACAAATCATTTTGTGGTCACCTTCTTAGGTTTCAGGCTCGTTAATCAAATTCAAGATACCATGCAAATTCAGCATGAACAACCACTCTGAAATGGGACCATGCTTATTAGTGTTTGAAAATAAGTGCTTCAACTTCTCACGCTAGACTATTTAGGCTGAGAAGACATCATGAAATGGGGATCATGCTTATTAGGGTTTGAATACGAGCTACTATCTTAAACATTTGAAAACAAGTGCTTCAACTTCATACTATGGACTATTTACGGTTTGTGTTCTAGTCAGTACTGAATGAAGGGAAGGAAAAATTCAGTTTAGGCTTAGAGTTTTACAATAGCTGTTACATGCAATATAGCTGAGTTTCTTTTCTTCTTCACCCTAAAATGATACCTGTAGGATAGTGAAATCTGAAAGTGGTTTTCAATTTCTGTTCCATTCAATATATGTCAATTTTTTACTGCATTCCATTTTTTATTTTTGAAAAATGGAAAGTTGTAGTGGCGGCAGTGCCATGAGCTAAATTTGGTGGACAACTCTTTCCAAAGGCATTAGAAGCATTCCATTTACATGGAATTGATACAAAAAAAACCAAGAATTTAGCCTTATTTAGCTATCTAGTAACTCTATGAGATAATTTACTTTGGTTGAGATTGTTTCATAAATTGAACTTGCTCTTAATTTTTTTTTTACTATCTGAAGAAATTGATATAGAATTTAAAGGTTTCTCAGATTAAAGAAGAGTTGTGTGGAAAGAGGTAATGCTTTGAATTTTGTGCCAGTGATTATTATCAAGATTATGTGCTTTTAGAATTGTTGAGTTAGAAATTAAGGTTCAAATTTTGTTGAGTGAGAAATTAAGGTTCAAATTTTAGCTGCATGCTTCTGGAAATTTTAAACTATTTCATACGATACCCCGATTAAATTTCTGATGCTTCCACTAGCGGTTGAAATTTTGATTATATAATTTTGGAGTCACTATGTGGAAAGTTAAAATATATTTCATATTTAAATGTACAAAGATTTCATTCGTGTTTATAATTTCAATTGAGTGTCTTTGGAAATGTATGAAGCTTCCATCAGTGAATAAAATTTCAATTAAGTGCTTCTAAAATCACTCTAGAAAATATCTAACATATTTCATTGGATATCCTGATGAGGGAGTTTCTAATCAGAGAAAACATCATGGAAAAGTGTTAAGGACTTCTTTCAGGGAAATTAATCTATAAAAAAGTTCTCCAAGTTTTTACATCCTTCGACACAGCAAGATCTTTCTAATTTCACAATGGCTTGGTGGCTGAGGATACAAACAGTTTCTGGAAGCCGATGCACGCAAATGACATTTTTAAGATAGAAAACAAGTTAACTGTTATTGTACTGTGCTTATCTATCTAGGTAGTTTTCCCCTGAACCCTTGTCTAATATAAACTATCTAATATCATTGACATTCTGTTGTGCATTTTGTTTTGTGTCCTCTATTTTTTAGGAAATGAATATGTCAAGGCATTTTGGCTGTTTAGGCAAAATATTTAACTATAGACAATTTTTTTCTTAAAACCAAAATACTATGATGGTTAATGGAGCCCACCTAAGTTTGCTCTATAAATAGTTTTCTACTTCTTAATTGCTTGACTTACTGTTTTATATCTCAAATTTTAAAGTTTCATCTATTTTTCCTGTTAAGGAAACCCTTCTACAATGTCCCCAATGGAATCATGCTGGAACATATGCCATTAAAAATTGATAGAACCTTCTATTTGTCATGAGTGCTTTCATAGTTTAATATATTTAAGGTCACGGACTATCTGAAATAGTAAATTGGAGTGTTATATTGGCATCATTAATGTTAAATTTTTTTCCTAAAGGAGGTCATTATAGTTACAGTATTTGCCTTTAGATTTGACAATCCATAAATATGGAGGGAACGGGGTTGTGGAATCTTTAAAATAATCTTATTCATGTACATCAATGCACAAAGTGGCTCTTAATTACAAGAAGTTACACTCGTGATTTAATAAGGTTTTACAGTTGGTCTAGGCCTGGGAAATTTTATTTCAATTGTAACATGTCATGATGGAAGAAAATATTAGAAAACATTGATGTTTCCTTTGTCTAAAAACAAGCCAGGGAGCTCATCTGAAATGCCAGACAAAAGCTTCAATAACTCTTCATGGTTTACCGAGGAAAACTTTGATAGTTGTGTGACTTGTCAAGCCTTTAGATTGAAGTATCAACCTTTTTTGTACTCTAAATAAGTATATTGTTCTTGTTAGAGTATCTATTTATCTTCACTTATTAATTAAATCATGTTGATTTAATTATTAAGTTGTCTATGTACTCTATTTTCACTTAAGCTTTCTTTTAGGTGCATATAATTAATATTTTATATTAATTATATTGCGCAACCTAGCTTTTTTCCTTTTTAGGGTTTTTGTTCACCTTATAGGTTGAACTCTTGTAATTATTTTTTATCTTGGAATACAATTTTCTCTCACACTACTGAGATTTCCAAGCTCTTGCTTTTTTTTCTTCTCTGGCTTCCTTTCAGCAACAGGTATTCTTGCATGCAGGTGTTCTTGGCGTTCTGTGAAACTATGTTTCTCAGTTTCTACATGGTATCAGAGCTTCCCTGCTGCTGCTTGGTCTGAGGTTTTTTGGAGCTGCATTTGAAGACAAAAGCCACAGTGTTTTCTGGTTCTCTTTCGGTTGTTTTTTATTGGATCTGGGGGGTCTCTTTTTTTTGGAGCACTTTGGACCAAAATTGACCTCACAGTTGCGTCCAGAAGGCCCAAAAACCCCTATTTCCATATAAAATTTGACTTGTTTGGCCTCCGAGGCATCTGAGAGAAAAAATTTTCCCTCCTAGGGCCGTACGGGCATGAATTTAAAAATAAAAAATAAAAAAAACCATTAAAAATGCATGCTTTTAAGGTTTTAAGGGCGCTCCACCACCGCACCGCCCCGGCACCACCCGCGCTCAGCCGCAACACCACTGCAGCCCCGCTGGCCGTCCACCGTCACCCACCGCACCACCAGCGCCCGGCCAGCGCGCCACCCACCGGCCTCACCACTAGCACCCGGCCAGCACGCCACCAGCCGGCCGCCGCCCAACCTCCGCCTGGCTACCTGTAGCAGGTGATGTCACCTGCTGACGTCACTTGCCGGCAATTTTCCGACACCAGATTTTATTTTTCGGTGAATTTTACAAATTTTTTGGTAACCCGAAATTTTTTGGGATGATGTCATGCTGATGTCAGTGATAGGCTCGTGACGGTCATACAGCCGTCAACTTTTTTTCCGTCACTAGTTTTTTCCAGAGAGCTTGCATTTTGGGGGTACTTGGGCATTTTTGCTCCTACAGGGCTCATACGGACTCAAAAATTGACATATGATATATCGCCGGAAAGGTCTTTCCGAGATGGATGCAATGATGCTAGTTTGGTTTTCTGATTCAGCCATTTGAGTTCTCTTTGTTGGTGTCAAAGTCGAGGCTTTTGTTTTCTTCCTTCTCTGCATCTGGAGTTCAGGTTTTCTCCTATTTTTTTTGTGCTTTCAGTTATTTGTTGTGCAGGGGGTTGCTTTATACATTGTGGGGGGGTGTTTTTTCCTTTCTGTAATTTACTTCAGAAAAGACCCTTCTACTTTTGTCTCCTTCTCTCAATGTCAGATCCCTCTGTGGCCCGGCTTACACCGCATAATTATCATACCTGGAAAGCACACATGACCAGGCTTCTTATGTCACGTGGCTTATGGTCATGTCTAGATGAGAACCAACCTGTCCTGTAGCGTCCCTTTGAGATTCTTAAGCACAGAAACAAAATGGATGAAGCCATGAGTTTGATTGCACTAAACATCTCCGACAGTCTCCTGTTTCACCTGGAAGGTTTGACCACTCCTAGGGCTATTTGGGGCAAGTTTTCAACCTTGTTTGGTACAGTGAACGAATTCAAGAAGCTTCAGCTTGATGCAGAGTTGACCTCTTTGACTCTTTCTGATTTCCCCACTATAGAGGACTTCTTGATGAAGTTCAAGTCTCTGCGTACAGTTCTGCAGGGATGTGGGAAAATCAAGACAGATGATGAGTGTATCTATCTGATACTCTCAAAGTTGCGAGGACAGTATCAGATCTTTTCTTCCACTTTCTACTCCACCATGGATGCTTTGGGTACTAGACATGTTATGCCCTCTTTTGAGACTTTCTATGACAGGTTGACTCGTGAGCAGTCCAAGATCACTCAGATGGATTCACTTCTTGGTTCACAGTCACAGGCATTGCTTGCCAAGACACCTCAGGATTCTCAGAAGTAGAAGCTAAAGCAGATATCTGATTCCTCTTTTCAACACTCTACTGGCCCACCATCTTCTTCTAAGAAGGAGAAATAGAAGACTGAGAGCCCTACATGTTCCTATTTTCAGAAGGGAACACATGATGCGTCACTTTGCTATCAGAAGAAGTTTGATGGTTATGAGAAATAGATAGCAGATTTGCAAGCTCTTCTTCAGAAGAGCAATCTTTCCTCTCCATCCTCTTCTGGCTCACAAGGGTCTGCTTATTAGTCTTCCTCTATCTATTCTACAGCTAGACATGATCTTGGAAAGGGTCATGCATTATGGGCTTTTGTTGCATCCCCTTCACAGGTCCCTTGGATACTGGATTCAGGTGCTTCTCACCATATGGCATCTTCTCGAGAGATCTTCTCTTCTTTTGAAGATTCTCCTATTCCCCATATTATCATTGGGAATAACACTGTTATGACAGTCTGTGGGAAAGGCACTATATGCATTCAGGATGGCACATTCAATGATGTGTTGTATGTTCCATCTCTGTCTACAAACCTTCTCTTGGTTTATCAGATTACTCATAGTGGGTCAGGGAAGACAGTTGAGTTCACTCCAGATTCAGTTTTCATCCGGGATAGTATGACAGGAGGTATTGTTGCTACAGGGACAGTTGATCATTCCACCCGTCTCTACTCCTTTTCACACTTTGGTCCACCTTTACCAGAGCATGACTCTCCTCCTTTGAGAGAGCATCATGTGGTACAGTCAAGTCACTTGAACCTCTGTGTGGTTCCTAAGACTACTGTTGTGACTGCCATGCCACCTCCTCTTGAGCTCTTTTTTGTTCAGGAGGGTTCTTCTTCAGCACTGCCTGATCCTCCAACTCCATTCATTAAGCCACCTAGTGCAGTTGTTGAGGATTCTACAGAGGACATTCCTCTCCTCTTTGATGACAGTGTCAGCACACCTATCATACCACTTACATTGGGGATTCCCTTTCAGGATCCTCATGTCTACTCGTTTGAGCATCAACTCGGCCTTCCAGTGACATCTCAGCTTTCGAGGCTCCCTCTCTAGTGTCCACTGACTTTCACTCATCTGCATTGGAGTCACAGTGGTTTGTTCATTGATCCAGGAGTTCTTTCATTCCGGGGGGGCTTTGGAGCCTCGACCCTCTCTCACGAGGGGGTTGGCAGAATGCATTGTACTTATGGCTTTGAGAGACTCTCTTGAAGTCATTCTTTTTGTCTTTGCTTGCTTTTACATCTCTTTTTGGAGAGGAGTTTTTCCCATTGGATTTTCTCCTTTACTCCGGTTTATAGAGATTTCCTTGTACTGGGTACCTGATCAAGCCTTGTTGCCGGGACCCTTTTCCTGCTTTCATAGCTGTGCTAGGTTAGCTTACCTCTTGAGCTTTGCTTAAGGGGGGGTGTTAGAGTATTTATTTATCTTCACTTATTAATTAAATCATATTGATTTAATTATTAAGTTGTCTATGTACTCTATTTTCACTTAAGCTTTCTTTTAGATGCATATAATTAATATTTTATATTAATTATATTGCGCAACCTAGCTTTTTTCTTTTTTAAGGTTTTTGTTCACCTTATAGGTTGAACTCTTGTAATTATTTTTTATCTTGGAATACAATTTTCTCTCACACTGCTGAGATTTCCAAGCTCTTGCTTTTTTGTCTTCTCTGGCTTCCTTTCAGCAACAGGTATTCTTGCATGCAGGTGTTCTTGGCATTCTGTGAAACTGTGTTTCTCAGTTTCTACAGTTCTGCTATGGTAGGGAAGGTAATGGAATGAATTTAAAAGAATTGGAATCATTTATTGTGTTATTTGAAACTAGATCTAGAATTACTTTTTAAACATATTCCCTTGAGTAAGATATTTCAGAAAAATGACTCCGATTTGTTTGTCTAGCTCTTTGTGATTCAAGAAAATGTTTCCCTTACTCTCAAGTATGTTTTCTCAGCATGCTTCTCTTTGTGTTTTTATCTTTATTTGAAAAAATGAAATGGTTTGCCATTTTAAAAGGGTCTGAAAGTTCCAATCTCACTTGTTAAATCTTAAAGCCAATTTTTTGATGTTCAAGATTTTTTAACTAATCATTTGTAAGATGCAATCTACCATCTGTGAGCAGAGCAGGTGTGCAATCTAATTTCCACAGGATCCTCTTTTTGGTTTTAAATTTTGTGCTTATATCAATTTTAAATTAAATATTTTTTTGGGTAATTTATGTTCTTTGGGTAGGCCTTATTCTGGAAATTTTCTTTGTTGTCTGTCCTTTTTGTGGGTTGAGAAAATATTGGCACAGGCTTCATGATGGGCAGAACAAAACTATAAAGCTCCAAGTTCATTTTGAACTAATTTCATGGGCAATACATATTTTGTTTGTAAGTAAATTATCCTATTACTTACTGAGTTTATGGTTAGTGATAATAATTCATGATGTGACTATCTTTTATTTCTTACTTTCAGTTTGAATCATTGACACCAGGTAATTCAATGCAATCTAACATCCTGAACTTAATTACAAATTTGTTTATGTCAATTGGCGCAGTTTTATTAATTATGGCGATTACTTGTTTGGGGTTTTACGCCTTGATGTAGAAAAGAAGGGCTGATGGGAAAATTGAAACACACAGACCTTTTGGTATTGTATGCCTACTAAATTTGCATCTAATTTAGCATTTCTTAAATAATTTAGTTTCAGGTATAGAAAGTTAGTACAACTATAACTTGTTGTGCATGAGAGTTGTTTCAGTTGGCTAGGAATCCAAAGAAGAATGATTTACAAGTGTTCCAAACCTTAAAGGTGCGAGAATGTTTTCTTATATGAGCTATAAAATGCTACAAATAGATTTGTTGAGATGAATGGAATTTATTAAGGGGCATGTGGCAAAGAGGAGGAACTCCCACGGAGCATGGCTGGCACAACCCACCTGACAAACAGGTATGGATTTTTTTAAAATCCTTGCTTAAGCAATGAAGCTTGTCCATGTCTAAATGGATTCTTTCACTTTTCTGCTCATTATTCATGCCATGCGCTATAATGTAATTAATATTTTCAACACATCTCATTTCTGTAATGAGGATTGAATTTTCTATTTACGCATTTGATTTTAGAATTAGTTAAAGCTCATTTGGATTTGATTTCAGAATAAATTAAAGTACATTGATGCCTAAACAAATCTTATTACCAAGTGGACATCAATATTTAAGGTTTAATCAGTTTAAATTAAAATAGCTTTGAAAATTTAGGCACCTCAACCTTCGTATGTCCCCGCTGCAGACCTGCATACAAGTCTATACTCCCTATGGGCTATTTTTCACTTTCAATCAAATAGCTTCATATAATATATTCAAAAATTTAACTGTCAGCCATTGCAAATGGCAGAAATATTAGGTTACCATGCAAATAATAAAATAACAGTCTTCTCACATGCATAGAGACAAACATACATGCATAAAAAATGTCTTCCTGTAGAAAAAAAAGGAGTTATAATTCTGGGCTTGCTAAAAATTGTGAGTCTTGCAAGTGGGAAAAATTCTAAAGGACAGTTTATATAATAGAATATCGGTTTATACCCCAAAATGTAACTCAGTCTTGCAAATGGGGGAAACTAGTATGTTGATATTTTAAATAAATCTTTAAAATACTCACTGAGAGATATCAGTCTCCAGTTATCTATTTGCATTCTAGCCAAATCAATAAAATACTTACAAATCAGCATAATTTAGCCTAAGTTGAATATTCATTATTTCTGTGAAAACTCATTCAGGTTGTGCATAAAAGGTACAAATTTAATTAAAAGATTGGAGTGTATTCCGTAGAGCTCAAAGTGCATGCATGTTATCCCATACAATATTTCTTATAGGGATATTTGTGCAACTTTAATCTCTTCCATTTCTATGGGCATGTTTAATTCTGAATTTAAAACTAAAGTATAGAAAATATTGAGTGCATGCGTGCTATCCCATACAATATTTCTAAGGAGGAAATCTGTGCAACTTTAGTCTCTTCCATTTCTATGGGCATTTGTGATTCCAAATTCAATGCTAGGGTATGGAAAATAATTAATAAATGAAAGGGATGAGGATACTTATCTCTGTAACTAAAGAATGAATGATTCTAATGAGCTTTCACTGGTCTAGGAAATAATGCCTCTCTTTGTCGGTGTTATCCCTTGGATTTTGTGAGGGGATCGATACTCTTTCGTGGGTTGATTTTGTGTCTTCAGGTCTATTTTGCGTCTGGATTTATTGTCTGCTGCATGGATCGGATCTGCTAATTGTGTTCCTCTTCTCTACGATTTGCCTGATTTATATTTGTATGCTCCGTTCTGCTCTGTGTTTATCTAAATATTGGTGGCATTTATAAATCTCTTTAGAGGATTGTTGTTATCTTGGCAGGGGACATGTCATTGCAGGTTAACCCCCACAAAACTTATTTGAAGGATTTGACACAAGAAGCTTCAACTGTGCAAATGCATATAGGTGGAATCTTTTTTTTGCCATTAGCACAATTTTAAAATAGGTAATGATGAGGTCCATTTTGTGAATAAAATTCATAAATACAAACATGGAATCTATAGGGCAGAGTAAAAAAAGGTTATAAATGTTTAAGCTTAGGTTGCTACCAGTCATATGTGTCAATGATTTGTTGTTAAAAAGCATCCTCAATATAACATTTGTTAATGATATTACGTTTCCTAAATCCATACAAATATCGTTTAGTTTTTGGAATAATTGTACAAAACTACTCTCCATACCTATGATCATATGAAAAGCTTTTTCAATTTTCAGTTTCACAATTGTGTTTCACCTGGACTTGTTTTTCATAGAATACATAAAATATTACTAAACAAAGGTAAATACTAAGTCGGCTATACGCTGGCAGCTGACCAACTAACTTCTTTGTAGTTATATGTCTAATGTTCAAATGTAAAACCTATATTTAAAACTCCTCATCGATCAAGAGCTCATGAATAAATTGGAGCTTAAAATCCTCTGTTTCCAATGTTTAATCATGTTTATAAAGGGATTTTGAGCAGAGGTAGTATAGTTCCTAATAAGGGACAATCAAGCATTTCTAAAAGATGGAAAATTATTTAAGAATGAGATAGAATTATTATCGCTAGTACATCATATATCCAAAACTAGAGGACATGCAGTTAAATCCAACACCAGAGGACAATCCCTGAGGTGGGGCATTTTATATCCATTTGCATTGCATTTTCTGAAAATTTTAATGTTTAGGTTGATTGGAACTGCATGTTGAGTGGGTGTCATAGAGAGTGCTACATTGGTTGACCTAAAAATGCCTGCATACCCTTTCATTTCCTACCAGGAGTAGCACACAAAAACATGTTGAAGGCACTCTTGAGGAAGAAGGTACACTCACTGGTTGAGAATCTGTTGATGTCCCTGTCTCCGCAGATGTCTTGGATGAAATTTCTAATGATAATGATCTACCTAATGCTAAATATTAGCTATTTAATCATTTTGGGTTTTTTTCTCCCACGTTTAGACTTTGATCTTATTAGACTTTGTGAGTGTGTTATTTTACTTTATAAATTTTTTGTACAAATATCGTCCTGCTTTTATTTCAACCTTTAAGTAAAAAATAGTTGTAAATGCTTTTGACCTGGAGTTGTTGAAACTTGATATCACTATCTCTGATATTTTGGGTAAAAAAATTGATACTAAAGATCCACCCAATGTTGAGTATTAGTTTTTTAATCATATTGGTTTTTTCCCTTAGGCCCCGTTTGTTTGTGGAATTGGAATTTGAGTCAAAACCTGATTATCTCAAAATCAAGTTTTGATATTCCGATTTTGTATATTCGGAAGATGTTTTAGACTGTTTGGTTGACCTGTAAGATGGATGAGACAATCCATCTTCTGCGTTTGGTTGCCATTTTCAAAATTGGAATTGGAAGATAGAAATTCCTCTTTATGTGTTTGGTTTGCAATTTCAAATTAGAATTGGAAGATAGAAATTTCTCTTCTCTGTTTGGTTCTACATTTTGAATTGGAATTATAATTTAATTTTTATTTTGATATTTTATTATTTTGGTCCATTTTTTATGTATAATTTTTTTATATTAATTTATAATTTTATGTAGTAAATTATAAACAAAATTTAATATATTTTTTTCAATTTTGTGAATAGAAAACTTAACTTTTTTCAATAATTTTATACATTTATTATTTTGGTCCATTCTTTATGTATAGTTTTTTTTATATTAATTTATATTTTTATGTAGTAAATCATAAACAAAATTTAATATATTTTTTTCAATATTGTGAACAATAAACTTAACTTTTTTTTAATAATTTTATACATTATCATAAACAATATTATAACAAAAAAATAATTATAACATTGCTCGATATCACATCAAAATATAAATAAGTCATCTAGTCCACATATATATCTATCTCTACATAATGATCCAACAAATGATCCCACAAATGATCAAACTAAATAGTGCGAATGTTGCACAAAGAAAACATCATAAATACAAGATTTCGGCTTTATAGGCAGCCTCTGTTTTTGCCATATTTTTCTTTAGTGTTTTGCAATTCTTGCACTCATCTACTACAGGTCTGGGTGTAACAGGTGTGTGTGTAGAATGTGCTATTGATGTAGACAATGATGGGGTGTCATTGACCCATCGAAAGTACTCGCATCCACCTACATCCTACAATACAAATCTAAGTTAGTCTCGCTATAATGACTAATATTTATTCTTGGTTAAACATTTAAATATTGTGCAATTAACAACCTTAGTGTAGTTTTTACAACCCCAAAATTTATGGCCCAGATTTCCCTCTGTCAGTGACTTCCTCAACACACAACGCAATCCATCACCGCAGGAACACATAGGAGCGTTCCTTGTAGCCATCAACATTGTATCAAGCAAAAATTTATTCATTCATACTAATTTTGTTCGCTATAACAACATGACTATATTCTATGAGTACAAATTGAAAAAGTTATACAAAAAATATAATGACACAACTATAGCATCAGATATAACAATATCCATGAACTGGTTGGTGGTGTGAAAAAACACCGTTAAATAAGAAAATGCAAGTAGATCCACGGTCTATGCCCTTATGCCCCACATTCGATGATCAATTCTGCATCTACAAAGTAAACATGACAGAAAAAATAAAACTTGTTTATTTTTAAATGGAATACACCAAGGAGTACCATCAGAAATATTGACCGTTTACAAACAAGAACAGTAAACAATCATCAGATAGCTCATTTTTTATCACCATATGTGGATATTTTTTTCATCAATGTTTGAAATACCTTTTGGATTTGATTGTATAGATAGTTTTGGATCACACTTTGTGATCCATGATCAGGATGAAAGAGACCAAAATGATTGCAATAGACCAAAATGATGGACTTTTCTGTCAATCATTTTTCTCTCTTCCATCGTGATGAGGGATCACGAAGTGTGATCGTAAAATATCTACAAAATCGAATCCAGAAGCTATTTCAAACATATTTAATGTCAGCATATGTGTAGTCTCACTTTATCATCATATGTGTAGTCTCAAAACTATCCATTTCTATTTCTGTACCTATCATGTGGTTCTTTATAAATAATGAAAAATGAAAAGAAATTGAAGATGAAATAGAGGATTGAACAAAGTAGAATTATTTAACTTAATTTTGTAACACAACAATAATAACAAGATGGTAAATATACATACAAAATCATGAACAATACAGTCGTCTACCAAAACACATTTATAAAATCATGTCTAAAGAACTAGAAATGGATAGTTAAGAGACTACACCTTAACATTGCATTAAATGAAGCATTCATCATGTGGTACTCCTTCGTGTATTCCACTTAAATATGTTAAAAACAACAACACTAAAAAATGCAAGCTAAAAAGCACATTAATGAAAACAATGGTCAAGGGAGGGCATGCTTGTTTCCTACCTTGAAGTGGAAACAAAAACTCAAAATTCAAGGGAAAAAATGAAAGAAATAAGTTGATTAACACAAAATTAACACAATAAGTATACCAGTGGGTACTTACTAGTGGCTACTGTAGACCAGTGTATATGAAAACAAAGAGGGAAAAATGAAAGAAATAAGTTGATTGGGTTGACACCTGATCCCAAGATTGGAAAAAATCCGCATTTGGAAAAAATTGTTGCAAATTTAATAAAACCGTCGGGTCTGCATCTTCTCGAATTCATTGTTGAAACATCTTTGCATGGCTATTAAGAGAGCAAGTTTTTACTTCTGCATTGCATACTAATTGCAGTTCATTGCAAGTATGTATATGAACTGCAATTAGTATGTAATATTTCAAGTATTTATATGAACTATACATACTTGAAATATTACAAGTATGTAATATTTCAAGTATGTATATGTAATATTTAATAAAACCGTCGGGTCCGCGTCTTCCCGAATTCATCGTTGAAACATCTTTGCATGGCCATTGAGAGAGCAAGTTTTTACTTCTGTATTGCATACTAATTGCAGTTCATTGCAGTTTATGTATATGAATTGCAATTAGTATGCTGAGAAAGTGTCCAATAATGAAGCGCATTAGTTTACAATTGATTCAAGTTTTTACTTCTAGTGCATTGTAATAGGCATTGTAATAACAAATCCATCCAACCCACTGGGAACCACAATGGATGAGAAAACACTAAGAAGCATATTACATTTTGCAACTGACAAGAAGATTCATCTAATTTGTGATGAGATCTATGCAGGATCAATTTTTTTCGGTCCAAGGTTTGTGAGCATTGTAGAGGTGGTGCAGAGTCAAATGGAGCATGATCATGTTCACATTGTTTATAGTCTATCAAATGATATGGGACTCCTCGGTTTTAGAGTGGGAGCCATATATTCATATAATAACAAGGTTGTTATAGCAACACATAGAATGTCAAGTTTTTGTATGGTTTCTTCACAAACACAATACTTGTTTCTATGACAGTCATCGTTGACTTCCTATGACAAATGAAAATAAAGAAACAGCTATTCCATAGACTATAGTTGTGTTCCTATGACATAGAAATAGCTATTCCATAAACTATAGTTGTGTTCCTAATCTGAAAATAAGGAAGTCAGCGATGACTGTCATAGAAGCATAAGGAAGTATGTGATGACTATCATAGAAAGATAGGGATGACTGCTTCATAGATTATAGTTTATCACAAATTTGATTTTGAAGAATACAATAGGTACAATACATAGGTACTTAGTATAAAACCCTACCGTCTGCTGTTTTTTTTTTTTTGAAACTGACGGTAGGGTTTTGTTCGATAGTTATTAACTAAAATCAACAATACGGTGGGGTTTTGTTTGATAGTTTATCACAAATTTGATTTCATAGACTATAGTAGTTTAGCTAATCTGAAAGTTAGAAAGACAGGGATGACTACTTCATAGATTATAGTTTATCATAGATCTGATTTCATTGACTATAGTTGTTCCACAAATTTGAAAGTTAGAAAGACAGGGATGACTGCTTCATAGATTATAGTTTATCACAAATTTGATTTCAAAGACTACAGCTGTTCCATAGACTATAGTTGTGTTCCTATGACATAGAAACAACTGTTCCATAGACTATAGTTGTGTTCCTAATCTGAAAATAAAGAAGTTCTACTTTTAAGTTGTGTTCCATAGATTTTCACCATGAAAGGTTCTGCTTTGCTAATTAAGGAGAGCATTGACACTAGAATTCTCCAGCACCGCGGTGCCCTTAGAATACTAGAGATCCTAGGGATGGTTGGGAACAAAGGGCCAAAGTGAAGAATCATTGATACTTATTAAAATAGAAGACTAAATAGATTTACAATGACAGAATGATGAATCATTGATAATTACTAAAGCATATAAAGATCACTCCATGCAACCACTGTGAGGTTACTTATATTTTCTTCATCGCTATAAAGATTAACATAGTCCAAAGTCAAACTCTATGATGCATGTTGGAATGAAATAGTTGTCTTATTGGCTGATGGATCAAGATGGATCTTTGTTACCTCCTTTAAAAATGTTCAAATTTGACAACTTAGTATTCCAAATTTCCAAATGATGTTGATGTCAAATTGAAAATTTTGGTGTTAATACCAACAGAGCTTTAGCAGACAAAAATTCATTAAAACAGACTGTGAGAAGAAATTTTAGTCGTTACCTCTTAGCAGCTACACAGGCTCATATAAACCCAGGAATAATATTTTGCATGGTACTCAAACTGAAACTCTTGGTACTAATGACAAAGAATGTCAAGCAGATTAAGAAGTCAATAAACTACTCCACAATCTTCTTTGAATTTATGCTTACACCATTATTAAATATTGGAAACTATGTAGGGGCATAATTTCTGTTGGTGTACTTCACAAACATTTGTGTGTCATCCTGATCTAAGGCATACATGGTGCATTAACAACAGTTTTGCCAAATATTAAATTCTACACTTTGTTTCATCATATCATTCACAGGTAGGAAGGATAGTCAAGATACAAATCATATTTGTTTCAAAGAAGCACGTGAATATCAAGCACAAACAGTGATAAATGATGTGAGAAATAATACAAACAGTGGTGGAATATATATTGAGACTGGAACATGTCTTGACTTCGCGAATTCAACCTAGATGGCCAACTCAATCTCATGTTTCAATAAGTCATGTAAAATGAATATATAATTACACAGTCAACTCCCAAAATACAATATTACAACAATCATTTTGTATCACATTAAATCTAATCCTGCTGACTTTGGTCATAGATAAATTAAAGTTTCAAGCATTGAAGAAAAATTGGGAACTATCAAAAGACCAGTGGAATGCTAACTTGTTAAGAGAGCATAAATAAGTATGTAGAAAATCATGATAAAGTTTGATAAAGTATGTTGGGATGAATTAGCACATCATAAGTGACAATCATAACCAATCAACAATGTATGTGAACAACTATGATAAAGTATGTAGAAAATAACTATAATCTACCATATGTGGCTGCAATCCAGTCCACTCTCTCATCCTTACTCATTAACAAGAACCCTTTGGCTCTTTCATGCTCAACCACAAAGGTGTTGTATACCCTCAAGAATACAGCTTGACTCAATTGAGGGATGGATTTGAGAGCGCTATATGCATCCGTCAAAGCATTTTCATGAGCAGATGTATCAATTTTGTGAAGGTGCACATTGCTCATGCCCTCTTTTATTTTCTTAATTGATTCACACATTGAATCCAAGGAAGCGGCCACACTTGCCTTCCTCCTCCTTCCCCCCCTTGAGACTGATGATGTAGGGGTTCCTCTACCACTTGCACTTGGAGTGGATTGATAAGGGTCATCGTCCAAATCAACAGCACTATCCTCTTCATCCAGCAAATTGTATGGGTCTTCCAAAGGGTTCCCTTCTTCAGTCTCAAGGGCCATTGTAGTTGCATTGCCTTCAGCAATGTTGTTACCCACAATTACACCCAGTTCATTAAAGTATTGGAAGGGCTACCTCTTATACACTTTGGCATTTTTGAACTCTCTTCTCTGCATGTTGGCATAAACAAATGGATTAGGTTCTTTGTCTTTCATTATGTACTTTATAAGAATGCAATATTATTTCCATCAAAATAGTAGAGAGATCAACCTACCTTGAGAAGCTCATCCCATACGCTATCCTCAGCATCCATGCATTGAGTTGCCTCATTCCAGGCGAAGCCACTTGTATTTCTTAGCTCCTTCATGACTCTATATGCTAGCTTCCATGTTTTCAGCTTATTTTTGAAATTGTCCGTAGATAGATTTAGGTTCATATCATTGTTGAACCTCCTCTCAATGGAGGTCCACACTTCTTTTTTGAAACCTCCATCACCTTTTCTGCCTAGCTGTACTTGCTCCATGAGCAAGTCTAGAAACTTTCTTTCCATTTCCTTACTACACACTATCTTCTTAGAGGAAGAAGATATTTCATGGTTGCTGTTACCAATTTCATCCATGCTCATCATGAGTTCTATGTATGCCACACCGTGTAATCATCAAAGTATCTTCGTACATCAGTTTACTCAAATAAAACAAAATAAAAAGGAAACCATCATGTATATCAAAGTATCTTCATACATCAGTTTACCAAAATAAAACACATTCACCCATAGAATACCAATACTTCCAGATAGAAGCAGACTAAAAAGGAAACCATCCTGTATATCAAAGTATCTTCATACATCAGTTTACCAAAACAAAACACATTCACCCATAGAATACCAATACTTCCAGATAGAAATAGAATAAAAAGGAAACCATCCTGTATATCAAAGTATCTTCATACATTAGTTTACCAAAATAAAACACATTAACCCATAGAATACCAATACTTCCATATAGAAACAGAATAAAAAGGAAACCATCCTGTATATCCAAGTATCTCAAATAAGTGTACTCAAATAAAACACATTGTATCCAAGTATCTCAAATAAGTGTACTCAAATAAGTATCTATAATAAGTGTACTCAAATAAAACACATTGACCCATAGAAGTCCAATACTTGTAGAGAAATACATAAGAAAAAGGAAACCATCATGTAGTCTTGACCCATTAAAAGAACAACTATTGTCGGGATCTGTACTCTTCCCACATTCTACTTGCTATAGCATCTCGAAACTATGCCCACTCATCTCTATCATGCTGAGACAAGCCATACATCTCTAGCATTGGTACATCTATCCCATCACAGTTATCTTCCTCTTCGATGGCAATTTCTGATGGAATGCCATCCTCTAATGTAATGTAGTTGTGTAGTATGCAACATGCCAATACAATATGGGATTGTGTCATGATAGGATAAGATGTGGCATGCCTCAAGATTGGAAAACACTGCTTGAGAATACCAAATGTATGCTCTATTGAGTTTCTAAGAGAGGAGTGTCGATGGTTGAACAACTCTTGTCAAGAGTTTATTGGATTCTGTCTTGAAAACTCCTTCAGGTGGTACCATGTACACTGATAAGGAGCAAGAAATCCAAGTGCATTGGGATATCCAGCATCCACTAGAAAATATTTTCCTACATAAATAAAGTATATTATTAAAACTTGAAACATTGATTGTACCCTTGAGTCTATTAAACTATGATTTGGCTTATCGGGGGGAACAACAAGAGGATCTGTTGTTGACAGAGCTGAAGCCAAAACATGACTATCCATAGCAGACCCTTCCCAACCAGCAAGGCAGTATTGAAACTTATGATCGAAAGAACACACACCCATAACATTTTGTGATAGGTTGCCTTTTCTATCACGATATTTACCCTGCATGTCGACATCGACGGTGACTGGTATATGGGTTCCATTAATTTCTCCAACATAATCCTATACAATATGATACAATCATCAATTCTACGGTCAAGCAATAATATGATAAGGATAAAAATCCATACAAGAAAGTTGTAACAACACAACAATTACCCTAAAGAATGGATCAAAACGTTCGTTCCCACTAATTTCAGGAGGAGTGTTTGGACTAGGTGGTAGAAAGCAATCTTGGTGGAGTCCTAAGATAGCCCTCAACACCTTGTGGTAGTATCAGCTGATTGTCTCTCTTGAGTGCCCAAAGTTGTGGGCAATCTTGTGGTTCCTCAGATTGTGGCCAACGGTGTAGAGGAACATCACAAGTTGTTCTTCTAATGTCAAGTGTATCGTATCTGTCAAGGTTCCTTTCAACCTTAGGATAGTAGCTAGATGAAAGAAGGCTCCCCTACTCATGCGAATCTGATCATGACAATCCACATCATTGGAATGAATAACCATTCTATAAAAAGAATTTCCTTGTCTTCTTTGTTTACGTGCTCTACCTTCGCGGACTACCACTACTCTGGCTACGGCAACACAAGCAATAAGAGCTGTGAGAAGAAGAGAATATTGGGTCTCCACAGCTAGGTCTCCATAGCTACCCATCCTAGAATGTCAATATTCTTAATAGGATCCATCAATGGCTTGAAATGTGGACAAGCACAACGATATTAGCAAGGAGATATCCAGTATGAACCGAGTGTTCCCTAAAAGTACATCTTGTCGACAATTTAAAATTTTCTATTTTTCATTGAGAGTGATTGGAAGCTAGATCAGAGAAAACTAAACATACAAACTCAGGAAGAAGCTAAGCTAAACTAGATTAGAGAAAACTAAACATACAGTATGCTTGATATTTTAATTCTTTCCAAACAATATACAATTAAATTATCAAGCACACTATTTTATAAAGCATATTGTTTGATATTTTAATTCTTTCCAAAGACACCTCAAGAAAGATGGATAAAACAGTATGCTTGATATTTTAATTCTTTCCAAACAATATACAATTAAAATATCAAGCATACTATTTTATCCAGTTTTCTATATAAGGCACCTAAAGAAAGATGGATAAAACAGTATGCTTGAGGTCTTTAAATGTTCATCACAATAGTGGATTCATTCACCTTTAAGTGGGGATTTTTAATGTTTCCAACTCATTTCACAAACACAAAACACCAAGAACAATATATTTTTCCTCCAAGCTGCTGTTGTTGGGTTTTGGAAGGTGCTTCATTTTTCTCAAAGGTGAGAGCTACAAGGAGGTAAGACCCACACCAATAGGTAGCCAATCACTGCACAAGGAAGATTTAGTATGCTTGATATTTTAATTCTTTCCAAACAATATACAATTAAAATATGAAGCATACTATTTTATCAAGCACACTGTTTGATATTTTAATTCTTTCCAAAGGCACCTCAAGAAAGATGGATAAAACAGTATGCTTGATATTTTAATTCTTTCCAAACAATATACAATTCAACACCTCCTATCTCAAAATGGTCTTGATTGAGAATATTAAGCATCTTTTTTTTCTCTACTTGGTGGATAGAGAGATCTGGGGTCTATTTGGCTTATACATTCATGAAAATATTAAGATTTATAACAATTTGTTTGCATACATCCTGGACATTAAGAAAATTTAGAAAGCTTTCTTTTCTATCACGTCAATTGAAATTCTTTGGTATATTTGGAAGCTTAGGAATGCCAATGTTTTTAATGGAAAATAAAGAGCTCTTACTAAGTCTCTGAGGAGACCCACATTTCACAATATTAATCTACAGGTAACAGTCACTATGAGGCTTTCCAGAAGGAATTCAAGAATCTTCTCCATGATGGCACTATAAGGGTGTTTAGAGAAGAAATATCACACATTCACACATGGGCAAGGGGTTCAACTAAAAGAACTCCCTTTGAAATTGGTTTTCAAAACTTCATGGTAGAATTAAGAACACAAAATGAGACCAATAGACAACATAATGTATATTTAATTGTGGTGGTGCCTCTCACTATTACTCTACTTGTTGCACCAATGCCTCCTGTTAAGCCAACTATTCTAGTTGTTGTGAGACTTAATCACCCATATGCACAAAGGATATAAGATGACAATATGTTGTTGTGGATGGAAGCTAATACAGGTTTGATTGCGTGGACTGAGAGATAGGGTAATGACAGAAAAAGGAACGACATAGTCCAAAAATGATGCAACTAATTTTGTTAGTTTGGTTTATAGTTCATACCAACAAGAATTTTTCATATTAGATAAATATTGTCCAATCTTGATGTATGTTTTATTTAATCATATTGCTGACTGAGACAAATATGTACTTAGTTTTATCAACCTTGCTGTAAAAATCTTGTATTGTATATTACCAAAAAAGGTTAAGACAAATAGGTACTTAATCTATAGAGCAATAGTGTCTGTCTTCTTAATTTTCAGATTTGTAATAACTATAGTCCATGAAATCATATATGTGGAAGAACTGTAATCTATGAAACAATCATCTCTATATTTTTAGCTGAACAACTATAATCTATATAACAATCATCCCTGTCTTCCTTACTTTAAAATTTGGGAGACAACTATAATCTACGAAATCAGATTTGTGGAACAACTATAATCTATGACAGTCATCGCTGACTTCCTTATTTTCAGACTAGGAACATAGCTATAGTCTATGGAATAGTTGTAGTCTTTGAAATCAAATTTGTGATAAACTATAATCTATGAAGTAGTCATCCCTATCTTTCTAACTTTCAGATTTGCAGAACAACTATAGTCTATGAACACAACATAAAAGTAGAACTTCCTTATTTTCAGATTAGGAACACAACTGTAGTCTATGGAACAACTGTTTCTATGTCATAGGAACACAACTATAGTCTATAGGAACACAACTATAGTCTATGGAACAACTGTTTCTATGTCATAGGAACACAACTATAGTCTATAGGCATACAACTATAGTCTATGGAACAGCTGTAGTCTTTGAAATCAAATTTGTGATAAACTATAATCTATGTCTTTCTAACTTTCAGATTTGCAGAACAACTATAGTCTATGAACACAACATAAAAGCAGAACTTCCTTATTTTCAAATTAGGAACACAACTATAGTCTATGGAACAACTGTTTCTATGTCATAGGAACACAACTATAGTCTATGGAATAGCTGTAGTCTTTGAAACCAAATTTGTGATAAACTATAATCTATGAAGCAGTCATCCCTATCTTTCTAACTTTCAGATTTGTGGAACAACTATAGTCTATGAACACAACATAAAAGCAGAACTTCCTTATTTTCAGATTAGGAACGCAACTATAGTCTATGGAACAGTTGTTTCTATGTCATAGGAACACAACTATAGTCTATAGGAACACAACTATAGTCTATGGAACAGTTGTAGTCTTTGAAATCAAATTTGTGATAAACTATAATCTATGAAGCAGTCATCCCTGTCTTTCTAACTTTCAGATTAGGAACACAGTTGTTTCTATGTCATAGGAGCACAACTATAGTCTATAGGAACACAACTATAGTCTATGGAACAGTTGTAGTCTTTGAAATCAAATTTGTGATAAACTATAATCTATGAAGCAGTCATCCTTATCTTTCTAACTTTAAGATTTGTGGAACAACTATAGTCTATGAACACAACATAAAAGTAGAACTTCCTTATTTTCAGATTAGGAACACAACTATAGTCTATGGAATAGCTGTAGTCTTTGAAATCAAATTTGTGATAAACTATAATCTATGAAGCAGTCATCCCTGTCTTTCTAACTTTCATATTAGGAACACAACTATTTCTATGTCATAGGAGCACAACTATAGTTTATAGGAACACAACTATAGTCTATGGAATAGCTGTAGTCTTTGAAATCAAATTTGTGATAAACTATAATCTATGAAGCAGTCATCCCTGTCTTTCTAACTTTTAGATTTGTGGAACAACTATAGTCTATGAAATCAGATTTGTGATAAACTATAATCTATGAAGCAGTCATCCCTGTCTTTCTAACTTTTAGATTAGCTAAACTACTATAGTCTATGAAATCAAATTTTTGATAAACTATCGAACAAAACCCTACCGTATTGTTGATTTTTGTTAATAACTATTGAACAAAACCCTACCGTCAGTTTCAAAAAAAAATAAACAGCAGACGGTAGGGTTTTATACTAAGTACCTATGTATTGTACCTATTGTATATTATATCACTTTCAGAAAAAAATAAACAGCAAAAGGTAGGGTTTTGTTTGATAGTTATTAACAAAAATCAACAATGAAGCATACTAAATCTTCCTTGTGTAGTGATAAAACAGAACCAAATAGTAAACATACCTTTTTCAAGCCAAAAAAACTAGAAATTGAGTCGAACGTTGCAGAGCGTGTTCCTAATCACTGTTATTTGTAGAGCGGGTTAGCGGAGGTGAGTGCGGGAGAAGATGTGCTCCGAGGGCAAAATGAGGGACATCAGCTGTACGTTGTGATGACAGAGGTCACAGGGTTAAAAGATGTTCATTTTAAAATTGCCCTAAGAAGTGCTCAAAATTCCAAAGCAGATCAGAGGGATTTCAATCTCCAAATCTCTCATTAAACGAGAAGCCCACATCTCATTCAGAGACATACAATGGAAAAGCAGAGGGATTTAAAAAAAAAGAAAAGAAACCCAATTACGCAACAAAATTATACATTGGGAATATGATGAAATTGATACTAGGTATTTACTTTCAAGTTGCGTTGAGTAGAATGCCAAACAATTACTGCCTTTTCTGAGTTCTTCCCCACTTTCTTCTCCCCTGCAATACAACTTCAAATTTATCAATCATTTGGGCAACAGACAGCGCCATTGGAGTTAGCCCCATCTTATTGCCATCGCAACCCCATTTTCAAAACCCCAAAAACAATCCTGGAAGATGCGAACCCAACAGATTTATTAAATTTGATGCGATTTTTATCAAATTCAGAATTTGATTTTGAATTCCATCTCTCAGGTGGGAAGATGCTACCACTCATTTTTGGGCCTAAACTGGGTTTTGGGCTTTAAAACCCGAATTGCAAATAAGCAAAACAAACAATAGATTTGAAGAAAAATGGGAAGCGACGCCGCCAATTCCGGTCATATTCCCGCAAACAAACGGGGCCTTATGGTTGGACTTGATATTATTAGACTTTGTGGGTGTGCCTTTTTAGAGAAGAGCACCAAAAGTCATTATAGCTAACTTTATGCACCCTAAGCTCCTAAATGGTACATCAAATTTCAATGATTTTTTTTGTTGTGTTAATGGCAGTCGTGCATCTACTTCAGTCAACAATGTAAGCTTTTTCATGCCTACTATTTCTCTTCTCCAAGCACATGTTAATAACATCAATGGTGATTTTACTAAAGATTTCCCAGAAAATCCTCCCACTCCCTTCAATTAGATAGGCACACCACCAGAGAATCTCTTCACATCCAAAGGAACAAGAGTCATTAGTTTAATCTACAATTCAATTGTGCAGTTGGTGTTTCAGGTCACCAGTATCCTAATAGTGGATAACCATCTAGTCCATCTCCATGGCTTCAATTTTTCATTGTTGGAACAGGTTATGGTAACTACAACCCTAAGAAGGACCCAACCGACTTCATTTTGGTAGATCATTTAAAGCACAATACTGTGAGAGTGCTAAGAGGAGGGTGGACTGCTATTTGGTTCAGAGCAGGCAATCTAGCTAAGTATACGTTTTATCACTTCTTTCTTTCCTCTGGAAAATTTTCATGGTATTACCTATTTGGTTCAACAATTATATTTTAATTTTTATTTGTTTAGGTGGTTTACATCACATTAATCAATAAGGTCCATTGAAAAAGATAATGATTTTATGATAAACCATTCTGTTTTTCTTGGCCACGTTATTCAATTTAGTTTTTACTAAGTTTAATATTTATCTCCTACAACTTGATCAAAATATGAAATCGGCCTATGTGGTTTGAAATACTTGAAAAAAACTACTTTTTCTTTCAAATATTTTCAAGGAGAAATCCTTGTTTGTTTGGATCACTCAACATTGTAAGCATTTCTAGTTTCATTGTGAAGAGAAGCTTACTTTTTCCACAAGTTGTGTTGTGTATTTTTTGAAGATGTCATTTATATCAATACTAGCCTTCTTGAATTTGATGATACAGGTTAAGCTTCCAATGGAATTCCTTCCAAAATCAAATATCTCAGCATCATCTTTAGTGGACATGTGGTAAGTTAGGTGATTTTTGTGTCTTTTAATTAGTTGCATTATTGCATTTACGAAGCTTTTAGTTTTTAGTTCTTAATGGGAAAAAAGCTAGCATCAAGGAAATAGCTTAGCTGTCAATATGATTATAGTTAATGAGGTCTTATTTCAGGGACACTAATTATAATAATTTCATGTTTTCATAGCCCATATTAATGATTATCTCCTTTTTTCTCATGATTTAAGGATAATAGTCTATAAGTTGTCATATGGAAATAATTTCATACAACCAATGCCAATTTTATTCAAGATGATTTCTTTGAGTTTGTGCCCCCATTTAGAAGTCTTTACTCTATCTTCATAGAAGAATAGAAAAATAAATTATTTTAATATCCACAAATGACCAAATTAGGTAAATGGGACTTGAAAGTCAATCAAGCATCAATTGCAACGTAGGAATACCAATTTAATTAAATTATTTTAGTTGATCTAAGAAACCCCACAAAAGAATAAAAAGGCATTGAAGAATACCAATTTGGTTAAGATGTGGTGTTCATGAATAGTAGGATAGAAGCCATAGGGGTTATAGAACATATGTGACTAACACAACATTGTTGCCACATATCTGACTAACACAACATAGTTGCCACTAGTTGAGGCAAATATAGTGATTTTAATTAGAAAAGATGACACTAGTTGAGGTAGATATATTGAATTAATCAGAAAATAAAGTGTCTTTTGTGTCTTTGCTAGGATGGTGGGACTATATTTCTTTGTAAACATTAAATTGTGAACTTCTACAGTTGCCTAATTATTGAAGGATGACATGTTTTTATGTTAACTAAGAAGATCAAAAATTACATTTTGAGAAATTACAATAGAAACATAAGTGGCTACTCCTATATTTTTCTATATTCCTCTATTCTGGCTCCTTTGTAAAGACATTCAGGAAAATCCTATCATGCTTTGAATGAGATCAATGCAAGTCACATATTAATGACTAACTACTTGGTTTGGTTTCAACTAACTTGATAGATAGTTCATTTCCATCCTCAGGGTTGCTAGTGGCCAGAAGTGGTTTTTGTATAGAACCTTGCACATATCTATTTTTATCTCCTGATATTTTGCAAACAATAACTCTACCTTTTTTGACAACATTTGTGGAGACTAGAATAGTGGTTGGTCAAATGGACTCTCCAAATCACTTGAAGCAAAAGTGAATTTGTAAACTAATAGAAGAACAATCAAACATTTACAAGCATTAGATAAGTTGATGGGCTTGCAAAGAAGTGAACATAAATGATGTCAATTGATTATAGCTGCTATCTATTTATTGTATTGCGATATTGTATCTTTCATAAGGACAGGTTGTGAAATTGTTTTCTCCTCATAGTAACCCACCCTAGAACATTTATCCATTGGTAATCTCTTCGATCCAGCTTGTTAGGTTTATTCATTGAGCATGTATAGGTTGCACTTCATTCATGTCTATAAATAGATCCAATGCAATCAATTTTTTTGAGTTCCAATTCTACATCTACATTCCATCTAATAACACATTCGTTGATCTTAAAATTGTGTTTAGGACTGAAGCCTCACTCTTCTTTCTAGGTATTTTTGGATCTCATTCTTGAATCCTGTGATTACTAGTCTAGTCGCATTTCACTTGTAAATTGTTTGATATAGTAGTTGAGCTCTCCAGCCGTGTAATCAAAATTTCCTTGTATTCTCACTAGACATGAATTATAATTCTATGTTCGATAACTTGTTGAAAAGATGATTTGGGAATATATGCAGTTTGAATTAATCATATTATCTTTGTTATCTAGAGTGAAAAAATTTTATTTGGATTGTGTGTGTATTATTATCAATGCAAAGACTTTTAAATTTTGGAGATATCTAGGTTATTTGAGCTTGTAGTGGAAATAAAAGAACCATGGATGATGTGGACATTAGTTTGTAAAATTCAAACCCCTAATCTAGTGTTATTTGTAACAAGTAAATGTTTTTTTCAGATTTTTCCGAAGAAGGCTTTCTTGAACTATTTGTCTCTATGAAATAACTAAGAAATGTTTTTCTTGCTTTATAGGTAATGAAGGAGTGCATTTGCAATAAATAGATTGGGGAGAATATTTTGAAGTGTATAATTACTCTTTAAAGGGTGATAGCTCAATGGAAGAGCACCTGTTTTATAAGCAGGAGGATGGTGGTTCGATTCCATCGTACCCTATCATTAATTAATCAATATTTTTTTAATTTATTGTTTTATATAATTTCTAGAGAGACATTAATGATATTCTCTTTATGAGAATATTTTTATTGTCTTAAGAAAAATAGTAATTCAGATTAAAGACAAAATGAAAATTGTCTCTTAAGAGACAATAATACTGATGTTCTTTATTGTCTTATGAAGACAATTTTTTAAGACAATAGTTTAACACACCCTCTTAAAGATGATATTTAAGACAATTTACAAGTTTTATTTTGTCTCCAATTAAGACAATTTACCCAAAAATTGTCTCTATTATTGTCTCAAAACCCCCCTCTATGTAGTAGTGAGGGGTACGCAAAGCCATGGACTCCTGTTGATATGGTAAGAGTAAACATTATAAATAAATTTGTCAGATGACTTATTTAATTTAAAAATAATTTATTTATTTATTTAGATTAGTTTTAATGATTGCATACACTTATGTATATATATTTTTTCCATTTATGTTCAGTCGATGACAGAGGAGGAGTTGAGACAGGTGGATGACTCCACACTTTCGACCATTTCATTTGGCCTTGACACCTATACGGTATATTATAAATTATGTACCCATTAGTTTTTTTTATATCACTTGGTGTACATCCTTAAATCTCTATCAATTAGAGCAATAAAATTCATAAATTTACTAATATATTGTCATCTTATTGTACTCTTGTAGGCTACAGCTGATGTCAGTGGGGGACACGAGGGGTTCCTTCTTCATGTGTCGACAAAGGAAAGTTAATTAATTGTTTAAGATTAATTATGCATGCATATGTATGCCACTTGTGTGTAGTAATAAATATTTTACTTGCACTTTATTGTATAGGGTGTGGCTCTTGAGGATGTCCCGACATGGGTTGAGGAGCCTAGACTGACAAACATCTTGATTTGGAGTGATAGCCCAATTGTACGTAGACTTTTACATATTGTTATTTGTATTTTGTAACCAAGGTTGTTATGATGAAGTACATTTATATATAATTGAAAATATTTTTACTCTCATAGGTTACTCCCAGTATGAGGGAGGGCCCACGAGAATCTTTCATATCATTGTTGACCCATCCCACTATTCCAAAGTAGGGATTAGTGGATGTAATTTTTAATTTTAGTTCAATCACATTATAATTTTATTATGCTATCATCATATTTTGTAGATTTATTACTCTATGTTGCACCACTCTACTAATCTCATTATTTCAAATATATATTTATAGGTCAGAGTTGGTTTTTTTGGCATGGTCCCTTCCCTACCAAAGAATTATGCTAGGACACTTGATCGTGGTAGGCGAACCAGAGGCCGGGTACATATATTTGTATTCAGTTAAAATTTTAATTAATTTAGTGTTTGAATTATATAAACTAAGTAATCTAACTTGGGTTTGAACTCATTTTTTATGTAGGAACAATTAGTGCCAAAAACTTCTTCAAAGAGGCTACATTTTGATGATCCCCCTATGACATAGGATGTAGTTTTAGTTTTGTGGTCATTTAGAGATGCCACTTGGAACATTTTGAGATGACATATATGCCACATTGTACACCTTGAAACATTGATTTTGTAGACATTTTGAAATGACATGTGCCATATTTGTATATGGAGATACTTTTGATACATTTGATACTTTCTATATATAGAAAATGTTCATTTTTATGTTATATTTGCGTCATCTTTTGTATACATATTTATTATTCATGTTTATGGAATTGAATGATGAAGTTATATCTTGACTATGATTATCATTATAATTTAAATTACATCTTGTTGAAGTTACATTTTTTTTTCTTTACTTTGGAATACCCTATTCATGGAACTTATTATGTTTGAGGTTTAACTTCTATAGATTTCCTATGTTCTTATGTTTCATACCATTATACCTCCCACCCAAAGGGATAGTCAGTCTCTTCAAATTTATAAACCACCTCTGTAAATGTTAACTTTCTCAATCAGAACACAACTAGACTCACGTATAAAAGCTATAATTTTACATTTAAGACGTGCTCCAGTGATAGCCCACATCTACCAACTACCCAAAAAATCAATCTTTTTAAGTCTTTGGACAACCCAACTGCATTACCATACACATAACATATTCCCTTTCCTCAAAGCCACGCATGCACATCTTATAACATCCCAAACTTCTCAACCAACTATATATCTTTTCCATATACATCCTGACTCTAGCATGCAAAACCATGAACCATATTTCTTGATTACCATTAAACTTCACCTAACATAACATTGTATATCTCCATCTACTACATTACAAAGACAAGTGTTGATATTATACTCTATATACTCACTCTACTACATCACAGATCCCACGACCCTTAACCCAACTTGTAATCTCACTTGAGCCACTTAGTACTACATTGATTCAATACTATGTATATACTCACTATGTATATAACTCATCATATTGGGGTTTACTAAATCCACAAAGAAATGTAGCACTTGTGCTGTTAGGTCACTTGGGTCAAGCATAGTCACGAGTGTTCCAGTGACTCTGTGGGTGGAATGGGGTTGTCACTAGCATTTACCTGGCCAACCAGAGTCGATGGAGCAAACGGTTCAATTCCAGGATAGATAGTTTGAAAGGTACACTACTGAGCTACTTTCAACTAAGCCTCACTGCGAGTTTTGGCATTGACTGAGATCACCTTGCCAAATACAAATGAAGTCAAATCGCCCAAAACTGAGAGAGGTTATTGTAGACCTCGTAAAAATGATCCTATAGCTCCTGATGGTTTGTTGATACCTCACACGAGGTCTAAGATACACAACAACAAAAAAATAAGCAACTCATTTCTTCAAAACCGTGAACCTAACTCCAGTTGCTGGCGAGATAATTCATAGCTTTTTAGTTGCTTCACATAGTGAAAATGTTACAATTTATGGGTTTTTCAAAATCTGTGGACGATCTTGATCATTTCAATTGTCTTGCATGCGTATGGCATGCTCGATAGTTTTCAATTGAATTAACCCAGGCTGATGCATTTCATATAAGAAATGCCTTCGGTGTAAATATACTTCTCAGAAATGGAGATAGGCACTAGGTTGTTTTGTCTTTTCCCATTTACTATAGAGGTAGCCACTCCAAATTCAGAAGCGGGATTTTTTATTTTACTTTTGTTATTTTTGGTTGACGTTCATATTAATGGGTTGTCATTTTATCTAATTATTTATTTTATTTTAATGTTTTTGGTCAAAGCTCATATTAGTGGGTCGCCATTTTATGTGATTTTATTTTTAGATATTTACGTTCTATGTATATAGTTATTTAGCTGGATGATTTAAAAACTAAATTCAACGAGACCTCTATAGAGCTAAATTTTAAAATTAAATTAAAGAAATAATAAGCCTTAAATTTAGAGGGAATAAGATAAGGGAAACATATTTGTTTAAAAGAGCGAATTAAAACAAAAATATTTGTCTATGTACTAGCATATCTACATTTAATAAAATTTAGGTAAAATAAGTCGAAAGATATCTATTTAAAAAATAGAGTTGGACTTATAGGCAACTATACAAAAAATTATATATAGTAAAAAAATATTTGCAACAGATAACAACATTCCCTTATTTCTTTTTAAAACATAGGACTAGAAATGAAATGATAAACAAATGGAAAATTTATTATTTCAAGTTTTAATTGAATACTATTTATTATTTGAAAAATGTATTTATGATGATACCTTTTTTAATTAAATATTTTTCTAATTGTAAAATTTATTTATGATATTTTCATAATTTATTTTTTTTGATCAAATTCATTAAATTATATTTCATAATAGGTTTTGATGAGTTGAACATCATTTGTGACCTATTACATGAAGAATTTAATAACATCAACATATCTAAAATTATGTTCTCATCTATAGGAACAATGTCTTTAAATTTAGTATGTTCACAACTTTGAAAGATAATAGGTTGTCAACCAAATACTGTAAATAATAATGTGCAAGATTAAAACAATTGCTTAAGAGAAAAAAACAAAGATGAAAGCATAATTCTAAAAATCACAAAATAATAATATGTGGACCGCCAAATACTGCAAATAATGCAAATAATAACATGCAAGATTATTCAAGTTTTTTGAACTCAAAACAAAGTGAGAAAAAACTCAGAATTTTGTAATTTTAAATTAGGACATTTCTATTTGTCTATAAGAAATATTTAGGTTGTTCTTTCAATATAAATTTGACAAGCCTATCGTCTGCATCATCATATTGTATATAAATATTGTATCAATATATTTTATCATGAACAAAAAATAAAATCAAAGTTTGACCCTTATTCATTGTGTAAGAAAATTTGTAGTTGGACATTAGTTGCGGTTATGCATGCATATACAAAACATACCTTTAATCTTAAAAATCATTGGAAACATTTTACCTCGCTGGTGCATAACAATGATAATAGTCATGCATAGAATAAAATGTAAATATCAATGACTTCAAGTTTATGCCTAAATCATATTAATCAAATTTCCATAATTTATGTAAAAGATTGGATCTCCCTGCCAAAAATGATTGGTCATTTCTATAGAAATAACTAGAGAAATGGAAACAAAATATGTACCACAAATTCTTTATACTTGATCCCTTATATGGTGCCCAATTAGATAGAAGGTAAAAAATTCTTCACTGAAAACAAGTTTCTAGCAAGAGATTGTTACTTTTAAATTTTATATTATCTTTTTTGGTTTCCATAAAAGGACAAAATTTTGTGGGGCTTTCATTTCAATATAACTAACCATGCCTTAAAAATAGAGTGACTATTTCTAAAAAAAATCTAATATCTATAGATTGTTGGCAAGTGATGTTTTGGGAGCATTAGGAATCACTTAAGGATTATCAATGGCAACATTTATGCTGAAGTGATTGCATGTAGAGAATTTTGGTATTGAAGACTAAGTCATGAAAATCACTAAGTACAGAATCAGGATACCTAAATGCCTATAATTGAAAGTATACATTGAATTTGTGTTGAGAGATGAAAGGATTGACAACTCTATTTAATTTTCATAGCTTTTATCTTTATTGTTGTTGAAGAATTTTTTATTCTTAATATCAATAATTATAATATAAAAACTAGTCTTTAAAGTCATGCTTTATAGTGATCAAGAACAAGATGTTCAGCTCAACTAATGTAATCTAGTATCCTCATGAATCAATCTTCAAAGTTTACATAGTGATGATAATTGTACATTCAATAAAACAACATAGCATCATCTTGAATAGATAAAGTTCATTTATGTTCAACTTATTTATTGTTATTATCAGATTCAAAGTTGGCACTAATCCACAGACAGCACATCATAGTTTTTTTCAAGCTCAACGCAGTCTTTTTCACTGAAAACCACCTCACTCTACCTTAGAACGAAAGATTTAAAACCAGATTTCAAGAATCAAATTTTCCTTACAATGCTTTTGGAATCCTCTTAAATTTCAACATTGCTGTGAAGTAAACATATGAACTTTTCAGATTTCTCACCATCAATTCTCTTTTGGTAGAAGCTTTCGCTTTCTATCACGTCTCTCAATTCCTCGCTGAACTGTATGAGAGTGTTGTAACGTGTGTGCGGGATCTCCATTAGGATGTCATTGAGTATTTGCTGGGGAAGTTCTTCAAGGAAATTCATTGAATGAAGAAGTGGAGAAATCAACTTCCCCGCTCTAGTAAAAGAAACTCCCCTGACGCTTGCAAATAGAAATGTATGTATTTCATTAAATCAGTAGAGGAAGAGGAAGTTGAAGAGGCATAATCCTTTGGGCTTCAGCGGCCAGTTGTATGTATTTCATTAGTATCTAATCTTTTGAATTTGGAGTACCCTTTAACGGTCGAGTTATGCGATTTTCTTTTACTACGCTGAAGGCGTTTCTTTACATGAAATAAACCGGCTTTGTAACGGTCAAAACTATGCTAACCCAATGCAAGATGATGGGAAATATATTTATCCCATGCTAAATGGGCTTTTGATTAAATGTATACTTAGAATAGTGTAGAAAAGAGGCAATTGCCTCTTTACATGGTTCAGAAATTTGATAATTTAGTGGATAGTGACAAAATCTTTTAATAATCTTTTTAGGGTAATTTATTTTTGTGTGCAACTTTTTTGTGATTGAATAAATTTTTACACTTCTTTTAATAAAAAATATTATTTTCATAAATCAGATATACATTTTTTTCATCCTAATTTTCTGATTGAAATAAATTAAGTTTACCTAATACTACATTTTACTGTACCTTCACAATCCTATTTTTCTATGGTTAGGGGAATCTTCAAACAATTCACATAAAAATAATATGTTACCAACAAACCTCGACTCCTCCTTGCCTTGATCTGCCTTCTCACTATAGTTTCTCCTTGCTATATTGGTAGTGGGTTTGCAGATTTAGTTTCTCTCTTAGCTTCAAACCAATCTCCTTCATCTTATTCAAATTGGGTTTCTCAAATATTTCTTAGTGGTTTGGCTCTGGCTTGAAATTTTCATTCACTCGTGGATGACTTTCTTCAACAATTTCAACACACGAGGCCACAATTATCTTCTTTGACTCGGAGATGCATTTTCTTTCACTGCGATTCTTTCCAAGCAATATTTTCCTTTATAAATGTTTTTGATTTTCTCAAACAAGTTTTCAGAGATCTGCAATCCTTATGATCTTCGATAGTCTTTACACTCTTCAATTATGAACTTTTATTGAGTATGGCATCCTTCATGAAAAATGTGATTTGTATACAATAGGTGGCAGTGTAATTTTCTTTTTCTTTTAGTTCAAGTCGCCCTTGGTACGAACACTCCATTTTTTACCAATATTTTGACTTCTTATTTGTAGGATCATTCAAGCTCAACGACCTTGCACTATCCTACAAATTCTCTCACCAAATGGACATTTAATATAGCGATGAATTTGTTTTCTCTATAGAAAACACTCAAAACCAGTAATCTATTGACTAGTTGTGGTTTAACATTCTACTTGGCTCCAATAAACTTTACACCTACACTCTTCAACATACGCTTTAATATGAAACACATACAATAGCCATAAAGATAAATTTTGCTACAAAAATAGAGAATGTTTATACACAAGCACATAAATAATCTTTATTTTATCACTCGATGAATTACATAATGCCTCAATCGAGGTGTTTGTTAGCCTTAAAATATTGAGTAACAAGAGATCACTCAATAGAGATATCTAGTAACACCTGAAATAGATTGAATAAAGCTTGATGTTCGATGTACCTAATATGCATTATTTATCAAACATGAAGACTGGCAGATCAAACTAATAGTTTCAACATGAAACATGGTAATTAGCAAAATGGTGCATGATTTTCCTAGTTCATGATATTATTCAATTCAACTGGAGTGAACTAAGTGAGACCCAAGCATCACCCACCAAAGAAATCTTTTATAGTAATAGCCTCCAAGAACATTTTATATTTTTTGAGAACTCCTTACCTTAGGTTTGTGTAGTCAATTTTTGCATATGGCACTACACAAAAGGACTTCTATCATTTTTGATCACCAAAAAAGAGTTTTCATTTTATTGTTGTATTCATTATAAAAGCATTCATTTATAATTCTTCGATTCCTCTATATATAGAAATGTTGAAGAAATGAATTTATTGACAAAGAACAATTTTGACAGAAAAGATTCAATCAAGCAGGTTGAGAAAAAGACACTATCATTACTATTTGTCAGAAGCTATTCTTATCAAAACTTCTAGGATGCAAATGATGAGTTTACAAATTTTTTTCTTAAAATTTAATACAACTCTAGAAATTATTTTTTCCTAAATCGCCAGCCAAGATCATAAAATTTGAAATTCTTTCAATCGGTAAAGGATATGACTATGACCACGACACCTTTTGCAAATAGAAGGAATAAATCCCTCATAAAGTAATTTTAATCTAGTCCTTAAATGGACTTTTTTAACAGTTATTTTTTGAAAACAGATGCAAGGTCTCTTAAATGACAATTGGACAAAAGCTTAAAAAATTTCAATGATTCTAATTATAAGTGAATGACAGAATTGTCGATACATATAGACAAATTTATGAGTAGTTGTACATAAATGTTCTAGTAGTGATGTACAAATAGACCAATTATGAACCAAAAAAGTTAAAGAAAGATAGACTATTAGTACATATGAAACTTATTAATAAACTTTTAATTATCATTTATTTGAATCCTCTAGACTTAATAATTAAAGAATTCAATAAAAAAATAAGTGACTATTAAAATATGTAATGCCTTCCCCTAATTTAAAATTATTTTCATATTCATACCGTCTTATTACATGCACTGCGGAAACATCACATATAGCAATAATCAACTTTTCAACTTTGCTTCACTTACAACATCTGAAAAACAATGACGACACAAAAAGTGCAGGAATAGAGCTTGGTGCAGGAAAGTTTATTATCCAATAAAATGAGAATCCAACAAGGAAACCAATTATCAAGATTCACTTTCAATTTTGTAGGGACCATAGCTAGTTTTACCATAGAAGAAACCAAACATGGAAGGAAAATGCATTTGGCAATCATCATGAGGTTTCAAGTTTACAGATTGTTATCTCGTGGAAAGAAAATTTTAGTGTATCTACATCAAGGCTTGTACAATTTCTGCAATCTTTTTGCGTGAGTTAATGCAAGTTTAAGAATTTATGTGCTGTTAAATTGTTAATTAAGCAATTTTCTTAGATTCACATTTGACAAGAAGCTTGAACTAAAATGGAGCAGATGGAACCAAATTAAGAGAAAATGTATACCTCATTAGATTCTATAATCAACATATTAAAATCCATCAGAATAGAAGGCTACGCCAAAAATAGCGACGGTTTAAGCTTCAAATCTAGTAATTAGTAAGAGTTTCAAGCAATGGAGAGTCTGCAACATTACATTCGAGTAGGAGATTTATGAAAAAAGAAAAAGAAGTCTATCAGCTAATTACACCCAGTTTATATAAAACAAATAATCCAAATATCCACGCCTGAATTTTGAAAACTACACTACTGTTTATCCAGCAACTAAAATGCTAACTAATAATTAATTAAAAATTGGGATACAATGACCTAATTTATTGAACCCGCAAAATAAACTCGAATGAAAAAATAGAACTAAAAATAAAACAAACAATCCACGCTAGAATTTTAAAGACTACCTTAATAAGACCACGAGAATAAACGGATGACGGAGACATTTCTTTTCCTATCATCTTGCATTGGGCTCACATAGTTTTGACCGTTAGAGAGTGGATCGGTTTCATATAAAAGAACCGCCTAATAAAAGGAATAACACAACGTATCATAAAATGGCTATTCAAATTCAACAATAGCTAAATAATAGTTGCAGCTGGCTTCTGAAGCCAAAAGGATTACGCCAATTCAACTTCGTTTTCCTCTACTAATTTAATATTTTTGTAATATAAATATTTGCCTCCATGGGGACCATTTCGAGGGATTTTCTTGTACAGGAGGGAAGTTGATATCTCGGCTTTTTCTATCAATGGATTTCCTTAAAGAACTTCCCCAGCAAATACTTGGAGATATCCTAATCAAGACCCGATACAAATGTCACAATGCTGTCAAACAGTTCAGCGAAGAATTGGAGAATATAATAGAAAGTGACAACTTCTACAAAGATAGAATTGACGAAGGGAAATCTGAAAAGTTCATATGTTTACTTCACCGCAATGGTATAGCAATGTACCACCCTGCTCGGGACTCTTGCTTCAGACTTCCTACTATTCCCACTAGTTTTAACCCTATAATTTGGTCTCGTTTGCTCTGGTGGAGAAGAAAACTTGTGGTGATAACTTTGGCATTGCATCGCGGCGGGGAAATGCGAGAAAGTGAAAGTGTATTGGTCTATGATTTTGCCTCTGCTCGTTGGCGTGTAGGAAATTCGAATTATCCACATCTGCCGAGGGATATGGACATCCCAAGATTCATATCTGATTGGCCACCTGAATTCACCGTATCTGCCGAGGGAAGATTTTATATTCCTCCAGGTCTAGTTTACATGATAGATGAAGACAGGTGGGAACTTCTGTTGGAAATAGGGAATACTGAGAGGGGGTTGAATCAGTATTCTAAATTTTTTTTTTTTTGCCCAATTATGGATATAACAGATTACTTTTATACATACAAAACATAAGAAACTAATTAACATGCATAGCAGTAAATGTAAAGAACTCATAACACATGATATGTTCTCGAGGAAACCCTGACCAAGGGAAAACCCCTGTGGGGATGGTACTCACAAAGATCCACTAATCAAAAGTATCATGTTAAGGATGTTGACCCTGTTAGGAGCCTATTACAATCATATAGTGTATCAGTCCTGGTTAAGGGACTATAGGCCTTGTTAGAAGCCTCAACCCTGTTAGGATGTCTACACAAAACCTGATTACCGGATGAGCTCACCGCCCAAACAAGTAATGTATACTGATTACAATATAGTGCTGCTTACAACTTCACATCAATATCTTTACTGTTCTTACATTTGCATCATATCACTATTACATTCGCTTCATCAATACACTTTTCTCTTTTTCAAGTTACCTTCTTATCTTTTTTTTTTTACATCATTATATTTCTATACAAGTTATTAAGGCTAATAACTTTACATGGTCGATTTCCAAAAATTTATCCAAGGGTTAACATCTAGGATGTCATCTGTTTATATTATTAAGTCATTATTTTGACAAGCAAAATAATCACTTAACTCTTTTACCAATTCTTCCTTCATATTTTGTCCTGTCAGCTTAACTTTGTCTTCGGTAAAACTGTCATAACTAATTCCGTACAAGCTGTACTATTTTGCACACTGAGATGGGGTATCCTCAGACATCATAGTCTATGTTCAAATGCGCAAACATTGAAAATTCTCTAGTGAACATCGCCAATAAAAACTATATTAGGTACTCTATAAAAAACACTGTCTCACACTTAGAAAAATTTAATCTGTGATCTTCCATACTTGCTTTCTGCCTTACGTGATCTTTATGAGGATCATATGTTGCCATAATGACAACATCTATGTACTCACTTCAGCCAATTTGCCAACAATCTCCCCCTTTGTCATTGGTGGCAACATATGAGAAAATTGGCTAAGTGTACAAGTCAAAATCTCAAAAAGTATATCAAAATTGTTACCATAGTATAGAATAAGTATACTATCCTTATATCTCCTCAAAATATATCTTCTAATACAATACTCCCCCTAAGAGTATCAGTCCTTATCAAATACTCTTACTCAATTTTCTATGTATCTCTCCCCCTTTGACAACAATGACAAAATAAAGGTGGGAAGGGATATACAAAATTGTGTCAAAAATGATTATACCTTGATATCTTATTGCAAAGCCGGTAGGCTTGCAACACAATCTACAAAATCTACTTTCCATGCTTCAAAGGCTTTCTCCCATGACTTCCTTAAGGTATCTAACACATTCAGTAAAGTTCTCAAACCATAAGCTACAACCTGACATGCTTGAAGGTTCTCATACTTGAATTCCTGAAAAGATGTCTTAGCAGTAAGACATTCATCTAACTGTTCCTCAATAATACTCAATTTTATTGAAATGTGATCTCTCAAAAGATTTAGTCTACTCAATTTCCTGTCCTTTTCTTCCTTCAAATTTCTAATCTCATCATTAAACTTTCTGATTTTCTTTTCAACATCACTGATTCTTGCATTAGGGCCAGAAATAAGATTTGTTTCAACTTGAATTCCATCTTCTTTTGCTTTTATCTTTTGCTCTTCTTCTACTATCATGCTCTCTGGTTTTGTACATTGTATGTACAAACATTTACCTGTCTCCAAATGCTTTCTCAAATTCTTGACAGATATCAAGACTACCAATATCACTAATTGTATTCTAACTAATGTTCTGGAATATTTCAACTTCATAAGCTGCCTGAGCTTTCACCTTTGCTATATCAGATAAATTTGTAAACTCAACATCAAAATTACTCAATACCATTTTAGCTCTCTCCAACGGATCTGACTCAAAAACTTTTGTAGATATAATACTCTGTAATTTCTCTGTAAGTTCCTTCAGACTCCCTTCTAAATTCTTCACTTTCTTATTCTTTCCAATAATAAAGAAGTAATCAATTCCAATTGATCGTCATCATCAACTTCTTTGCCTAAATCCTCAAACAAAGTTCCAATTACCTTCTTCTTTTCAGTCTTAGGAGTAAGACTGATGTCTTCTTGAGGTGGAATAGGTGTTTCAATCTCTGTCTCTAGTGGTTCTTCTGCTTCTTCATTCTTTTCTTGTTCTCCAAGGGCCAAATTGTCAACAATATTACCTAAGTTCTTGAATATAGCATCATCAGTATCCAAGGTGACCTTAGTGCCTTTAATGTCCATAGATTCATTTTCAATATTGATAGCTGAGGGTGAGGGAATATCCTCATGATCAACTTCAATTTCCTGCTCTGGTGTAACTACTTGCTCTGCAACTGCTTGTTCTGTCTCAACTGGGGTTCCTGCAACCATTTCTACCATTACCTTGATAATTGCCTACTCTATTTCATTTCTAACTTGCTCATACTGTCCTCCCATTATCTGAATTGTCCTTCTTTTAGTTCTCAGTAGTGTGCCAAGGGGCTTCAAAATTTGCTTCAAATCCTCATCATCTTTCACATCACAAAGTTTTCTTATCATGTTTTCTCTCATTGTCAAGTCTTCTTCTTATGCTCTCATCTTCCTATTAACAAGTTTACTATATAAATCATCAGGAATTTTTCCTTGTATAGTATCAAACATCTTATCAATCAAAATCATGTGCTTAACAATAGAATTTTCAAGATTCAATCTTTCAGAATAGTCATAAAGATTATAATACTTGTTCATCTTAGAAAAGTCTCCATTTTGTATAATTTCTTCATTTACTTTCTCTATTCTTGGTTTCCATGTCTTCTTCTTCACTGTAGAATCATCATCCTTAATCTCTACAACTCTTCTAGGGACTGGTGGGACTACAACTTTCTGTCTCTTTCTTGGTCTAGTAGCACTTACCTTCACTCTCTTGCTAGGTGTGGAAGAAGAGGGTCTAGTTACTTGTTCTCTTTCTGGTTCCTCAACTTTCACCTTAACTTGTATATGTTCCTATGGTTTTGCACTAGATGTCAAATGTGGTACAAACAATACCTCACTCTGTCTGATTGCCACTATTGTCTTCTTTGCTATGTCAAATTCTTGTTCTGTCATACCAGTGTTCTTCAATATCTTCTTAATAGTACTATCCACTCTTTTCTTAGATTGCTTCTCTTCTTTTAGGGCCTTTGCTAAATTAAAATTCTCTTTATATGTTCCAAATCTGTTGCATCGGGTGTCCAATTTATTCTTTAGTAGTCTTCTCACATAATCTTCAGTCTCTGCTTCAGAAATCTCATAGCCAAGAGGGTCGATGAACTCTAATCGGGGTTCAACTACTTCAATGTAGGTAAAATTAGTGTCAACCATAAAACATATATCATGTTTATACTTCTTCACAAGAGATTGTGGAATCCTTGATCTGCTAGATACTATATTCTGAAATGTCTTCAAAACTAACTTAACATTTTCATCAACTTTATCAATAACATGCCTCATGTATACTCTGTTAATTCTTTCCATAGTATTCTCACCATCATTTCAATCATTAGCAACTGTTTAGGGAAATCTTCTTAATAAGTGGAAAAACATGTAGGTGATCAAAGAAGAAAATCTAAAATGTGTATACTTTGCTTTCTTAATCTTCTCCAAATTCTGAAATAACTGAATTCTCAATATCTCACACATATCAATAGGTTTCTTCTCAACACACATCAAATATGCAATATGTACCATTCCAGCTACCATGTCATCTTCTCTAGAACTTCCACAAAACTTAGCAGTCAAAATCCTACACAAATACCTCATATCATCTTGTTTTATCTTGCTAATAACAATACCTCTACCATTGTATGGTGAATCTGTATTATCAATCACTATTTTCCTCATGTTCTTTTCATTTAAGGGAATAGCACCAACTTTTGATAAACTAAAGACATCATGAATTAGATTAGTAGTAATGACAATTAATCTATCCTCTAACCAAAACTTCCAATCATTAATTCTGCTCAAGATAATTTTAGTGCATTCCTCATCATCAAATTCATACTTCATTGGATACCTAACAATCTCATTGTCTTTCAAATGTTCATAACCTAGTTTCAATGACATGTCCTAATTGTAAATCTTCTGATATTTAGTAGTAAAATCACTATCACTTAGGGTTTCAAACTTGCATCCAAGATAACCCTTTACATTCTCCAAATGCAAAACTCTATCTAGTACGGATGATAGGGCTAAGCTACCATCATCTTCTAAGGGTTCAACTAGATCTCTCTTTAATCTAGGTCTATTCTTATCTCTGATATTATGAATTGAAGATACATCCATGATTCCTTCTAATTCTTATACTGGTTCAAAGATTTAGTTGGATAAATACCTCAAATTCACAAACTTAGGGCTTCCACAGATTCGGCACTTCAAACTTTCACCAAATCACTGCAAAACACTTCCAAACTCTGTTCTTTCTCTTCAAATCACTCCAATTCACTTTGATAACCAAATAACATTGATTACAATCTTTTATTGCTTCACATTTACTCCAATCTAACATTGCATTCAATTCTTTTGTCGCTTCTTTTCAAAAAGTTGATTCTGTTAAACCTGCAAACTCAAAACTTCTTGCGACCTCGCAAAACACAATATTTCTTTTTGTGCACTTAACCACAACATTAATACATCATAATAAACCTTCATCTAATTGCGCAAAACTTAACTCATCAAGAATCTACTTCTACACTAATTCTAAGTTCCTAATCTACTAAAATTTACATAATTCAGGTACTTAAAGAAAGTTCAAGTAAGGATTCATTCTTACCATCAGATACTTCACCTTTCTGATTACCTTCAATGTTAAATATAGCTCCTTGATCTATGCCTTTAACAAACTTTACTTCATCTTTATTACTACAGCAACCTTTTTCTCTGTTTCCTTCATTTTCATTCCTTCTTGCATGATTTCTAGGGTTAGGATGATAAACTCCATTATTCATTCTGCAAAATCTTGTTGTGTGTCCAATCTTGTTACATATCTGACAAACAATTCCATTGGTTCCATATGTCGGTCCTTGCTGATTAATCCGTGGCCTACAATTTCTAGCAATGTGTCCAATCTTGTTGCATCTATAACATACTACTCCATTTCTTCTGTTCATGTCTTTAGTAGTTCTCTTATTTGCATTGTTAGTATTTATAAACATTCTACCATTATAATTATTCTTAATAACTTTAGTTCTTCTACATTCAATAGCTCTATGTCCAAAACCATGACAATTATAACAATAACCATTAAGAGGTGTAAATTGTTTACCTATGCAATCTTTCTTCATATGACCAATAGTATTACAAGAAAAACATCTACCTTTGAATTCTCTTTGCATACCTTTGGATGATTCATCTTGCTTTGGTGATTCTTCTTCTTTAGGTGCATCTTCGGATTTGTTCTCATCTGACTTCTTCTCATCAATGCTTTCAGATACTTTCAGATCTAGTTCCTTGCTTTCATTATCTATCTTGAATGTGTTAAATCCAAGACCAGTTTTTATCATAGGATGGTTTCCCAAAAGATACTTGTTCTTAAATCTTCTCACTATTTGAATATATCCTCTCAAGTTGTTGTTTGGATTGAGTCAATTCACCTTTCACAATCTTATTGTATTTCTCAAGTTCAACATACTGCAAATTTACTTTTTCACATTCAGATGTTACTTTGCCAAGTTTAGATTTCAAATCTTCATTCTCAATTTTCAATCTTTCATTTTTAGATCTCATATTTCCATCTTTCAAACTAAGCTTTAAATTTTCTATCTTGAGTTCATGCTTAAGGATCACATTTTATTTTTCTAAATTGTCATCACAATCTTCAATAAGAACTTCAGATTCCTTCTTAGATTTCATATCTTCAATCTTACATTTCAATTTCTCAATAAGGTTCTTTGCATCATCATATTTTCTTTTCAGAGTGTTTCTTTCGTCAGTAAGCATATCAATTTGTTCAAGAGCTTCTTCAAGATTCTTCTGTAATTGATCCATATCCATAGAGATCTTACTCAAGCTGCTAGCACCTTGGCAACCCCTGCCATCGGACCCATTGCAACCTCTAGATTCCCATCTAACGGTGGGCGTAAGATCACATGGCCAAAGAATATACCCCACACATACACGACTGCCGTTGGATCAATGCTGACTATTGCTTTTCTTTTTAGAAAAAACTGGACCCACCACACACTAAGATGTCCATCGAACGGTTGTCGCATGATCGCATGGGATCAGAAGATCCCATGAGATCATACGACCACCGTTGATCTTCATCGCACTTGCGCCAATGCAGAGACTGCAAGTGCGCAAGACCGCTTGTCGCATGATGTTAACTACCAAATCATGAACCTCTACCACCAAAACCACTGATGATTTGTCACATGGTCACATGGGCTCAGAAGAGCCCATGCGATCATGCGACCAACTGCATGATGCTAACTGATGACCGCTAGCGGTACTATCCACCAAACCCCTGCTGACCACCACCTTTCTAAGAAAACTAGAACCGTTGACGGTTTGTCGCATGGTCGCATTGGCTCGAAATAGCCCATGTGATCATGCAACCAACCGTAAAGTGTTAGTCACCAACCACTGGCGGCACTATGGTTTGATTGCTTACCATTTGTCACATCAATGGTTGTCGTATGATCTCATTAGATCGGAAGATCCCATGCAATCATGCGACATCCATCGGATCTTGACTACACCAGAATGGCCTTAGGCACTAGGAACCACCTGATCAGAGTTGCATGCTTAGGGTCAAAACATAGAGGATGCTGAAAACACAGAGGGTTTTCCAGTGAAGGTCGAAAACACACCAAATTTTTAGAGCGGAGAGGTCGAAAACACACCGAACTTTCAGACCAAAAGGTAGAAACATCCTAAGCCTGCAGGAGGAGGTCGAAAACACACTGGGTTTTTGACACTTGAGCATTTCACTTGGAAAATAGGGCTGTGGCCAAAAATGAATGAGAGGAAAATTTTGGGCAACAGTTGTCAACAAAAATGTAAAAGTTGTCAATGACAACTTTGCAAATTTGCAAAGTTGTCATGATAACATTTTTTCAAAGTGACTGTCTGAGAGCCAGGGTTAGTTAGAGGCCTTCTAACTGACTTAGGTCAATTTTATCATGATGTTTAAGGTATTTCCCAACAAAAACATAAGTTTGGAACTCTGTAATGATTTTGATTTTTGTCTATGAATAGACTAGTGTGACTGTGAGATTGTAACAGTGAATTGAAGCTCGGTTACCATTCATCTATGGATTAGACTAGAGAATCTCTTTGCATGTATTAGTTATACATAGTTTTCTAAGTTCTTTTGTGTTCATTTTTTGGTAGCTAGGCTTTACTTCTTTTGTATTTTTAAATTCCTCCCATGTGACCACTTTACTAGTTCATTCAGAGTGGAGAGCAATAAAATGACCCTAGAATGAAATCCCATTAAGGGAACTGTATGAACCTTTGGGATATGATATGGTATTGTATATACATTATAAATATTTATTATCTTGGCCAAGTTTTTAGTGGAAATGTTTTTGGAGTCAATCCCTAGGTGACTTAGTGTGTTCCCAGTTAGGAAGCTTGACAATGATCCAGCAAAAGATATGAGACTCGAGGATTGTAGAAGTCAATCCAAGTGTAGAATAGTGAAGGACATATGACAAAGAATCAATCCTATGAAGGAGAGTCCATGGCCAATAAAAAAAATGGTGTAGAAGACAAACCCTCACCAAAAACTAGAGAGGCCTAATTAGGCCTAGAAAGTAGGCATGGATATAGGAAGTATAGTACAAACACTTTGGGAACCCAAGAATTAGTGAATCCTTAATAAAATTTAAAAGGGTGTTAGGATATGGTGTTAGATTTTCAAATTGTTTGGAGAGTTTATGAGCTATACCCCAAAAAGAAGGATTGGAGACCTAGAAAGGCCTAATAAGGATTTAGGCCTAGTTTAAGGAGATTGACTATTGAATGAAGGTGGATGGAGGATAGAACACCTCAAATCAAGTCAATAAAATATAAAAAGAAGTCTCCTATCTTAATTGTAGAGTAGTGATCATTTCATGGTAAGAGGATGAACTTGAGGAATGAGTTCATGATAAGGAATTAAGGGGAAATCAAGGAACCACACCTCGGTAGAGAGGTCTCACTAATAGGAGGTAATTGATTAGAATCCCTCAGTGAATAGTGTCTAAGGAAGCCCTAGATAAGGCCTAGAGAAGGGCCTAGAACAAGTCCTAGGTGAATTAGGAATAGAGAGTAAATACCTCCCTATCAAATTGGTATTAGAGAAAATAAGAGATTGTGGTAAGACATTAGTGTATGTCAGAAGGTGGAAGTACAAAACTGGGAGAATCCTCCATGGTGACCAATTACAAGTTGGCAAGGGAAGTGGTAGAAAAAAAGGAGAGGAACCAGATTCTAGAAGAGACTGTAGAAGCTTTGAAGGATAGGTTTGATGAAGTTGTAGAGGTAGCTGGTAAAATGAGAGAGAAGATGTGGTGTAGGAGCACCTCAAACATTCAATTCAAGGTTAAGGATTATGAAGACCTTCAAGACTCTCCAAGAAAATCAGGAGGATGGAATGCATAATCAGGGTCAACAAATCAACTGGAGGATCCTAGCACCTATTATGGCCTTAAATTAATACAATATTTTGATCTATTTGTAATGTCCTCAAAGGACTAATGGTTGGGTTGTAATGGACTAATGTTGTCCAAGTTTCTATTAGGTTCTCAAGAAAGTATAGGAGGGCTATTAGGAAACTATTGTTGGACTAACCACCAATGTCTCACCTTGGGATTCATGACATGGTTTAACAGCCTCCTGTGTTATATAAGTCTAGTGGTTGTATCAGGCATTAGCAGGTCAATCTTTTGGTGCAATGACAACTACTACTTGTAACAAGTGGTATCAGAGCTTGGTCATAGGTTCGAATCCCCTTGGGTGATACTGAGGGGGGGATTATTGGACTAACCACCAACATCTCCCCTCAAGATTCATGACATGGTTTAACAGCCTCATGTGTTCTATAAGTCTAGTGGTTGTATTGAGCATTAACAAGTCAATCTTTTGGTGCAATGGAAACTACTACTTGTAACAACTATGAGAAAGGCTTTAATGTTTAATAAGCCATTTTATGTTTTAAGTTCAAATTTTTAAATAATAACAACTACTTAGAATTTAGAGGGAACTTATAGTTATAGTTTGTTTTGGGTTTAACCTTTCAACTCAATGATGAGAATTGGTTGAAATAGTTGTGAGAAGTTATATTGGAGTCTTTTATATTAGAAAGGGAATCTCTGTTATAGGGACAGACCTAGTGTATCAACTGGTGAACGAGAAGCAATAAAATCTCTCTATTTTTTGCAATTTGATTCCACTTGAATCTTAATTTTATTGGGTCGAATTACATATGTTTTGACAGAGATTTTTTAATGTTTTGATTTTCTAATTGATGAATTTTACATTTCATTGAATTTGTTGTTGCACTAGGGGTAGACAAGTGAATTTATTTTAACTATTTTGTTGCTACAGTAGGGTTTTAAGAACAATGGGGATCATTCCATGAGTATGAAGGCCTAACATTCATGGAATGAATTGATCTAAATTATATATATATAATGCTAACCATGCATATGCAGAGTCGAGAGAAATCAGTGTGATCACCGGGCAAACAGTGGGAAGAATACAAGGAATTTGGGTGCCAAGTATAGCACTGGCTAATATGGCCAAACAAAGGATATATTTTATGTTGGGGAACATTATATAATGTTCATTAGATGGTGAATCTATCATCAATTTGATATAGAAGTGTGTAGAGATAGGAGATTAAAGAAGCCCTAAAAACTAGGGTTTGGAGTCAAATTTTAGGGTTTTTGTAATTGCAGAGTACTAGAGTCTAATTCCTTTGGTATTTGAGAAATTGAAGAAATTAAACCCATACTATCTAGGATTTGGGGTTGAAAGCAGGTCATTGAGTGGTATTTCCTTTGTTAAATTGAGCATTTTTCATGCATTGAAATAAGGTACATGTCATGTTTAACAGTAATGGTCCAAACTAACAATATAAAAACTTTTTCTATGTTGTAGAACTTTGTAAAGGGTATCTAAAAATGTCACTATCTTATGAAGATTTTTGAGAAAAGGTCAAGTTATTTCAATATCAAGTTTGCTACAGGGCTACTAGGCAGGTTATTAGGCCTTTGGTACAATTTGAGAAAGCTTTGTGAATTAGGAGCATAGAATTGTATTAGAATCCTAAAATTCCTTGAAACCAAGTAATTAAGAGACTATAAACCCAAATTCATCCTTTAGGATCCTTGAGGATAGCCTTGATAAGTCAGGTCTTTGAAGCACTTAAGGGTTTGGGTAGGCTATAGTGCCTAAACCTCTGAAATTTTCAATTCTTATTATGTTTTGAATACCACCACCCTTCCCTCTACATCAAGATGGAAGTTGAAGATGAAAAGGGTAAGGTATTAGATGAGGATGATTATATCCCTAAACCAGATCCACCAATGCAAGAGGAATCCTTTCTTAAATCCATTAAGGCATTGGGAGGTAAATCACTAGAGGGAATACCCTTGTTCACTAGCAAGATGGAATCAAAGCTAATCATGGAGTGGATTGAAGGGGTGGATAATCACTTTGAGTGTGAAGGTGTCTCAAAGGCATAAAAGGTGAAGTTTGACAAGTCAAGACTCAGGGGACGCGCCCTAACATAGTAGAAGTTCCTTCAAGAAGAGAGAGAAAGAGAAGGAAAAAGACCAATAGCCAATTGGAGGGCTATAGTAAAAAATATTAAAGACAATTATCTACAAGAGGATCATGAGATCCAAATGCACAAGAAGATGAAAAGTCTTAGACAAAAGGAGATGGATGTGGCCTCTTATACCAAGGAGTTTCAAAAACTTTCCTTAAGGTCCAAAGTTCAAGAAGTGGAGAGCATTCAGGTAGCTAGATACTTGGGTGGATTAAGGTAGAGTATCCAAGAGAAGATTAGTTTGTGGACTCCTACTATTGTTCACAAGTAATTTCAATTAGCACTTAAGGTAGAAGAGAAGAAAAAAAAGAAGCAAAACTCTAATCCAAGAGGTAGAGGTAGAGGGAGAGACTCTAGAGGACATAGAGGTGGTTATGGTGACAGAATCAATGAGCCAAGAATTAAAGGAGACTCTAAGATGGTTGAATAGATTAGTGAGCCAAGTGGAAGGGGTAAATATGGTAGAGGAAGAGGATTTCAAGGTGGAACAGGTAGATCAAGTAGTTTCAACAAAGGTCACACTTTGTGAGCATGAAGTGTTATAATTGTGGACAACTAGGCCACCCTGCCTATAGGTTCCCCATAAAAGCTTCTATCTTACAAGGGAAGAAGAAGATAGCTTATGCCCAAGAGGAAGTGAGTAGTGTGAAGTCACCAGAGGTTACCTAGGATTCAGAGCATGGTGAGAACCTCATGTTTAGGTGGGTTCTAATTAAGGAACTAGTCAAAGAAGAACCTAAGAAAAGGAGGGATCTTTTTAGGATCAAATGTAAGATCCTTGGAAAAGTTTACAAAGTTATAATTGATTCAGGTTCAACTGATAACATAATTTTAGAGGAGGCAGTCCAAAAGATGAAACTTGTAAGGATATCTCATACTCATCCTTACAAAGTGACCTGGTTGAACAAGGGGCAGATTGTTCTAGTGAATGAACAAGTGTGGGTAGAATTCATGATAGGTGCTTATCAAGATAAAATGTTGTGTGACATCCTACCAATGGATTCTTTCCATTTTCTACTAGGAAGACCATGGCAATATGACTGGGATGTAGTCTACCATTGGAAGAAGAACATGTATACTTTCAAGAAAGATTCAGTTACCTATTAAATACAGTCACTTATGGAGGAAGGAACTAAAAGTACATGTGATCCTAATGTACTTTTAATGAGTGGGAAGGATTTCTTGCACAAACTCAAGGATGAGGAAGGAGTTAGACTATCCATAGTCCTAAAACCCAAGAAAGAGACCAAAGCACTACACCCAACCTTGCCAAAAGAAGTATAACATCTTTTGGATCAGTTTAAAGATATAATCAGTGATGGTACACCAACTAATCTTCCTCCTAAAAGAGAAATCAGTCATCAAATTGACTTTGTACAGTTAGCATCCTTACCTAACAAAGCAACATACAAAGTGACCCAAGACAAAAATAAAGAGATTGCAAGGTACATTCAAGAGATTCTTGATCAATTGTTAATAAGAAAGAGCATTAGCCCATGTGTTGTCCCAGTGGTGTTGGCACCAAAGAAAGGAAGTAAGTGGAGGCTATATACTAATTCTAGGTAAATCAATAGGATAACCATTAGATATAGGTTTCCTATCCCTAGACTAAAAGACCTTATGGATTGTCTTGGGGGGTCTCAATATTTTACTAAAATTGACCTTAAAAGTAGGTATCACCAAATTAGGATAAAGCAAGGGGATGAGTGGAAGTCAGCCTTTAAAACTAATGAGCATCTTTATGAATGCTTAGTTATTCCCTTTGGGCTTACAAATGCACCTAGTACATTCATGAGATTAATGAATGATGTCCTAAAGGATTACATAGGTAGGTTTGTTGTGGTGTACTTATACGATATCCTCATCTTTAGAAAAACCAAGGAAGAACATATGAAACACCTAGAGGTTGTCTTGAGAAGGTTACATGAAGAGAAACTAGCCATCAATCTAGAGAAGAGTGAATTCCTAAAGAAAGAACTAGTCTACCTAGGCTTTGTGGTATCTCAAGGTGGCCTTAAGATGGATCTAAGTAAAGTGGAATCTATACTAAGTTGGACCACTCCTAAAATAGGGATAGAAGTGAGGAGCTTCCATGGATTATCTCAGTTCTATAGGAAGTTCATAAGAGGCTTTAGTGAAATATGTGCACCCTTATTGAATACTATCAAAGGAGGAGATAAGACCAAGTTTATATGAACCAAGGTAACTCAAGAAGGTTTTGAAAAACTGAAGAAAAGAGTGGAAACTTAGCCTATCCTAGTCCTCCCAATCTTTGACAAGCTATTTATAGTGGAATGTGATGCAAGGAACATAGCAATGGGAGCAGTCTTAAACCAAGAAGGAAGACCGGTTGCATTCTTCAGTGAGAGATTGAATGAGGCTAAATCAAGGTATTCCTCATATTATTTAGACCTTTATGCATTGATACAAGCACTTGAGAAATGGAGGCACTACCTATTGCCCAAGGAATTTGTGGTCTATATAGATAACCAAGCATTAACCTACATCAACACTCAATAAAATATACGTCATAGGAACATCAAGTGGATGGAGTTTCTCCGAGCCTATACCTTTACCATTAAACATAAGAAGGTTCTAAAAAGCAAGGTATTTGATGCACTTAGCCGAAGGTTTCTGACTTTCCAAGAAATCCAGCTTCAAAGCATTGATTTAGAAGGATTTAAGGAACTCTACAAGGAAGATGAGGACTTCTCCAAGGCATATAAGGTATGTGATGAATTTGAGAATCACTTTAATAGTGATTTTTTTGACTACACATTGAAAAATGGGTTTTTATTCAAGGGTAATCAGTTATGTTTACCCAAGGGATCAATGAGGGAGAACCTTATACAAGAAAATAATAATGGGAGCCTTAGTGGACATTTTGGCTTGAATAAGACATTGGACCTAGTACAAAGGTTTTAATATTGGCCCAAGATGCAAAGAGATGTTAGGACGTATGTAGATAAATGTATTGTTTATCAAAAAGATAAAGATACATCTACCAAAGTAGGGTTATATCAGCATTTACTAATCCCAAATAGGCCATGGGAGTGTCTAAGTATGGATTTCATAGTAGGTTTACCAAAGACTGCTACTAGTTTTGATAGTGTCTTTGTGGTGGTTGATAGGTTTAGTAAGATGAGTCATTTTATACCATATAAAACCAAACATCATGCCAGCTATATAGAACATATTTTCTTCAAAGAAGTGGTTAGGATTCATCACCTACCAATCAATATTGTGTCAGATAGAGATGTTAAGTTCATGGGACAGTTCTGGAAAACTTTATGGAAGATACTAGGCACAAATATTGCATTTGGTTTAGGTTATCGTCTACAAACTATTGGTGTTCAAAAATGCTTATGCCACTTAGGGCTGCCAATATGCCTTGAGACTGATGTTAGGAGTGGTTAGCTCCAAGTGTGAAAGCTCTGCAAGACAACTGGACCAACTATAGGGACAAGACTGCCCTCTTCACTTTTGGATCTACAAAACCATGGTGGGTGCACCTAATCCAGTAACTTATGGCATTTTAGGACTTTGGATTGGATTTAACAAAGAAGATGGTAGCAAGAGACTACTAAATGTTAACTAGACATTCATTGAATCTCAATTGCTATTGGGTATAAAATGGCCTTGTGAAGGGTATTACTACCAACAACAATACTTAAAACTTAAAATGGTCTTTGATTAATGAGGATAGGGAAGGTAGACAAGAGCCAATCAAACATTGGACTCAACTAAATGTACTAATCCTTGATTAGTGCCATTATCCATTAGGCAGCACTCAAAAACAAATATAGAACATGAACCAACTACTGTCAAAGACTCAAAGCCATAAATAAAACTATTCCATCCCATCCACTACTTATAAGATTCTTCTGTAGATGAATCTAATGAATCTATGCCCTATCCAAAGTATCTTTCACTTGATCCTAGATCAAGAACTAAAGACTAGAACATATACAGAGGCAACCCAATGTAATGGACCAGAAAATCCAAAACTCATAAGACTGACACCAAGGAGAGACTTGAAAGCATGAGAATAGTTATATTAAGTATGATGAGGCATGTACATGTCTATACCAAAAATGAGACTACCACTTCAATAACCTGCAAAAGATGCAAAGAAGTTATATTTAGCATACATGCAATGTGATATAGCCCTGCTACAGACCCCTGGAACTAACTATAATCAGAACCTCTGGACTGATTAAAATGCAAACCCTTACTAAGTCAAAAAATCAACAATTTATACCACTAGCTACCTTGGAATCCTAAGAGTAGGATGCAACAAGCTTCAGACAGCTAGGGTTAGGGTTTCAACAGCTAAACCAACCAGAAATAGCCAAAAATTTAATGCAGGGGTAGGAAATGAAGGCAACCTAGAGGAAACAAATCTCAAGCAGATTTGCAATCATGAAAATCTGTGAGCTCAGTACAGGACACCAAGGATAGCCATGAAAACCAGTCAAATCAGCCACCTGCAAACAGCTTCTTGAGCTCAAAAACAAACTCCACCAGGTAAAAAACAACTTCTGCAAGAAATCACAAAGCCCCTTGGACCACACTGCAACAATCGATGCCACCAACCAGACCAAGAAATGGCCAGAAAACCATAAATTCTAGTACCTCTTATCGCAAAAACCATCTACATATTTAAATTTGAATTCCAACGATCAAGTCTTAACTCATTTTAAAACATGGCCGTTGAAGATCCATCCTTCCTGGCAAATCGGGTGGCCCTTGTTTAAGTTCACAATAGTCATGGGCCCCTCAAAAAGTCAACAACTAATCAAAAACTAGCACGTCAACAATACAAGCACTGTGGACCCACCCAACTCTGCAACCGTGATGCCAGTAGTGGTCGCATGATCGCATAGCCAAAAATTGGGCTATGTAAACACGCGACAAGCCTCCATGTCAATGCCACCCTGTCACTCACCGGCCAATTAGAACTGAGCACATCACCGAGAAAGCGGCCCCAATTTATTTGGCAAACTGGCGACTGAAGAACTTTTGCCAGTTCGCAAAATACTTTCCACCATCACTAAAAAACTTAGTGATCACATGACCATTGTTTGCTAAATTGCCAAATAAACTAGGGCACCGCCAAAACATTATGTGAACCAGTGAACAGGAAGAAAGTTTGTCAGGCCGCTAAATATTTTATCACAACTGCCAAAGACACCAAGAAATTCAACTGAGCCCACCTAGGAAGATCGATGGCCATCGTAAGATCTTAAGCCTCTGACACACTCGATGAGATTATATGCCATTCATCGATTAACTGACAGGATCAGGACCCACTGACACATCTAAAAACTAGGTCTCACTAACAACAAGCCACTAGGCGTACGTGGACCAATAGGAATGGACCTATTCACTCCTTTTTTGATACCGGGACCACTTCCAATTTCTACGTAGTCAGCTCTGACATCCCTCCACTATGCACTAACATAACCAATGAAACACCGCCACGGAGGCCGAACCTGACAAATGACCACACCAAGCAATTTACCTTCATTTTGCATCAACGGCTCTCATTAAAGCACATGGTTAAAAGGGCCTCATCTTTCCTCAGTGATGTAGCGACAACCATCGATCTTTGTCACCTGTTAAACATCTGTCAGACCCTAGCCAATGGGCCTGCTGGTACAAGTGTCAACCAGTCGCATGGTCACATGTCAGAAATTCCTGACATGCGATCATGCAACAACCAATAAAAACCCACACCTTCGCCTCCCTTCTGACATTGGGACCACCATCAAAGAAATGCCTGAAACAAACAAAATCAAAGGTAGGTGCATGATCGCATGGGGTGAGAATATTCCATGCGATCACATGCTGACCGTCGATCTCCTCCCTCTGCCGCTTGAAGAATCTGGCCCCACCAACCATCGCACTTGCACACTTAAGACCAATGAACAAGGAGTATCGGCAGAAGAGAAGAAATGCAAGGTCAAAAACACATAGGGTTTCTGACACCAAAAGATAAGCACACAAAAGCTGGAAGGCACAAGGTTGAAAATAATGAGGGTTTTCACACAGACCAAAAACATCATGGATTTTCAAAAACATTGTGGGTTTTCGACACTTAGGCAGATTTTAAAATTTGTTTTCTCTAGACCTTAGAACTTGAATAACTCTCTAGGTTTGTGATTTAGCACGTGTGATTTGAACTGGAGCAAGGTGACACAATGCAGAACACAGGGCAGGACACTTCAAGAAAACTTGCAAGGAAATGTGCCATTTTAAAAATATTTTGCATTGACAGGAAAATGGACCAACAATGGCTCTAGTTGGGGACATGTATCTCCTGTAGATACAATGAGGACCTCAGATCTCTAGGAAGAAGCAGACCACCCACTAGAAAAACATAGAGACCTCAAAAAACATAGGGAATAGTCCAGGAAAGAAACACACAACAGGAAAGGGAAAGATATTTACAGAATTTACAAGTATGTACAACCAGGCTCAAGGCCCCAAAAGAAAACCAGTGACCCTCCTAAATCAAAAATTTGATTCTCATCCACATACGTGACCCACCACCTAAAAATTTTATGATCATCCTGTTGCAAAGGTATGTGAATAACCATGGGCTGAAGAATGAAAATGTAATGATCATTACCCATGTTTTTTCAGTCATGACTATTACATTCATATTCAAACTCCAAGAAGTAAGGAACATCACTTACTTCTTCCTACTGACTGGAAAGAATAAAAAACTCACCTTGTAATGCATCAGAAAATAGTACATGAGGAACATCATGCATTACAATACAGTTACCTGGCTGAGAAGGACTTGAATCCTCTAATTTACCTTCATATATTGCTTCAGCCACTAAGCAACTTGGTTCATCAATGATATCCTCACTGACTAGATCATGAACCAAGTGAAGGTCTTCTTCACTATCATATCTAGCAAAAGAAGGAAAAGAGTATGAATCTTCAACCACTTCTTTTGTGGGGAAACCACATGAGGAGAACTCTGATGAACATGAATCATCAAAAATATGAGCATCTTGCATCTTGTCAATATTTGACAAACCTGAAAATTGTTGGTGGGTGGGAGGGAAAACATCAATACATACATTAGGGATATTTGCATTCCTTGAAGCTGAACAAATGTTGATGACTTCATCATCATGTTGTACCTAGTTGCTATCTAGTAATGTGGGGGTAGCAAAAGAATCAGAGGCACACATGTCAAAGTCAAAACCTATTGACTCATGCTCTTGATCAAAATCAATGTATGTTGGATGTAGGAACTCAGAGTCATCCCTCCCTGAATAACTGAGATATTCACAAGATAGGAGATCTAAAATTTTTTCACTATGAAGTGAGCAATAGTCCACAAGAACACCCTCCTCTGACATACAATCATCAGCAACATATTCATCAATCCAATCCTTTTCTTCATCTGATTGACTGCATAAACCTTCTGCCCCATATTGAGAAAGAGCATCACTCTCATGATTACAAGAAAGAGTGTCAGCATTTGAAACATCTCCTTCATAGGTTCTATCATTCTCAATAACATTACTACTAGACACAACCCCAAATGTATCTTCAAGATCAAGATCAGCATCATTAAGTATCCACTCCCTAAGATGCTCATAACACTCTTTATACAAGGAGGCTGGCCAATGGGTTGATTCAGGAAAACAGAGCTCCAAAAACAAGCCAATGAACACAAACTCTAGAAACTCCACACCCTCTGGAAGCTAATAATATGCTTCACAAAACTTCTCATAGAACAAAGGTATTGACAACTCCCTTCTATTTCCCACCTTCAATCTTACCAATCTTATGCAATCCCTCTGGATGCCTTGATCTAATAATGCAAGCTCCTCCTCAAGCTTACCCATTACAACTTAATGCACTACTTCCATAAAATTTTATGAAAATACAATTGAAAACTTGAAGTATGCAAACCTCTACTCACACCTTGTCCTTTTCTTAGTGCTTGATCACTTAATAAAGAGATATTTTAGATCTTTGAGAAATACCTGAGAGTTTTGTAGCAGAAGACTTCATTGAATGGAAGGTAGGGCAGATCTAGAGCTTACCATGCAGCTCCATCAGATTCTTTTTTGTGTAGAGTTGCCACCTCCTTGAAGAGGAAAATATTGTTTTTCTTTGTACCTCTTCCAATTAACCAAAACTACACCAGGATATCACACTGTCTATCAGGAACTGCACTGATCAAACAAAGACTTCAGAGTCACCACTCAATAATTATTGAGAAGATGTTAGCAAATGCTTTATTTTTATATCTGACTCTTTCCAATGGCCTCCCCAGTACAGTTCCCATCTTGTTGGTGACTCAGATGGGCAAATCAATCTAGTCAATAAAGATTTTGACTTTACAATATAACCATAACCAGAGATCCTAACAGATATTTTTCTTTTTCATTGTTCTCCCCAATAGAGTCACCATCTTCTTGGTGTTCAAAAATGCTTATGTCACTTAGGGCTGCCAATATGCCTTGAGACTGATGTTAGGAGTGGTTAGCTCCAAGTGTGAAAGCTTTGCAAGACAACTAGACCAACTATAGGGACAAGACTACCCTCTTCACTTTTGGCTCTACAAAACCATGGCAGGTGCACCTAATCCAGTAACTTATGGCATTTTAGGACTTTGGACTGGATTAAACAAAGCAGATGATAGCAAGAGACTACTAAATGTTAACCAGACATTCAATGAATCTCAATTGTTATTGGGTATAAAATGGCCTTGTGAAGGGTATTACTACCAACAACAATACTTAAAACTTAAAATGGTCTTTGATTAATGAGGATAGGGAAGGTAGACAAGAGCCAATCAGACATTGGACTCAACTAAATGTACTAATCCTTGATTAGTGCCATTATCCATTGGGCAGCACTCAAAAACAAATATAAAACATGAACCAACTACTGTCAAAGACTCAAAGCCATAAATACAACTATTTCAGCCCATCCACTACTTATAAGATCCTTTTGTAGATGAATCTAATGAATCTATGCCCTACCCAAAGTATCTTTCACTTGATCCTAGATCAAGAACTAAAGACTAGAACATATACAGAGGCAACCCAATGTAATGGACCAGAAAATCCAAAACTCATAAGACTGACACCAAGGAGAGACTTGAAAGCATGAGAATAGTTATATTAAGTATGATGAGGCATGTACATGTCTATACCAGAAATGAGACTACCACTTCAATAACCTGCAAAAGATGCAAAGAAGTTTTATTTAGCTTACATGCAATGTGATATAGCCCTGCTACAAACCCCTAGAACTAACTATAATCAGAACCTCTCGACTGATTAAAATTCAAACCCTTACTAAGTTAAAAAATCAACAATTTATACCACTAGCTGCCTGGGAATCCTAAGAGTAGAATGCAACAAGCTTCGGATAGCTAGGGCTAGGGTTTCAACAGCTAAACCAACTAGAAACAGCCAAAAATTTAATGTAGGGGCAGGAAATGCAGGCAACCTAGAGGAAACAAATCTCAACCAGAACTGCAATCATGAAAATCTATGAGCTCAATACAGGACACCAGGGATAGCCATCAAAACCAGTCAAATCAGCCACCTGCAAATAGCTTCTTGAGCTCAAAAAAAAACTCCACCAGGTATAAAACAACTTCTACAAGCAATCACAAAGCCCCCTGGACCACACTGCAACAATCGATGCCACCAACCAGATCAATAAATGGCCAGAAAACCATAAATTTTGGTACCTCTTGTCACGAAAACCATCTGTAGATTTAAATTTGAATTCCAACAGTCAAGTCTTTGGCACCCAGCTCATTTTAAAACATGGTCGTTGAAGATCCATCCTTCCCAGCAAATCGGGTGGCCCTTGTTTAAGTTCACAATAGTCGTAGGCCCCTCAAAAAGTCAACAGCCAATCAAAAATTGGCACATCAGCAATACAGGCACCGTGGACCCACCCAACTCCGTAACCGTGATGCCAGTAGTGGTTGCATGATCACATAGCCAAAAATTAGGCTATAAAAACATGCGACAAGCCTCCATGTCAATGCCACCCTATCACCCACTGGCCAATCAGAACTGAGCACATCACCGAGCAAGCGGCCCTAGTTTATCTGGTGAATTGGTGACTGAAGAACTTTCACCAATTCATGAAATACTTTCCACCATCACTAAAAAACTTAGGGATCACATGACCACTATTCACTGAATCACCAAATAAACTGGGGCACCGCCAAAACATTACACGAACGAGTGAACAGGAAGAAATTTTGTCAGGCCGCTAAATATTTTATCACAACTACCAAAGACACCAAGAAATTCAAGCAAGCCCACACAGGAAGATCGATGGCCATCACAAGATCTTAAGCCTCTGACACACTCGATGAGATTATACGTTGTTCGTTGATTAATTGATATGATCAGGACCCATTGACACATCCGAAAACCATGTCGCACTAACAACAAGCCACTCGGTGTACGTGGACCAATAGGAATGTGCCTATTCACTCCTTTTTTGATATCAGGACCACTTCCAATTTCTACATAGTCAGCTCTGACATCCCTCCACTATGCACTGACATAACTAATGAAACACTGCCATGGAGGCCGAACTTGACAAATGAACGCACCAAGCAATTTACCTTCAGTTCGCATCAACAGCTCTCGATAAAGCACATGGTTAAAAGGGCCTCATCTTTCCTCAGCAATGTAGCAATAACTACCAATCTTTGTCGCCTGTTAAACATCTTTCAGACCCCAACCAATGGGGCCACTGGGACAGGTGTCAACCGGTCGCATGGTCGCATGTCAAAAATTCCTAACATGCAATCATGAGACAACCAATGAAAACACACACCTTCACCTCCCTTCTGACATCGGGACCACCACCAAAGAAACACCTAAAACAAACAAAATCAATGGCAGGTGCATGATCACATGGGGTGAGAATATTCCATGTGATCACATGCTGACCGTCGATCTCCTCCCTCTACCGCATGAAGAATCTAGCCCCACCAACCATCACACTTGCTCACTTAAGACTGACAAACAAGGAGTGTCAATAGAAGAGAATAAATGCAAGGTTGAAAACACACAGGGTTTTTGACACCAAAAGATAAGCGCACAAAAATTGGAAGGCACAAGGTTGAAAACAATGAGGGTTTTCACACAGACTGAAAGCATCATGGATTTTCAAAAACATTGTGGGTTTTCAACACTTAGGAAGATTTTAAAATTTGTTTCCTACAGACCTTAGAACTTGAATAACTCTTTGGCTTTGTGATTCAGCACATGTGATTTGAACTGGAGCAAGGTGACACAATGAAGAACACAGGGCAGGACACTTCAAGAAAACTTGCAAGGAAATGGATCATTTTCAAAAGATTTTGCATTGATAGGAAAATGGACCAACACAAACAAATGGCAAAATAGAAGTGATTAATAGAGTGTTTGGAAACCTCTTGATATGTCTTACAAAAGAGTATGGACAATTGTGGGACCAGGTGTTACCACAAGATGAATTTTCTTACAATGACAGCATGAATAGATCCACCGACAAGATCCCATTTCAAGTGGTGTATGGAATGCACTCAAGAGGTGTGTGTGAGATCATATAATTAGGTAAGAAAAGAGGAATGAGTGGACATGCTAATGAATTTACACAATCTATGCAAGAGGTACATGAACAAGTAAGAAGGACATTGGTAGAAACCAATCAAAAGGTGAAGACTAGAGTAGATGAGAGTAGGAAGGATTTGCAATTCAAAGTGGGTGATTGGGTGATGGCACATCTTAATAAGGAAAGGCTTTAGAAAGGCATACCTAGAAAGATCCAAATGAGAAGAGTTGGACCATGTAAGGTTCTAGCCAAGTATGGCTCCAATGCATACAAAATAGGCCTACCTAGTGACTTGTCCATATCACCAATTTTCAATGTTCAAGATTTGGTTAGATACAAGGGACCTGATATCATAGAGGAAGAACATAGTCCATATTTTCATGCTAATGTCGAATACCTAGATTAATAGTCCCAATGAAGCCCCAAGCTGATAGGATACTAGACTCAAGGGTGAAGAAACAAACTAGGCATGGTATCTACATGGAAAACCTTGTGAAGTGGAAGTCCCTACCTAAATCAGAGGCTCAATGAATAGCTAAGAAAAACTTCAAGAATCTTAGAATTTATTTTGTACTCTTTTCTCCTAATGGAACTTAGTTTCATGTTGCAGGGGGAGTATGGTGCAAGAGCACTTAGGTTCTTGGCCAACCTAACTCCTAGATTTTGGCTTGTAGTGACCTTATCCAAGTCACTATCCAATAAGGACTTAGAGAATTCCCTAGTGTGTGTTTGAAGAGATCAAATATGTTTAGGATGGTTACTAGTACTCTTAAATAAGTCTTTAATATGCTCAAGGGGACCTAAGAAGTTTGGCTTACATGCCATTTTAGCATGTCAATAAATCAAAGCATAGGATTGACTATAGGAAATGGAGAAATAAGGTAATTAATGGTCCTAGGAGTATCAGATTAGTCTTAGAGGTCATTTAAAACCTATTAGGATGACTTCGAGAAAGTTGTCAAAAAATAATAAAAGTTGTTAATGACAACTTTGCAATTTTGCAAAGTTGTCATGACAACATTTTGTCAAAGTGACTGTTTGAGGGCCAGGGTTAGTTAGAGGCCTTCTAACTGAATTGGCTCAGTTGTCTCATGCTATTTAAGGTATTTCCCAACAAAAACACAATGTTGGAACTTTGTAATGATTTTGGTTTTTGTCTATGAATAGACTAGTGTGACTGTGAGACCGTAACAATGAATTGAATCTTGGTTATCCTTCATCTATGGATTAGACTAGAGCATCTCTTTGCATGTATTAGTTCTACATATTTTTTTAAGTTCTTTTGTGTTCTTTTTTTGGTAGCTAGACTTTACTTTTTGTGTTTTTTTAAATTCCTCCTCTGTGACTAGTTTATTGGTTCATTCAGAGTGGAGAGCAATAAAATGACCCTAGCATGAAATCCTATGGAGTGAACTATATAGACATTTGGGATATGCTAGGGTATTTTATATACATTTAAAATATGTTCTATCTTTTTTAGGTTTACAGTGGAAGCATTTTTGGAGTCAAGCCCTAGGCAAGCCAGTGCATGCCTGGTTAGGAAGCTTGAAAGTGATCTAGAAAAAGATAGGAGGCTCAGGGATTGACGAAGACAATCCAAGTGTAGAATAGTGAAGGAAATATAACAAATAATAAATCTTAAGAAGGAGAGTCCATGACCAATCCAAAAAAGGGTGTAGAAGACAAACCCTCACCGAAAATCGGAGAGGCCTAATTAAGTAGGCATGGATTCTGGAAGTACAGTATGAACACTTTTAGAACCCAAGAATCAGTGAATCCTTAATAACTTCAAAAAGGGTGCTAGGATATGGTGTTATATTTTCAACTTTTTTGGAGAGTTTGTGAGCTATAGTCCAAAAAGGAGGTTTGGAGACCTAAAAAGGGCTAATAGGGCTTTAGGCCTAGTTTAAGGAGTCTGATTATTGAATGAAGATGGATGGTGGTTAGAGCACCTCAAATCAAGTTAATACAATATAAAAAATAATTCTCTTATCTTAATTGTAGATTAGTGATCATTTCTTGGTAAGAGGATGAACTTGAGGAATGAGTTCATGACAAGAAATTAAGGGGAAAGCAAGGAACCACACCTTAGTAGAGAGGTCTAATGGAGAGGAGGTGATTGATAACAATCCCTTAGTGAATAGGGTCTAAGGTAACCCTAGTTAATGGTTAGAGAAGGGCCTAGCATAAGTCCTAGGTGAATTAGGACTAGAGATTAAAGACCTCCCTACCACTATTGTTGCTCTATCTGATGTTGAGTTTGAAGATGTCAAGGCATGCACTACAACAAAGGAAATGTGGGATAAACTTACGCTAGTTTATGGTGGTGATGTAAATGTAATGAGAGCTAGAGCTGACATCTTAAGAGGTAGATTTGATGACATGAAATTGAAAGAAGGTGAGAACATCACACACTACTTGAACTGAATCAAAGAGGTAGTCAATGCTATTCGAGGAGCAGGAGGTATTATTTCTGAAGACACTGTTGTAAGTAAGATACTGAGAACCTTGTTTCTTATCTATGCAATTAGAATATATTCTATTCATGAAATGAGGCCTACACCTAATATCACTCTTACCATTGATATTTTGATTGGAAAGTTAACTACTTTTGAGCTGAATAATTGTGACAATAGTGTTGTATCAAGTGTCGAGTCTTCTTTTATGTCATCTCTGAAGATTGGTAAATCTAAGAGTAAGCATAATATAAGAAATGAAAGTGACAGTGACAGTGAAGATGAACTAGATGATCTTGAAGCACTTATGGGTCAGAGACTACAGAAAGGTAAAGGAAGGTATAAGGGAAAGTTACCTTGAGCATATTTTAATTGTAAAGAGATTGGCCATATTGCTGCTAGATGTCCTAATATGAAAGAAGAAGATAAAGAAAATGACCGATCTGGTGATGGAAAGTTTGGCAGAAGAAATAACAGAGGAAACTGACACTACAACAAAGATAACCAAGATTACAAAGACAAAGGCAAAAAGGCATGTTACCTTTTTGGAGAAAATGAGAATGAAACTGACACTGAAAATGATGAAAAAATTGAAGTGGTATTTGTTGCAATGAAAGATGATGCAGAAGAAGAGGAAAGGTATGTAGAAACAACCCTTATTTCTAAAGTTAGTAAAAATGATACATGGATTATAGATAGTGGCTGTACACATCACATGACTAGTGATGAAGATAAATTTGAACATCTTGAGGACTACAATGGAGGATCAGTGAAAATTGGAAATGATACACCTTGTCAAGTGAAAGGAAAAGGGTCTATCTTATTGAATGATAGTATTAGATACGATAATGCATACTAGGTAAAATGACTTAACTTCAATTTTTTGAGTGTCACATGGCTAAATAACTCAGGTCACTGAGTTGCACTCGAAAGTAAGAAGGTGAAAATCTATGATGGAACTAGAAAACTGATCGATACTGGAGGACAATCAAAAGGTAAATTATTCTATATTGACAATGCTGAAATTTCTTGTTTATTGGTGAAGAATGAAGATGTATGGTTATGACATAAGAGACTATTTCATGTGAACTTTGATAACATGGTAAAATCAGTGAAAGGAGAGGAGTTAGAGGTTTACCAAGTCTAACCAATCCTCATCATGTTATGTGCAATCAATGTCAGAAAGGAAAGATGACAAAATATAGTTTTAAAAGTAAAGACTATTCATCTAAAGGTATTTTGGAGTTGGTTCATATCAACTTATTTGGTCCTATGAGAACACAAAGCTATTATGGTGACAAATATTTTATTTTATTTGTTGATGACTAGTCTAGGATGATGACAATCATGTTCTTAAAAGAGAAATCTGAGGCATTCAATTTTTTTAAGTGGTATAAGGATAAAGTTGAAAAAGAAACTAGCAAAGAATTAAAATGTTTAATATATGATAGACGTGGTGAGTTTATTTTTGATGAATTCACTAATTTCTTTAATGAGCATGGAATAAAAAGACAAGCATCTGCACCAAGGACACCATAGTAGAATGGAATTGCAGAAAGGAGAAACTGATCTATTGTTGATTGTTCCAGAACATTGATGATTGAGAAAAATGTTGCATAAATGTATTGGAGAGAAGCAGTTAGCACTATTGTATACACCCTGAACTGGGTTCAACTAAAGAAAGACACAAACACGACATCCTATGACTTATGCTTTGGCTATACACCGAATGTAAGTTATTTTAGAATCTTTGGAAGTAGGTGTTACATTTTGAAAGAGGATAGGAATGGAAAATTTGACTCTAAAGGTGATGGAGGAATATTTTTAGGATATTATACTAAGAGTAAAGCTTATAAATGTTTGAACAAGGCTACTAATAAGATGGTTACAAGTGCTAATGTAAAAGTTGATGAGTTTTTTGAAAAGAATAATGAAGAAAGCATGAAGGAACTAGAAGACTATAGTAGTTTTACATATGTTGAACATCCAAATTTTATACCAAATTCACAGACTGAGTCTACCGAGCATTAGGAAAATGCTACCGAGAATCAGCAAATGTAAATCAAGAACTAAGAAGAAGCTACCAAGTGAGAAAATGAACCTGGATTGAATGATGAGAAAAGAAGAGAACAAGTGCTAGCAAGATTTGTTAGAAGACACCATCCATAGAATCAAATCATTGGAGACAAGCAAGCTAGCATGATGACCCAAAGTAAGTTAAGACAAAACACATGCTTTGTTTTTGAATTTGAGCCTAAGAATGTTAGAGATGCACTTGAAAATGAAGAATGAATTAAGGCTATGAATGAGGAAATTGAACAGATTGAGAAGAATAAGAAATGGCTATTAGTACCGAGACCGAAAGATAAAAATGTAATTGGTACTAAGTGGATTTTTAGAAAAAAGTTAAATGATAATGGTGAGGTCACTAGGAATAAGGAAAGACTTGTATGAAAGGGATATGCACAAGAAGAAGGAATAGACTTTGGTGAAACTTTTGCACCAGTAGAAAGACTTGAAGGAGTCCGTAAATTACTTGCATATGTTTCACATAAGGAATTCAAATTTTATCAAATGGATCTGAAATCAACATTTCTGAATGGAATTCTTGAAGAGGAGATCTACATAGAACAACCAAAAGGTTTTGTTGATCCAAATCAGAAGAACATGGTATGTAGTCTACACAAAGCTTTGTATGGACTAAAGAAAGCACTGAGAGAATGGTATGAAAGATTAAATGCTTATCTCATCATTATTGGCTTTATAAGGACAAGTGATAATAGTAATTTGTACATGAAAGGAGAATATGATGATAACATTTTGATTGCTAAATTTTTTGTTGATGACATATTCTTTGGAGGACATGATTTGATTTGAAAATCTTTTGTTGATGAAATGAGAAAGGAATTTGATATGTCAATGTTTGGAGAGATTAAATTCTTTCTAGGTTTGCAGATTATACAACAACATGGAGGGATTTTCCTCAGTCAATCAAAATACATTAAGGAAGTGTTAAACACTTTTGGCATGGAAGATTCAAAATCAATAGGAACACTGATGGTAACAGGATGTAAGTTGACAAAGGATGATGAATCTACAGAGGTAAATCAAACACTATACAGATTAATGATTGGAAAACTGATGTATGTAGTACACAGTAGGTCTGATATAGCATATGCAGTTGGGATTGTGGCAATATTTTATGCCGATCCTAAAGATTCACATATGGTTGTTGTGAAAAGGATTCTAAGATACTTGAAGAAGATAGAAGACTATGGTTTATGGTACACAAAAGAAGGAAAATTTGAACTCTAAGTTTACACTGATGTAGATTGGGCTAGAAACATTGATGACCGAAAGAGCAGAACTAGTGGATAATTCTTTTTAGGAGAAAGGCTTGTGACTTGGATAAGAAAGAAACAAGAATGCATTTCTTAGTCTATCACTGAAGAAGAGTATGTTGCTGCTGATGTAAATTGTTCAAATATTGCTTGGATAAAACAAGTGTTGGAAGGAATGTATGAGGTGATTTAATATTGTGACATCACTAGTGCTATAAATATTTCCAAGAATCTGGTGATATATTAAAAAAAAAAGAACATATCTATTAAGTATCACTACATTAAGGGAACAAGTTCAAGAGAAGTAGGTGAAACTAGAATTTGTAAAATCTAAAGAACAACTTGCTAATATTTTTACCAAGTCCTTACCGAAGGACACATTTGAGTACTTTAGAATTTTTAAGGTTGTGAAAGATTGTATAAGCTGGAACAGAAAATTTTTTATCAGTACATGAAGGTACTTGATTTGGACTGAACAACGGAGAATTACTTGGCTGCTAAAGAGTTTTTTATTTTCTTTTGCATTTTTGTCAAAGGGAGAAAAAGTTCTATGAAATATCTTGGAGAGGAAGTTCTATGGAATACCTGTTGCTGAGAACCTGAAATAGGAGAAAGAATCAAAGAGCTAAAAAACATCAAATCTGCATGGAGAATCTGAATGGAATATTGTATGTAGTGATTAAACATATTAAATATCAAGCTAAGGAGAGCTTACTGTGCTACAACATTTACTTATATAGTTGTGGAATACATGTTTGGTATGTGTATGACATATTTCAAATTGTTTGTGTTGTCATCAATGCCAAAGGGAGAGATTGATGACCTACAACTGATTGAATATCTAGATGAACTAAAGAAACAATGATTATAGATCATTGAGCTATTAAAGTGATATGTAAGATTATTAAATAAATCAATATGTTGTTATTGATACCAACTATTTTTTTACTATATTTATCATGATAGTTACAAATATTTGAACATCTATAAAAGGGAGAAAAGATGAAGAATTGAGATATCTACATAAGGAAAAGATGGATATGAAAGATAAGGATAAGGTATACATTGGGTAACTTATTGATGAGTTTATGGATTTATATTGTTGAGTTGAGCATGTTACATTAATCTATTATGAAGAAGAGATTTGAATTAATCAAGTTAATGTTGTCGGTAATTGAAGAATTTTGTATACACTGAGTCATCCTGTGTATACCGAGTGACAATGTTAACCGAGTTAGTTATCACCGACACATTTCAATATTAACCGAGTATGGATGAAAACATTAAATGCTAAGGACAGTAGACTGAAATTGATGAGCTAGAAATTATTATGATTTTGAGGTAGAGGATGAAGTTAGTTATAAGATCCACAACTGAAAAAATTTAGAGAAGATCTAAAGGATGAGATTGAAACATTTTATGGACACATCTAATAAGGAAGGTTTAAGTGGAAGAATGGACGAAGGAGATTAAGAGAAAAAATCCAATGACTGATATGGAAATGGTTTACTTGTCTATTTAAGAGACATGAGTGTCATTGTTGTAACATGTCAAATAAATAGAGACTTAGAGATTTCATGTGAGGACTTTATTTGTGCATTCGTGATCAAACTGGTTACAGACAAAACTAAGCTGTGGACATTACCGAGTGTCAAACAACTATTTACCGAGTGAAGTAAGTTGACAAAAATTGAGGAAGTGAATCGATTAATTATTATATGAGTTTTATGAGCATAGCATAGATCTGAATATTTGCAATTGAGTTGCATTTGAATCAAATTAGAACTGTATCAATTTAACCATTGATTCAGTAAAATATCTTAACCGAGTAGACTTGATAGTCTTTTGTATGACATTCAATGAATGTTAATTATTATATTTTTTATTACATAGTGAATGCTGGTCAAGAGTTAACTATTAGTGATAAATCCTCTAACCAGGTCACCCCTAACAATGTGCATTTTAACCTTTTAGAGGGTTCGCTCCTAACTGAGCTCACTTCAGAAGAGTGAAATATTTTGGGTTATTGGTCCCAGGTGCTTTTTCCCTTAGCAGGGTTTCCACGTTAAATCATTGTGTTATGTGTTATTTTTTATGATTGTTTTTATATCATACTTTACATACTGTATAGTTCATTTAATTGGTAATCATAGTTTGGATAATTACTGGTATTTTGTGAATGAACAAACAGTTAGATATTTTATCTTACCGAGTTGCAGAGATTGTTGAAAATGTTTTGAAAAGTACATCTAGGAGTTTGGGACTGTAGGATAAATGACTTAATTGATTCACCCCCCTCTCAGTTATTCTAATAGTTCTTTAGAGAATATTTTCTCAAAATAAATATTAATATTATATAATCAACATATTTTTAATGCAATGCTTAAGTAGGGCTAACTAGACTACATTCGATTTAGTGTTTTTGGGATCAATATATAATAAGTGGATAATGTTGGCATAATATTTATAGATATATTACATTATATTTTTAATTATTGTATAGTTCTCCTAACTGCATCTCATTTTCATAGATTCTCCTAATATATTTTAATAGATAGTTTAAATAATTTATGGCTATATCCTATTCTCTCACAGTTAAACATAAATTTCCCATGTAAAAAGGAAATAATTGTTTCACAAGAGTTGGTTTTGTAATTTTGAGATTGTAGAAAATTACGAATAGAGAAGAGAAGGTCGTGCATGGTCCCAACTAGAGTGAGAAACAAAAAATTGACTCACAATGGTTAACTAGATATTTATTATCTTTAATTATAAAGTGATTTAATTGATGGTTGGAGAACACAATTTTACCAAATATTTTTGAGATAGCCAAAAGAGAGAGGCCCTACATCAAGATAGTATTGTAGCACATGTTTTTGTAATTTTCTTCCAAATTCTTATTATAGGGAAGAAATGATAGAATAATGAGCATTTTTTCCAATGTTTATTATGGTGGATAATGAAGGCTACAATTCATGAGGGTATATTTTAATTGTAATGCTACCTCTGATTACTAGAGTATCTTCTCTAGACTACTATAAAGCATGACTTTAAGATCATTTTCCATAACTAAATTTATTGTTGTTACTAAGGATAACAAAATCCTCAATATATATTATGAGACAATAATTATGAAACTTCAATAGATTAGTCAATCATCCTTGTCTATCAACACAAAATCAATGTAGACTCACATATTTAGGCATGTACTTGATCACTATTTGGGCTATCTAAGTTACTGAATCTATCCATATTTGAATACCTCCAAAAACCATATGTATGTTTATTTCCTTTAAGTTTTAAATTGGTAGATTGCCTCATCAACCACCTCCCAACTTTCCATCAGCAATTCTCCTCTCTTCGACATTTTTTTTCTTTTATTTATTATGATGATGTCCTTATATATTTATTTTCTATTTGTAATGACTAGCTCTCAATCTTCCATGCATCCTTTTCCACTATGCTTTTTTATTAATTTCTTTGTCTATTTGTTTTGTTGACCATTCCTTTATTCAACCTCTTTTCCCTTTTAAAATATCAGACTAAATCATTTTCTAAAATATATACTATTTACCTAATATTGAGAAATCAAGAAAGAATGAGTATTTTTCACAAAATTGGAATTTAAAGCTACATTTTATGTTTGATAAACCTAAAGAAATCAACTAAACAACTTTAATATTGATTGAAGAATTAAGACAAAAAATACACATATTTCGATCTTAATTCTTCAATTAGTATTATGGCTATTTGATTAATTTCTTCATTTGGTATAAGATTTGTATTCTTATATTCTTTATTTGCTATCAAAACTAATTTATTCATTTGGTATCAAAGCCATTTAACCATGTTTGCTTGTTTAAATTGTATGTACAAAAGATGAGCAATAAATCAAAGGAATATTGTGAAGATCTAATTATTTGCAAGGTAAGACCTATGAATGGTTGAAAGCAAGCCATGGAGAGAAGATTTTTAGTCTTCTCAAATATTTAAAAGTAAAAATTAATTTATTTCTCAAAGAAGAAAAAACTTATAGGAAGCTTCCAAGTAAATCAATAAATATTATAAGATATATTTTTGATATATCAGATCATTGAAAGGAAGCCACTTGATTTGAGAGAGATGTGTTTTCATTGCCAATGAATCCAACCCTAGTATCAATGCACCTGTCACCTCAAAAGAGATGAAGATATAAAACTTGAAAGGATGAAGATTTAACCCTACCATTAATGCATAAACTATCTCTTAGAAAAGGTTCAAAGATAGTCTCATAAGAGGAGATTCAAGTCAATAGGATAGGAAACCAAATAAGAGGAACACGGTTTTCATATAAATTTGAGATTAGAATTCAAAACAAATAGAAGATCCATCTTGAAATAAATCATGGTTGATGAGATTGAAAGATTAGTCTCTTGAAAGATAAAGTTATCCCTACCAAACTTGTTATCATTGGGAAGATAGTTTATCATATTCAATTATAAGAGATCTATATATATAGATAGTAGCCCCTAAAATATATTGAATTGATATTTATGTGCATGCATTTTATATGTATTATTTATCAAACTTTAATACTAGTGGATAAATTAAATATTTCAACATGTAGAATCATAATTAATAAAATAGTGCATGATTTACTTTTTTTGTCCATCATATGCAACAAAGAATCATATATGCAATGTTGAGTGAGATATTGTGTCAATAAAGAATCGCCTACCAACATACTATGCCTTGATACTAATAATCATAATTTAATCTCTAAGCACTAAAAAATATATCTTTAGAGCTTGATTTGACCTTCCTAATACAAGGTAACTCATGTATGCACCCCAAAATGGTCACCTAGACTTTGGGCCCCATTTATTAAATTATCAAATTCCTTAATCAATGCTTTGCAAAATTCAAATCAATTTCTTTGATCAATCCTAATTAATTCAATCATTTCAATTTTTCCTAAGGTTTGATCATTTCATCAAATAATTTTTATTTAATTAAAATAAATATTCCCTCTTAAATAAATAAAATGACCTTATTTAATTGAAAGAAATATCTTTTAAATGAAATAATTTTATTTAATTAAAATCCCTTTTAATTAAATGATTTTATTTTATTTAGAATAATATCTCTTTTAAATAATTAATGTTATCTTATTTAATTAAAAGAGAATCGTTCTTTTAAATAAATAAAAATCCTCTTAAAGATCTTTTATGATGAAAAAGGGAAACAAATCATTAAAAATAAAGAAAATCCCTTTTCTCTCCACACTTTCTAAAAAATGAGCTTTATTTCCTTTTTTTGAGTTTATCTCGCATTGCTCTTGAGGATGCATTCTTTTCCATATTTTTGTATATAAGGAGCCCTCTCCTTCTCATTTGAGATTCTGGAATTTTCATGTTACTGTTATGCTACAGGTTTGGAGAGCAATCTTGGAAGAAGCTTTTGAGCACATTTGGAGCTTGGATATTTGAGACTTCTTTCTTCTTGATTTCTTCTCTCATGCCTCATGGCAATCCATAGTTTAGATTAATATTGTATTTACATAATAGTTTAAATTCATGTTTCCTTTCATTGTTCTCGCTTAATCCACATAGCATAATTAGCAAGAACTTGTAATATGTTCATTTCAATAGAATAGTTTATTTCTTTACATTGTTATCATCTAGATTAGTTTCATTTACATGCAATAACTTGAAGATCAATGGAGATTAGCATTCTTGCTTCTCATCCTTGAATCTCTCATTTCTTAGTGTACTTGCATGGGTTTAACAAGGTCAATCTGAGGGCCTCATAATACAACCCTTGCACTCCATGAGTAGAGAGATGTGAATCGTTATTTGAGACCTCATTGTTGAGTGTTCTTGGATGTAATGATTCATAGAAGTGTGACTACTTTTTAGCACACATTTTTGGCGCCCACCATGAGAAAAATATGTGCTATAAATGTGTCACACTTTTGTGATCATTACATTCAAAATCACTCAAGAATGAGGTCTCAAATAGCGATTCACAACTCTCTATTCCTCGAGTGCAAGGGTTTGTATTAGAGGCCCTCAAATTGACCTAGTTATGCCCATGCAAGTACACCAAGAAATGAGAGATTCAAAGATGAATAGAAATCATGCTAATCTCCATGATCATCAAGTTATTGCATGCAAATTCAAAACTAATCTAGATGATAACAATGCAAGAAATAAACTATTCTATTGATATGAAAGTATTACAAGTTCTTGCTAATTATGATATATGGATTAAGCTAGAACAATGAAAGGAAACATGAACTTAAACTATTATGTAAATACAATATTAACCTAAACTATTGATTGTCATGAGGCATGAGAGAAGAAGACAAGAAGAAAGAAGTCTCAAATATCCAAGCTCCAAAATGTGCTCAAAAGCTTCTTCCAAGATTGCTCTCCAAACCTATAACATAACAGTAACATGAAAATTATGGGATCTGAAATAAGGAGAGGGCTCCTTATATAGAAAATTGTGGAAGAGAATTCATCCTCAAGAGCAGTGTGCGATAAACCCAAAAAGAGGAAATAAAGCTCATTTTTTAGAAAGTGCGGAGAGAAAAGGGATTTTCTTTATTTTTAATTATTTGTTTCCCTTTTTCATCACAAAAGAGCTTTAAGTGGATTTTTATTTATTTAAAAGAATGATTATCTTTTAATTAAATAAGATAGCATTATTTATTTAAAAGAGATATTATTCTAAATAAAATAAAATCATTTAATTAAAAGGGATTTTAATTAAATAAAATTATTTTATTTAAAAGATATTTCTTTCAATTAAATAAGGTTATTTTATTTATTTAAGAGGGAATATTTCTTTTAATTAAATAAAAATTATTTGATGAAATGATCAAACCTTAGGGAAAATTGAAATGATTGAATTAATTAGGATTGATCAAAGAAATAGATTTGAATTTTTCAAAGCATTGATTCAGGAATTTGATAATTTAATAAATGGGACCCAAAGTCTAGGCGACCATTTTAGGGTGCATACATTTGCCCCTCTTTGAATAATGTGAGGTCGATTTGGGATCTCATGTAGTCAAAGAATGGAATTGAAGTGTGAGATCAATTTGGGATCACAAAATAACCCAGACGTGTGTTTGACGGATGGGAACACATCAGGACAAAGATAAGCTGATTGAAAAAGACAAGGCCAATCACCCCTGTAAATAGGTAATTGTCAAGTTCTAAATAAGAGATAAGAATCTCAAGGTTTGATTGATAAAGCTGAATCAAGGTTTGAAGTTTGATAGGTACTGCCCCCTTGTGATCAAAATCAAAATGAGATAGAGGAGAAATATTGAATTGATAAATTTGATCAAATCAAACTAAATATAAGGTTCTTGATGTATGATGAATGATATAAGGATCACATAACCAAGGTAGATCATCAAGCATGAAATATTATGCCCCAAGTTTGAATTAGAAGAAACCAAGTGGGGTAAAAGTGAGTGGAAGACAAAAGTTTGGAAGAGACGAAAGGAAATAGAGAGAAGAAAGAGAATTTGCCTCAAGAAAGAGGATGCCTCAAAATCAATCAACTGTTTAAGATATAGAATTTTGATTGAGATCACGAAAGAAGATAAGGAAATGAAGATAAAAAATGTGATCACAGTTGATTAAAAGTCCACAAGAAATATGAAGGAGAACCCTCTCAAACTCATAATGCAGCCTAAAAATGAAAATTATCATCAAGTCTAACAATGCAAGCTACATGAAAATGCAAAGGTGTACTTGCAATAGGGCAACTGCAACTGTTACCCTAATTTTCATATCCATGAAAATTTGGCCAAAGTCCACTCTAGGGTCTCTGTTTTACTCCTGCCAAGCATCCCTGAAAATTTCATGAAATTGTGACCTATTCTCTGGCCTCTCCAAATTATTTTATCCCCGGGTCTACAGTTCAAAGTATTCAAAAAATTAGCTGTTATGGTGTTTTAACCCTCAAAACCCTAGGGCTCTGTTCTAATCTCTTGTTACTTTATTAGCCACTTAGATCATTAAAATGCATGTGTGCTTTAAAAATGACCACTTCATGTTAAGTCTCTAGGTTTTTAGGTGGGGTCCCTTTTAATATTTCCTGTAAAGCCTAAGTTTCTTGACAAATCTTTCTAAAGTGCCTTTCCCTTTAAACTTGTGGTTATCACATAATCTCATGTGTCAGAAGTCCCCCTTGCAGTCATGTGACGAGGTGACACATGGTAGGTCTGGGCCTAATTTGGTTGAATTGTTAGCGGGCCCAGCATTGGTGAGATTCTGCATCGGACGGTCATCTGATGATCTCAAAGAATATTCTGAGGGCTTCAGATCATGCGATAGCCACCGATTTGGTATCAGGTTCGTCTATCAGAGTAGGGTCCCAAAGAGAAGATTAGACAGTCGGCATATCTTTGCAAAGTTTTGTGTTGTTAGGAATGAATGCTTGATGATTGGCAATCATTCTGTAGCAGTGGTTGTTGCATTCATGACTATGATTGTCATTGATGTCAACACAATGATATTCTGGAGTTTAGCAGAGTAGCAGGCATAGTTTTGTTTTGTACACATGGGATATTGTATTTGGGATTATGCATAGTTGATGGTATGTTCATTGGTGTGTTATTAACCTATGGTTAAGAGTGCAAAAAGAAATTCATTCATTCATGAAAGTTATAAGCATTTTGGTGGAAGCAGTATTCTGGCAGTGTTCCTGAGTAGCAATTTTTGGTAATCGGAGGCTATCTCCTAATCAAGATGGAATCTAATTTTGCATATTTAAAGGGAATTTTGTAACATATTGGTAGTGACATTGTTCACTGCACAATCTTTGAGGTGACACGAGTGAAGAGTTATTACATTTGGAAGCTGACAGTTTTTGGTGTAGTGTGTTAAAATTATTATTTTGTATTTGCATGCTGACTCATTTGTAATTATTTGAGTGTGGTATAAAGGAAGGAATGTTTTATTTTTTATGATATGGTATTATGAGATTGTAATAGTTATGATACAAAATTGTGAAAGTTGTGATGCGAATTTATGCATGAAGTGAAGATGAGAACTAATTCAGTTGTGAAGGAAGACTTGCGAAGTATAGAGATCTGGATTTGTGATCTTGTGTATTAGAGAGTGTGGTTTTGGCATAGTGTGAAGGAGGTAACTTATTTCATATTATTCTACTGATTAATTCTAAGATCTATTGGTCAGTGAGTTCAAAGATCTTGCCTTGAAGCTATTCGGGCAATGGGTCCTTCTGTCTTCCATAAACTCTTAACCAGGTTAGAATCTTTTAACAGGGATTCAAAATCTCCTAATAGAGATTCACATGTACTAAATGTATTTCATAAGACTCCTAATAGGGTCCATCCTCTCACAAGGAACTTTCATATTAGTGCATCATTTTGTGGGTATCATTCCCACCGGGGTTTACTCTCTGATCAAGAGGTTCCCTAGTCAACATATCTTGTGTTATTGTGTCATTGTGTATGATTATCTTTCTATGGTTGGTTACTACATTGATCATATGGTTTAATACTATTGAAGTTGATATTGTAGTTGATAAATGGTTTAATAATTAGATAATTGATTCACCCCCCCCCCCCCTCTCAGTTATCTTGGGGATCTTTACTTTCTAACAATTGGTATCAGAGTGGCAGGTCCCTTAAAGAGGAATTTAAAAACTTAAGGAGATCTATGGAAAATTTTAGGAAAGAAAGCCCTAAGTTTGATGGAGTAAATTTTGATAGCTGGAAAGAAAAGATGAAGACACATCTATTGTGTTTAGGACCAGGTTATTGGTTGATTACAAAGAATAACAGAACTATCATTAAGGAAGATAGACTTGAGACTTGCTCTAATGATGAAAGAGACACCTTTATGTGTAACATACTTGCAAGAGAAGCACTTTTATCAGCACTTCTAGAGAATGAATACAGTTAGGTAAAAAGCTTAACTAGATCTTATGATATTTGGAAAGCTTTACATTCTACTTTTGAAGGTGATGAACATGCAAAGAAAGCTAGGTTACATAATTGGATTTGTGCATTTGAAGACATAAGAATGATGGAAGATGAATCTGTTAGAAGCTATATTGGTAGGATGTCAGAAATTGTTGCAAGAATAAAGTCTTGTGGAGGTGAAAAATCAGAAAATGAAGTGATATGGAAAATTCTGAGAACATTGACACCGGTATTCAGATAGACTACACAAATGATTGAACAAGTGATACCTTGTACATTGAAATTTTCAAGAGAGACTCTTCTTGGAAGATTGGAAGCAGCAGAGATGAATTTAAGATTATTAGGAGAACTACCGAGAATGGAGACAACATTCAGTGGTCTTAGCATCAGACCTACTTTTTCGAGAAGTACAAGTGTGAGTGGAGATTATGAAAGCAGTGGAAGATCCAAATCTAAAGAAGAAAAGAAGATTGAAGAAGGTATTTCCTTGCTTTTGAAAAGAGAACCAAATGGTAAGAAAATTTTTAAATGTTGGACTTGTCAAGAATATGGTCATTTTGCATCTAAGTGTCCTAAGAGAGTTAAGAAGCATAGAAACAATTTCAAGTATAGAAGACCTAAAGAATGTCATTATGCAAATGATGAAGAAATTGAAGCAGAAACTAAAAGACATTTGAGTGACAGTGATAATGATAACCTTGATGACATAGGATTTGTAGCTATCAAAGAAGAAAATTTTGAATCTGATATTAAAGAAGAAAAAGCCTTAGTTTCCCAAGTTGAAAAGAAAGCTGATTGGATAATAGATAGTGGTTTTTCACATCATATGACTGTTGATAAAGGAAAATTCATAAATCAAATCCATTAGATTTCCATAATCCATAATTTTAAGGGCTAGTTTTTGGATGGAAAAAAGGAATACACAATTGAATCCAGAAACTAGCACTTAAAATTCATAAAGTTTAGCAATCATGATGGAGGAGTTGTTAGAGTTGGTAACAATGCACCTTGTTTAATTAAAGGTATAGGATCTATTACTCTTGATGGAAAGACTAATACTGATGATGTTTACTTTGTTGATGGATTGAAACATAATCTATTGAGTGTTGGATAGTTAGTTGATAAGGGATATCCAGTTTTGTTTGCTGAGAAAACTTGTGTAATTAAGGATAAAGATGGAAAGTTGATTGGAACAGGAACTAGAACCAGAGGTAATGTTTTTTAGTTGAACCCTACTAAGATGACATGCTTGATGACTAAGATTGATGACAGTTGGCTATGGCATAGAAGATTTTTTCATATAAACTTTGATAATATTGTGAAAGTGAGTTCTACACTTGCAGTAAGAGATTTACCTAAGATTATGAAGCCTACTAACATTATTTGCAAGGAATGTGTGATGGCTAAGAAAAAAAGGAGTTCATTGAAGCCTACTAACATTATTTGCAAGGAATGTGTGATGGCTAAGCAAAAAAGGATTTCATTTCCCAGCAAGAAGTTCACATCTACAGAGAAGTTGGAGATTGTTCATACAGACTTGAGCGGTCCTACTAGGACTAGAGGATTCTATGGAGAAAGGTAGTTTATGATTCTTGTTGATGATTTTACAAGAATGATGTGGATTACATTTCTGAAAGAAAAATCTGAAGCATTTGATAAGTTTAAGGTAATTAAGAGTAAAGTTGAGAATGAATCAGGAATGAGGATTAAATGTTTAAGATCTGATAGAGGAGGAGAATTTACTTCTAAAGAGTTTAACACCTTTTGTGAAGTGAATGGTATTAAGAGATAGTTTTTAGCCCCTAGAACACCTGAACAAAATGGTATTGTAGAAAGAAGAAACAAATCAGTGACTAAAGTAGCAAGAGCAATGTTGTTTGAGAGTGATTTTGCAAAGACATTTTGGAGAGAAGCAGTGAATACAATAGTATATACAATGAATAGAGTACAAATCAGAGCGGACACAGACAAGACACCTTATGAATTTTGGTTTGGGCATGCACCCTCAATTAAGTATTTTAGAATTTTTGGAAGCAAATGTTATATTAAGAGAGATGATGATATAGGAAAGTTTGATCCTAGAAGTGATGAAGGAATTTTTCTTGGATATTCTATGAAAATCAAAGCTTATAGATGTTACAATAAGAGAACTAAAACTATTGTTGAAAGTGAAAATGTGAAGGTCGATGAGAAGTTTAAAATTCAAGAAAGAATGCTTGATTATGAATCTGACGAAGAATCTAAGCCTCAGCCTATCATTGAAACCACTAAACAATTTTTTGAGACTAATAGTGAATTGTTGAATGAAAGTCATGCTGAAGAAAATAGAGAAGAATCTACAGTTGAAGAAAGATCTATGACTATGACACCTAACAGGTATATTTCAAGACATCATTCTATTGAGAAATTTATTGGAAGTTTGGACAGAGGAGTTATGACTAGAAAGAAGGTACATTTATGTTTGATTTCTCAAATTGAACCTAATTCTACTAATGAAGCTTGTGAAGATGAAAATTGGATTAAAGCTATGAAAGAAGAATTGGATCAGATTGAGAAGAACAAGACATGGGAATTGGTCCCTAGACCTAAAGACAAGAATGTGATTGGAACTAAATGGGTATTCAGAAACAAGATGAATGAACAAGGAGAAGTAGTAAGAAATAAAGAAAGATTGGTATGTAAGGGATACTCGTAGCAAGAAGGAATTGACTATGAAGAAACTTTTGCCCCTGTGGCAAGACTTGAAGCAGTAAGAATGTTTTTGGCTTATGCAACATTTAAGAAATTCAAAGTGTATCAGATGGATGTGAAGTCAATATTTTTGAATGGTGAGTTGGAAGAAGAAGTATACATTGAGCAGCCTGAAGGTTTTCCTTTGACTCAAGAAGGAGACATGGTATGTAAACTAAAGAAAGCATTGTATGGACTAAAGTAAGCACCTAGAACTTGGTATGCAAGATTGGATAAGTATTTGTTGAAATTGGGATTTACAAAAGGAACAGCTGATAGTAACTTGTACACAAAAGAAATTGAGAATGGATTGTTAGTTATAGTTATTTTTGTTGATGACATTATTTTTGGAGGAGAAGATGAAGCTAGTGACAAATTTGCTGATGAAATGAAGATATAATTTGAAATGAGTATGATTGGAGAAATGAAATACTTTTTGGGATTACAAATAACACAAAACAAAGATGGTATCTTTGTAAGTCAGACAAAATACTTGACTAATTTGTTGAAAAGATTTGTTATGGAGAATTATAAACCAATTGGAACACCTATGGTTACAGGACATAAACTATCTAGTAAAGATGAGACACCAGTAGTAGAGTAGAAGAAATACAGATCTATGATTGGTGGATTGCAGTACTTGACACACACTAGACTGAATATACAACATTTAGTTGGAATGGTAGCAAGATTTCAAGCTGAACCTAGAGAGTCACATTATGCAGCAATGAAGAGGATATTGAGATATCTTAGAGGAACAATGGACTATGGATTGTGGTATGAAAAATCTGATGATTTTACCCTATGTGCATATAATGATGCTGATTGGGGAGGCAGTGTTGATGATAAGAAAAGAACTAGTGGTGCAGCCTTTTTTCTTGGAGGAAGATTAGTTTCTTGGTTGAGCAAGAAGCAAAATTGTATTTCACAGAGTACAGCAGAAGCAGAGTATGTAGCAGCAGCAAACAATTGTAACCAGATAATTTGGATGAAGTAGATGCTGAAGGATATTGGAATTAAGTTTGATGAGCCTATTGTCATACATTGTGACAATACCAGTATAGTTAGTATGTCTAAGAATCCTGTATTACATTCTAAGACTAAGCATATAGAGATCAAGTATCATGTTGTAAGAGAGAAATTTGTAGATAAAGAAGTCAAATTGGAGTACATTAGCACAAAGGAGTAGATAGTAGACATATTTACAAAGCCCTTGCCAAAGGATACATTTGAGTATCTAAGAGGTATGCTTGGGGTTATGCCCCAACCTACTCTTGAGTGAAGATGCAGATGGTTGCATCCATCTAGTGGTTTATGCACCTATCTTTTTTTTTGGACTAGATGTTGGTACTTCCTCTATGGGGGAGTATGTGTATCTGAGCTGAGTCATGAGGACTCTTGTGAACGTATTTTCTAAATAGTGTCTTTTGACATTGAGCTATCATTTGACATAGTGATGGAATTTTTTTCATTGATGTCAATGGGGGAGAGAATCATGAAAAACATTGAAAAACATTGAGGAACTACATTATTTGGAGAGATTGAATAGGAAAATGAAGCAAGATTTGATTGATGAAGAGCAGCAAAGTAGTTGAGTAGCAGTGATTGGATTTTTGAAACATTGGATGTTTTTCATCTATGTTGCCATCACTGCCAATGGGGGAGACTGTTAGGAATGAATGCTTGATGATTGGCAGTCATTCTATAGTAGTGGTTGTTGCATTCATACTATGATTGTCATTGATGTCAACACAGTGATAATCTAGAGTTTAGTAGAGTAGCAGGCACAGTTTTGTTTTATGCACATGGGATATTGCATTTGGGATTATGTACAGTTGATGGTATGTTATTTTATGTGTTATTAACCTATGGTTAAGAGTGCAAAAATAAATTCATTCATTCATGAAAGTTATAAGCATTTTGGTGGAAGCAGTATTATGGCAGTGTTCCTGAGTAGCAGTTTTTGGTAATCGGAGGATATCTCCTAATTGGGATGGAATCTAATTTTGCATAGTTAAAGGGAAGTTTGTGAAATATTGGTAGTGATGTGATTCACTACACAAACTTTGAGGTGACATGAGTGAAGAGTTATTACATTTGGAAGCTAACAGTTTTTGGTGTAGCGTGTTGAAATTATTATTTTGTATTTGCATGCCGACTCATTTGTAATTATTTGAGTGTGGTATAAAGAAAGGAATGATTTATTTGTTATGATATGGGATTATGAGATTGTAATAGTTGTGATACAAAATTGTGAAAGTTGTGATGTGAATTTATGCATGAAGTGAAGAAGAGAGCTAATTCAGTTATGAAGGAAGACTTGCGAAGTACAAAGATCTGGATTTGTGATCTTGTGTAGCAAAGAGTGTGGTTTTAGCACAGTGTGAAGGAGGTAAATTATTTCATATTATTTTGGTGAATAATTCTAAGACCTATTAGACAGTAAGTTCAGAGATCTTGCCTTGAAGCTGTTTGGGCAGTGGGTCCTTTTGTCTTCCATAAACTCTTAACCGGGTTAGAATCTTTTAATAGGGATTCAAAATCTCCTAACAGGGATTCATATGTACTAAATGTATTTCATAAGACTCCTAATAGGGTCCATCCTCTCACAAGGAACTTTCATATTAGTGCATCATTTTGTGGGCATCATTCCCACCGGGGTTTACTCTCTGATCAAGAGGTTCCCTAGTCAACATATCTTGTGTTATTGTGTCATTGTGTATGATTATCTTTCTATGGTTGGTTACTACATTGATCATATGGTTTAATACTACTAAAGTTGATATTGTAGTTGATAAATGGTTTAATTATCAGATAACTGATTCACCCCCCCCTCTTAGTTATCTTGGGGATCTTTACTTTCTAACATGTGTCAAAGCATAAGATCATCAGACAACCATCCATTTCACCAAGTGTTTAGCCTCTGTCAGGTGGGTCCAATGCCAGATCAGAGTGACATGTCATCTTTTCATTGGTCGAAGTAAAGAGAAAGTCCATGGGGCCAGTGTCATGTGTCGTTGACTTTCTCAAAAGGGATTGGTTGCCATGTGTTGATGAGGATTTCCAAGTGGACTGATGTGTCAGTAGGGTCCTGGTTGAAAGAAGATCTATGGTGGACGTATGATCTGAAGGAATATTCAGGGGCTATGAGATCATACGCCCACTGTTAGATTAGAATCATAGTTGAGTGGGTCTATTGTCAGAGAACTGCCAAGGTGTTTGCTGATGGAGTGATCAGAATGAATAAAAGATTGCCAAGTGGCGGGTCTGGGCCTAGGGTTTAAAAGAGTTCTTCGTGACTTAAGAAAAGAAAGTCAAAGTGGGTCCAAGCTAGTAAATATGCTGACATGCTCGATGCTCATTGGTCGTGACTTTGTGATGTGGACTCAAACTTTCAAAAAGGGTTTCATGACTATTTCAAAGATGATCATGGTTGTTCATTTTCCGGGGAATGAAGGATATCTATGATCACATTTTAAAAATGACCGGCTAGCCGTTGTGATTTGAATTCAAATAGTTCTAAGAGGCTTTTTTGCTAGTATTCAATTTGCAGGCTGTGAGTGGGGAGGTAGCTTAGAGAATTTATGTCTCCAGGACATTTGCAATTGGACAGGATGATGAGAAGTTTGAACGACTGCCATGGGTCAAGTCCTATTCCTGAAAGGTACCATTTTTGCATTCATGGTAGGGATTTCATGCAGAGAGGTTGATGAGTCCAAGTTGTTTATCCACGGGTTGATTTCAGTACAGGAATGGGCACTCAAAATCTCTGATCGGTGGTGATTATTGCATAGATATTGATGATCAGAGTTGTTTACCTAGGGTTTGATTATTAAATTGTAAACCTTGGTAACCCTAGTTAGGTTAATTTTTGACTCCTACCTACATGCAGTTGAGTGATGTATATAATGTTTTTTGGAGCTTTTAGAGCTCAGAGTTGACATTTGTAAAAAGAAAGAAGGTTCTTTCTCAAAAGGCTATCTGTGGTATTTTCGCTACCCTCTGGTCTTCTACTTCTGTAATCTCCCATTTATTATTCAGGAAACTTTAAGGTGTTTGTGGCATTTTCCCTATCCCTACCCTTTCATTGTTTGGATTATCTCTTATTGGATTAAAGTATATGATGCTTTCAGTGACATCTTAGGGTTCTTGATCCCTCTTACTTTCTGTAATTGTGTGTGTTATTATGTTTGATCTAATTTAGATGTTTTTGTGGGTATACTTCAGCCCCCTAATAGTTTTGTCTCAATCCTACACCGAGTTGCAGAAGTGAATGTCTGCTTGCAGGTCATAAGTTGTGCCTTATGTTCAAGCCCTCTTATGAAACACTTATGCAATCCTATTCAGCAAGTTGTGACTTACTAAACCTAAGCCTTTCATTGATTCCATTCCTCTATACTGAGATCCAAACCCTAATTTCAATGTATCACCTAGTAGGTAGTTTTCTTTCAGTCATTTCCCTTTCAAGTACTCCTTCTATCCCTTTCCCTCAAAGTTTTACTTTTCATGTCTAGAAGCAAATTAAGGTGATTATCCAAGAGGAACCAGCCTAGAATCTGGAGGTCTCATCTTAGTTAGCATAGGTCCCACACCTGGAGATGATTCCCATGTTATACTGGGTTATCAAGACCAAGAAAGCTTGAACTAAGGGTGAAAACTCTGTGTATAACAATTTCTGGCATGCTTGGTGGGATAGTAAAAGAAGTTCATTTTGAAGGTTATGTCATCTCTGATATGCAGATTACATAATACAGACCTTTAGAGGTTATTTTATCAAGTATATCTGGCGACTCCACTGGTTTCAAAGATTCAGGCCAACCTTGCTTAAGGTTTATGAGAAAGATTGAGACTAGAAGCTCAAAACCCACCAATTTTTTAGAGTTTCCCTTGAAAAGAAGCTACAAGGGTAGGTTAGCTCAAAGAGAATCTCCTGCAAGGAGAGTTCAATCAATACCTCCTGATACTTCAGAAAGGAGACCTTTTTCCTTTCATTCTAGAAGAAGAGGAAGATCTCTAACTAGAGATCTTGAAGAGGAAGAAGAAGAACACTCAGATCCAACACTAAACATAGCTCATTTATTTGTTAATCTTCAAGTTACAGCCCCTACAATGGCTAGGCAGTTTTATTTTACTCCTTTCAACCAAAGAAGTCCTCTTGACTTTGCAGTGCATTATGATGTGCCCTTGGTGGCATTAAAAAGCTTACCTGATTTCATAGGGGAAGGATAGATAATTGCTTTTGAGCACATAAGAGATGTCACCACCATCTACAACATTCACAATATAACCCAAGAGGATGCGGCTACCAACTTATTAGCAGCATCTTTGAAAGGTAAAGCTCTTAAATGGTTTATAACTCTAGCTGTTGGTTCTATTACTTCATGGGATGCATTAGGAGATGCTTTAAGTAGACATTTTGAGGATAAATTAGATAATTTATCTCTGGTTGAGTAGTTGACAACCATTAAGAGAGACCCTCAAGAGAAAATGATAGATTATAATAGTAGGTTCCTTAAAATGTGGAATAGAATTCTAGCTTCGATAAGGCCATCAGCTAACCATGCTTTCCTATATTACTTACAAAGCTTGAATGGTCAAATATCTATCATGATCCAATCTATGGGTGGTACCTCTTTACCCCAAGCCTTTGACACTACTATTAGGGCTGAGAATTGTCTGATTCAAGCAGGCATGATAGCTAGATGGCCACCTATGCCCATTTTTCCTAATCTCTAGCCTGTTGTACCTACACAAGTACCCCCATTCACTCTTATTCCCACAATATTGACCCCTCAAGCTAGTACTAGTGGTCAAGAACATACAAAGGCAAGTTTCTCTCAAGAGTTACAAGAGGTAAAAAATAGTCAGCAGACTAGTATGTAAGAAATGACAAACTTGCTGCAAACTCTAACCAAGGAGGTCACAAATTTGAAGAAGCAAAATAAAGGAATTAGACCACCCTTTCAATCACAAGGGCAAGGTCCTAGTCAGTAGTATCAAAATTAGGGACAACCTTATCAGAAAAATAGGCCATCATACCAAGGAGGCTATCAAGGACAAAGGTAGAACTTCAATCAGAGGCCATTCCAACCATATAACCCTACACCTCTCAATTCTACAAATTCGATTAGAGACATGGTGCCTAATCAAAATAATATGGCCATGGATAATGAATGGTTTTTCCCTTGCAATAAGCCTCACAATCAGGCTACATGTTCAAATGGATGGATGAACCAAGCTCTAATGGTTTAGAATGCCTCACAAGCTCAACCAAAGGCCTCATCCAGTGGATCAGTCCCTCAACAAGAACCACAGGAGCATGAGACTACTCTTTTTAATCGGGAGCAACCAGACTTTAATAGAGTCAATGATGATGCTACTTTTGTTGCCTATACAAGAGCAAAGAGAAGAGCTCAAGACATGGAGAGAACTAACTCTAGTACCTAAGCTACTACATCTGCAGAACCAATACAACAAGTTATTCCTATGATACCTAAGAAGGCTCATGCAATTACAAGTAAAGAAGAACAAACTCTCAAAGAGATGGAGCCTATCATGCCAAAGACACAACAAAAGATACACACTGTGACACCTTTCAACATTGTTGATAGCATGAAGAAGGTGAATGTCACTATGTCTATGTGGGACTCTTTGTCTGTTCCAAGGCAACTTGAGATCTTAAAGAAGGCTATGTCAGAAGTGACAACTCTTCAGCCTGCAAAGGAAGCTGCAAAGCCAGTGTTGGTTAACACTGATCAAGAAAGGGAGACTCCAAGTAGCAACTCCAAGGCCAATACCATGCAAGGTAGGAATTCAAAGCCTCCTCCCTTTTATGTATCTTTAATTATTGGAGATTCTTTAGTACATAATTGTATGGTAGATAGTGGAGCTACTAGCACTATGATGCCCAAGAAAGTAGCTGACCAATTAGGACTGAAATATGAGCCCTTACAAAAGAAGTTGACACAACTAGATGGGTCCTCAGTCAATACTATAGGTATGGCCAAGGATACCAATCTGATCTTTCATGCTAGTCCTAATTTTTCCATCCTCCTAGACATATATATCATAGATATCCCTGCCCTATTTGCCATATGTTTATCAAGGGAGTTCATAGCCAAGATAGGAGGTTATCTTTCTTCTGACTGGTCTCATATGCTCTTTCACACAAGATATGGTACTAAGGTTACCATTAAGTCTAAGAAATTGGTAGCTCACCATATAGAACCTTATGTGTCCAATACCATCAATTCCAATCACCCCATATTTGATAGTAGTGATTTCCAAACCATTAGTGAAGCAAGCACCAAGATAGGAGATATCCCTGATATTTTCCTAGATGAAAAAGAATTAGAACAAGTTGTTTGGAATGCTGGTTTGGGAAACTATTTGATACAAGAAAATGATGCCTTAGAACCCAACCTTCTCAAGGATGCTGATTCAGAAGATTAGAATAGTCAAGTGTGGGAACTATATTTTGATGGGGCTAGAAGTAGACATGGTTCTAGTGGTGGCGCTATGCTAGTGTCCCCAAAAGGAGAAAAGTATTATACTGCTTTTAGATTTAGTTTCTCCTACACTAGCAATACTGCAGAGTATGAAAGTCTAGTCAACGGACTAGAATGGGCTAGAAAAAGAGGGCTTAAGGCCTTGAAAGTATATGGTGATAGTGAGCTAGTTGTCAGTCAAGTAAGAGGGATAAGTGCAATAAAGAATGATACCATGAAGGCATACAAACATAGAGTTTGAGATGCAATTGAAGATTTTTGTGCTTTCAATATTGTTGCCATCCCTAGAAAATTAAATCAAAATGCAAATAGGTTAGCTGCTTTTGGATGTCAGTTTGACATCCCCAATAGCATTTCAAAAGAAATGGATCAGCAACACATCAAGATTATTGTCAAACCTTCTATTCCTACTAATGATGTTAATTGGCAGGTAATTGACAATGATGAACAAATTTTGCAGTTCTTTTTTGAGGAAGATGTTTTTTCAGAGTATAATCAAGATAGGATATCACAAAGCTATGGTGACCAAGTGATACAACTAAAGTCCAATAAGATGCCTAGAGGTCTTGTCACCTTAGAAGTTGTCTTCAAAAAGGATGATGAAGTCAAGAAGAACAAAGTTGGCCTAGTAATTCAACAAGAACATTGTGTTGAACTAGAACTGGAACTAGGTAAGAGCTTACAATTTGGAAAGGTAAATACTGATTCAGAGAGGTAGGCTTACACTCAACTTTTTAAAGAATTTAGTGATGTCTTTGCATGGCAATATGAAGATCTCAAAGGTTTTGACCCTACCCTTTCTCAACACACTATTGAATTGGAACCAAATGCTAAGCCAGTAAGGCAAAAGCAAAGGCTTGTTAACCCCAAACTTGAACCACTTATGCATAAGGAAGTACTTAAATTAATAGAGAGTGGCATCATTTACCCCATCAAACATACTAGTTGGGTTTCCAACCTTGTTCTTGTCAGGAAAAAGAATGGGGAGTTAAGGTTATGTGTTGACTTCAGGGACCTTAACAGAGCTTCATTGAAAGACCACCATCCACTACCCTCCATGGAACAAATTTTGCAATGTGTCTCTGGATTTGAGAGATTCTCATTGTTGGATGGCTATTCAGGATACAATCAGATCCTAGTTAAAGAAGAGGATCAATACAAGACTGCATTTACAACCAAATGGGGAACCATGGCTTATCAAAAGATTCCCTTTGGCTTGTCAAATGCAAGTGCTACATTTCAAAAGGCAATGGATATGGCCTTTAAAATCCTCATGTATAAGTTTGTGTTGGTCTACCTAGATGACATAACTATCTATTCAAAACATGTAGCAGACCACATGAAACATTTGAGGAAGATCTTTGAAAGGTGTAGAGAGTTTGGGATATCTCTTAATCCCAAGAAATGTGTGTTTGCAGTTCATGAAGGAAAGTTGTTGGGATATATAGTATCCAAGAAAGGAATCACAGTGGACCCTAAAATAATTGCAGCCATCTTAGAGCTACCATTGCCACATCATAAGAAAATTCTTCAATCTTTCATAGGGAAGATAAATTTTGTTAGAAGATTCTTGCCTAACATTGCAGATTTACTCAAGCCTTTGACAGCAATGTTGAAGAAGAATTCAGCTTTCAGTTGGACTAAAGAAGGAAAAGCTAGTTTCCAAGTTATCAAGGAAGCTTTAACAAAATCTTCTACCCTCTTGAACCCAAACTTCAAAAAGGATTTCATCCTTTATGCTTATGGAGGACATGATGCCATATCTACTATGTGGACACAAGAAAATTCAAAAGGATTGGAGCAGCCTATTGCTTTCTTTAGCAAAGGTTTAGAGGAGTATGAACAAAGATACTCTTTTGTAGAGAAACATGTACTTGTTGTGGTAAAGAGCCTCAAAAAATTTAGACATCTGTTGACCCATAGCAAGGTACATTTGAAGGTTACTCATCCCAGTGTCAAATAATTTCTACTTTCCAAGGACCTAAATGAGAAGAGAGCTGGTTGGATCACCAAGGTGATGGAATATGATATAGATATTCAAACTACCAAGTTAGTTAGAAGAAGATGTCTTTGTGAACATTTTGCAAAGGATGAAATTTTGAAGAAATCAAAGCAAGTAGATGCATCTTTGGTGGTGCATTCTACTGAAGAAAAAGCCAAGGCAACAAGTTGGTTGCCTAACATGGTTCACTACCTGAAAATAGAGGAATGTCTTGCAGGCCTTGACTCAGCAAAAAGGAGGTATTAAAGGTTACAATCTATTCCTTTTGTGTTGATAAATGAAATTATTTTTAAGAAGGATCACAATGGTGTCCTCCTAAGATGCATAGATTCAGAAAAGATAAGTAATGTCCTATTTGAGGTTCATGATGGACCCTCTGGAGGTCACTTTTATCCTAGGACTACTGCTTTTAAAATCATGAGGGCTGGATACTATTGGCCATCTATCTTTAAGGATAGTCGTGATTATGTCAGAAAATGCAAGTGTGCTATGTTTGCAAGAAAGGAGAGACTTGCAGCCTTGCCCCTTCAACCAATTAGAACAGAGCAGCCCTTCATGAAGTGGGGTATTGATTTCATAGGAATGATCAATCCTCCATCTAGTGTAGGACACAAGTGGATAATCACTACAACTGATTACTTCACCAGATGGACAAAGGCAGTTGCTTTAAAAGAAGCTAATGAGAGTTTTGTATTGAGTTTTTATGATGACATAATCCATAGGTTTGGCACTCCAGATTCCATCATTTCAAATAATGCATTGGCATTTATAGGCCTCAAAGTTTCAGAATGGGCAGTCAAGAATGACATCTATCTGAATACAAGTTCCAATTACTATCCTCAGGGGAATGGTTTAGTAGAATCAACAAATAAGAACCTGATCAGGATAATTCAGAAGACCCTGCAAGACAATCAGAGAGATTGGCATACCAAACTTAGGTCTGCCCTGTGGTTAGATAGAATTACCCCAAAGAAAATCACTGGTAATTCTCCTTACATGCTAGTATATGGTAAAGAGGCTAAGTTACCATCCCTAGACTTAGCCACTCAGTATACCCTATTTGAAGAGAGTGATACCCTACAAATTAGATATGCCCAATTGATGGAGTTGGAAGAACTCAAAGATAAATCTATGCAGGATATGGAGTTCCATCAGAATCAAACAAAGAAGAATTTTGATAAAAGAGCCAGGGTCATAAATTTCAAAATAGGAGATGTAGTCCTCAAATGAGATGAATTCAAATCCAGACCTGGTAGACACACAAATTTTGACTCCTTTTGGGGTGGGCCATTTGTTATCATAGAGTGTAAGGGATCCAATGCTTTCCAGCTATCAAATCTTGAAGGAGTTCCCCTGCCTATTTCAATCAATGGTTTCCACCTGAAACCTTGTTTTGAGGTTAATCCCTCTTTGTGAATCTCTATATATATTTGTTTCTTTCTTTCTTTCCCTATTTTCTAGGTTAGTTTCCTACTTTCCAAGAAGTGCCTGTGCACAAGTTCCTCTTTCTAGTTCAGTTTTTTTTTCCCTTTATCAGGTTTTGTGTTCCCGAGATGACCCCATGCCTAATGGATTGTCAAGGCCACTGGTTTTCCATGTCTAGAAGGCTGACATCTAGTAGAAGTCACAAAAATGTTACCCTAATTTTCATATCCATGCAAATTTGGCCAAAATCCACTCTAGGGTCTCTATTTTACTCCTGCCAGGCATCCCTGAAAATTTCATGAAATTGTGACCTATTCTCTAGCCTTTGCAAATTATTTTATCCCCGGGTCTGCAATTCAAAGTATTCAAAAAATTAGCCGTTATGGTGTTTTAACCCTCAAAACCCTAGGGCTCTGTTCTAATCTCTTGTTACTTTATTGGCCACTTAGATCATTAAAATGCATGTGCGCTTTAAAAATGACCACTTCATGTTAAGTCTCTAGGTTTTCAGGCGGGGTCCCTTTTAATATTTCTTGCAAAGCCTAAGTTTCCTGACAAATCTTTCTAAAGTGCCTTTCCCTTAAAAATTGTGGTTGTCGTATAATCTCATGTGTTAGAAGTTCCCCTTGTGATCATGCGACGAGGTGACACATGGCAGGTCTGGGCCCAGTTTGGTTGAATTGTTAGTGGGCCTAGCATTGGTGAGATTCTGCATCAGATGGTCATCTGATGATCTCAAAGAATATTCAGAGGGCTTCAGATCATGTGATAGCCACCAATTTGGTATCAGGTTTGTTTGTAAAAGTGGGGTCCCAAAGAGAAGATCTGATGGTCGGTGTATCTTTGCAAAGGTTTGTGTCAAAGCATAAGATCATCAGACAACCATCCATTTCCCTAAGTGTTCAGCCTCTATCAGGTGGGTCCAATGCCAGGTCAGAGTGACATGCTAGCTTTTCATTGGTCAAAGTAAAGAGAAATCCCATGGGGCCAGTGCTGCGTGTCACTGGTTTGCTCAAAAGGGATCGGTTGCCATGTGCTGATGAGGATTTCCAGGTGGACTGATCTATTAGTAGGGTCCTAGGTTAAAGAAGATCTACGGTGGGTGTATGATCTAAAGGAATATTCAGGGGCTATGAGTTCATACACCTGTCATTAGATTCAAATCTCAGTTTGAGTGGGTCCATTATCAGAGAACTACCAAGGTGTTTGCTGATGGAGTGGCCAGAATGAATAAAAGATTACCAAGTGGCAGGTATGGGCCCAAGGTTTAAAAGAGTTCTTCATGACTTAAGAAAAGAAAGTCAAAGCGGGTCCAAGCTGGTAAATATGCTAACATGCTTGATGCTCATTGGTCAAGACTTTCTAATGTGGACTCAAACTTTAAAAAAGGGTTTCACAACTGTTTCAAAGATGATCATGGCCATTCATTTTTTGGGAAATGAAGGATATCTATGGTTGCATTTTAAAAATGACTAGCTAGTCGTTGTGATTTGAATTCAAATAGTTCTAAGAGGGTTTTTTGCTAGTATTCAATTTGCAGGCCACAAGCGGTGAGGTAGCTCAAAGAATTTATGTCTCCAGGACATTTGCAGTTGGACGGGATGATGAGAAGTCTGAACAGCCACCATGGGTTGAGTCCTGTTCCTAAAAGGTACCATTTTTGCATTCATGGTGGGGCTTTCATGTAGGGAGGTTGATGAGTCTAGGTTGTTTATCTACGGGTTGATTGTAGTATAGGAATGGGCACTCAAAATCTCTGATTGATGGTGATTATTGCATAGATATTTATGATTAGATTTTTATACCTAGGGTTTGATTATTAAATTGTAAACCTTGGTAACCCTAGTTAGGTTAATTTTTCACTCTTGCCTGCATGCAGTTGAGTGATTTATATAATGTTTTTTGGAGCTTTTAGAGCTCAAAGTTGACATTTGTAAAAAGAAAGAAGGTTCATTCTCAGAAGGCTATCCATGGTATATTCTCTACCCTCTGGTCTTCTACTTATGTAATCTCCCATTAATTATTCAGGCAACTTCAAGGTGTTTGTGGAATTTTCCCTGTCCCTACCCTTTCATTGTTTGGATTATCTCTTATTGGATTAAAGTATATGATGCTTTCAGTGACATCTTAGGGTTCTTGATCCCTCTTACTTGCTTTAATTGTGTGTGTTATTGTGTTTGATCTAATTTAGATGTTTTTGTGGGTATACTTTAGCCCCCTAACAGTCTTGTCTCAATCCTACACCGAGTTGCAGAAGTGAATGTTTGCTTGCAGGTCATAAGTTGTGCCTTATGTTCAAGCCCTCTTATGAAACACTTATGCAAGCCTATTTAGCAAGTTGTGACCTACTAGACCTAAGCCTTTCATTGATTTCATTCCTCTATACTGAGATCCAAACACTAATTTTGATGTATCACCTAGTAGGTAGTTTGCTTTTAGTCATTTCCATTTCAAGTACTCCTTCTATCCCTTTCCCTCAAAGTTTTACTTTTCATATCTAGAAACAAATTAAGGTGATTATCCAAGAGGAACCAACCTAGAATCTAGAGGTCTCATCTCAGTTAGCATAGGTCCCACACTTGGAGATGATTCCCATGTTATACTGGGTTATCAAGACCAAGAGAGCTTGAACTAAGGGTGCAAACTTAGTGTATAACAGTAACATAGGATTTGTGTCCATCATTCATTAGAGAATGTAAGAGCTTATTTTCATCATTGGGCCATTATTAACAGACATTGGAAAATCACACAATCAACACTACTCACAAATGCAACTATGAAGATATGAATATGATTTATAATCGATTGTAATGTGGAAAGATTCTAAGATGGGCATCAAAGACATAAGGGTCAAGATGACTTCAATGTTAGCTTACCCAATTTAATGTAGCAAAACCACTCTTGCATCAAGGCATAGATGCCAGGATGACCATAACAATGGTTGTGCAAAAAAAATTCAAGGATGATGCCTCAAATCTCCTAAGTGTCTCAAGGGAATAACAAGGGACACTCAAGAGCTTCAAGAGCATAGCCACAAGCATAAAGCAACAAAAACATGTCCCATGCCCCAAGTCCTATAGCTATGCATCATGGAGAGACTTATTAGACAAGGAAACTCAATGAAAATTAACAACACTTAGCACACAAAGAAAAGATCAATGACATATCTCAAGCATTAAGTGTTGCATTTAAAGATTTAAGTGTGTTCACTGAGACTGAGTTCTAAGGATAAAAGATCAAATTCTTGCAAGAAGGTAAAATCACATGACAAAAGTGGATAAGACCAAACTGATAAGTGTTGAAAAACACTCGATGTCAGCAGTTGTGTTGAAAAACACAATTGGGGTGATGTTGAAAAAAACCATTTGCGAGGTGTCCTAAAGACTGACGCATCCAAGAGACCAAAGCTAACATAGTTATGACCCCTAGACAAAGACAAAGACCAATTCCAAACCAAGGAAACAAGGACAAGGCATGATGGAGAAAGGCTAAGTGTCAGGGATGCATGCTAAGAAACAGGGGTGCAAAGGCCTCAAGTAGCGCCTGTTTCCAGGTTTTCACCACTTGGATTTTTTTGTAATTTTTTTAGGACTTTTTATATTTTTTTTGTATTTTTGCTACCAAGGCGCCTGTTTCCAGGTTTTCACCAAGGCACTTTTTCCTTTTTTTTTGAATTTTTGAATTTCTTTGATTTTTTTTGGTGAGACATCAAAGCGCCTATTGCTAGGTTTTCACTAGGATGCTCTTTTTTTTTAGGACATTTTTTTATTTTTAGAATTTTTTTAGCATCATCTATGAAACTTTTTTTGGTAGTTTTTCAAGATCAATAAATATGTACAAAGGATGCCCCCAAATAGAATGGGCATCAAACTCCCAAGAAAGATCATATTGTGTAGTCCCAATGTCTAGCAAGGTGGAGGACAAGAGGGATTAGCAAGCTAGTGGAAGATATGGAAGATAAAAGAATGAAGGAGAATGAAGGGAAGAAATCCTCAAGGGAAAACTCATCAAGAGTACCCAAGCTAGGGGAAAATTGTCATGTAAAGCATATTTGGATAGGCAATGAAAGGCCAGCATAGGATATGTCACAAAAGCATAAAAAAGAAGGAAAGGATGCAGTCCAAAGGAGTAGACATGTCAAGGGGCTTCATAGCATCGTGTTTTACTCTTTTTTATTAAATCAAGACCAAAGGGGAAAAGGATAGCGAAAGGCTAGAATGAATGGAGGAAAATAAATATGAAGGCTAAACATGAATGGAATGAAAGCAAGATCATCATAAGATAGCTCACAAGATAGCCAAATGTTCGTGTATAGGTCAAATTTGCCAAAATCATAGATGGAATGGATAAAATATGTAGAAGAACTATGCATGATGCCCAATTACCAGGTTTTCATCATGGTACTTATCCAAGGTGCCACAAGGGAGTGTTTTTCACTATAAGATGAATTTATTTCTCTTTACTTTTACTACCAAGGCACCTATTTCCAAGTTTTCACCAAGGCACATTTTCAAAAAAATTTCAATCTTTTTTTTTTTTTTAAATTTTTTTTTTTAAGAAGGCAAGATTTTAGATAATGCTCATTGAAAGGATAAACCATGATATGCAAAGGATTCAAGATAATATGCTCAAAGATGCTGATAGGGAAATGAAGATGGAGGATAAAGTTTTATGTAAAGCGAGTGAGGTTGGAAGATAGGAGGAATAGGAAAATGAGAAAAAAAGGATAGAAGGTAGAAGGATAATGAATGGAAGGGTTGGGAAAGCGCAGATGGAAAGGAAGGCAAGATAAAAATTGACACACACCTTGAAGGGTGGCAAGAGGATGGAGGAAATGTGAATGAAGGAATACGTGAAGGAATATGGTGAATGGATAGCAGATGTTGTGGTTTAGGTGCATGGAATGAAAGATTATTTTTGGAAGAAGATGAAGTGGAAGCCTTTGGAAGCTTGAATGTCAACTTTAATTTTTGTTCAACATGAGACTCTTTTAAGAGAGACTTTGGAATCCATATAGTCATAGGCTTTTCATTTCTTTTTGATGATTTAGAGAGAATATCTTCAATGATGAATTTTGGAACCCATACTTGTCTTGTAGTTTTCTTCTTAGATATCTCTTTTGACTTTATGCCTCCATGTTGATTAGGTGAGACATGGTGATTTTTTTTTGATGGATTCTTGTATTGCTTATTTTTCTTGTATTGAGCATTCAAGTTACTTCCAAAAGACTTGGGACTTATGGAAGAATGAGGATATGACTAGTTTAGATGGGTGGGTGGATAAAAATGATTCAAGGCTATGAATCTATGTTGATCTTGAGGAAATATAGGAGGTGGATGGACATAAGGACCCAAGATGGATGATGAATTAGGAGAGTTAGGAGGGAAAAGTGAAGGGACATAAGGTCCCAAGATGGAAGGAAGATGTGAAGCCCTTAGTGTTGGTGGAAGAGGTCCAAGGATAGACATGGGAGATGCAAAAGGATAATCAAAAATTTCATCTATATGACAACCAAGGACATCAGCATCTTTGGAGTGAGCATTAGGATTTTCAATAGGACCATGAACATCTTGAATAGGAGAACCTTCTTTGATAGGATTGTTTGAAGCTTGCAAAGACTTAGGAAGAGTAGAAAGTGGAAGAAAAAATGGAGTGGTAGAACAAGAAGATGGAAGACTTTGATCTTGACAAGGAGTTTTGGATAGCATAAGCGTATCATTTTTCTCTTCATTTTGAATAGTCTTAACATCAGAAGTAACAACGTTATTATCAATAAGCTTAGCAGTGTAAGTAGTAGCTTGATCTTTCTTAGGAGAAGACTTAAGACAAGGTGGAATGGATGAGAAAGGGTGTAGAGGATCAAAAGAACCATGAGACAAATAAGAGACATCATGAAAAGGCTTGGTTGACATGGAGGGTTCTCGATCTTGATCTTTCTTTATGTGTTTTTCTTTATCATTTTTAGAGTCCTCTTGACATGGAGCCACTTCTAAGGACAAGGGAGCATGTTCGGATTGTATGGAATGTTAGGAATAAGGTGTCTCAACCTTGGATAATTCCTATTCTTATTATTTGTTTTGTAAAATGTATTTCTTGCAAATAATGTTGATGTGTTGACATCTTGAATTGTGTGTAAGGAGATCATGGCTAAAATGGTTATGATGGATTTCTATGACACGTAAGAGCTATGTCAAGAAGATTCAATGATAGGTGAAGACATGTGGAAACTAATAAATTTGAGTACTGTACACTCTTCCCCTAATACGGTTATCTTTGGGAGTAGCCCTAAAAAGTGAAGCGCATGATATAAGCATTTTTTTTTAGGGTTGCGAAGAGATGTGATGCGAGTGTATTGTTGGAACATTTTATGCTATCATGACTTGTCTTCAAGGGTTTTGAAATCTTCTGAAAGACCTTGCATTGCAAGTGTATTGTAAGCTGTAATAGTTTTGATCAATACATTATGCAGGTTTTGGAGTGCTGGGGTTTTTACCGAAAGGTTTCCCCAGGGTATATCATTGTGTCATTCTCTATTTTTCTATATGTATGGTATGTGGTTGCAATATCTTTGTTAAAGTAGTTAATGAATCTGAAATTGTAAGGATTTAAAATAATTTGCACAATACTTTCCTATAGAGATTAGCGTAGGAAGTTGTTTCCGCACCTGAGTTTCCTTACATGGAAGACTTTGGAAAAGATGGTGAAGGACTAGCTGAAGTAGGCATTATAGTGCATAAAGGCTTAGGCTCTTTTAGGTTTAGCATTATTGAAATTATTTTCAGCCAAGTGAAGGTTACCTTGAGTTTCTTTAAGAGGTAGCCCTTGAGGGTAACTATAGGAAACCACATGAAAAGTATTAGGATCTTTGTTGGATGAAGGATTTGTGACACATTTGGAAGACTCAAAAGCTTTAGGAAATGCATGGGTATTGGAGGAAATAGGGGATGGAAGGGAACGATCACAAGACAAAGGTTCAACATTAACATGATTTTTCTCGAGAGTGCAATCTTTATTTTCAGCATGAGATTTCTTAGAGGAAAGATTCTTATAGTATTTATTTTTATAGTCAGCGCGTTGAGCTTTCTCTTCCTTAAGTGAAGTAGATGCATCGTCTAGGTATTGTTCATAGAAATCATCAAAGTCTCTTTCAAAATTAGAGTCATATGGATCACCATCACAATCTATCCAATGTGACGACCCTTTTCCAGTAAGCATGAGCACACGATGGGGAGGACTCTTAGGAATAGGGGTTTCATAGGTATCATTACATTACCCATCATCATAGTCATTATAATCATCATAGTCATCAAAGATGGGCATGTCACTCTTCATGGAAGAGGTACTACAAGGGCTATCATATTGCTCATCATGGTATGTCTTGAGATGAGGAGTAAAACTCTTGGGAGAAGTAGAAGAGGAATGAGATTGTGAAGAAGAGGAAAGTGAAGATCTAGTGGAGGAAGAAGACTTGGAAGGTGATGGATGTGAATAATTTCTAGAAGAGTCATGGTGAGACTTGGAAGATGAGGAAGATGAGTAATGTTTAGAAGAGTCATGATAAGACTTTGACGATGAGGAGGGAAGAGAAGAATTAGAAGATGAAGAACATTTGGAAGGAGGAGGTCATGACGTGATCATGAGTATGATTCTAGAAAAGGCATGTGATTTACTCGATTGCTCTTGTATTTTTGTCATAAATTTATCATCCATGAGAGTTTTGGAGGAATGATACTCTTCAAATTGGGCAATGAGTTCAAGATCATCTATTTTCAAGAGAGGTTCCATAACAAGATAATTGAAATTCATGGTTCTGCAAGAGGAGGAATCAAGCATGGAAGTGATAGAAGAGATGAATAGAAGAAGATAAGACTAAATAATAAGAGGAAAATAATCAAGAAGACATGGATAATTTAGGAAGAAGAGGAACATGCATGATGGAAGAAAAGAAAGGATGAAAATGGGAGACTAGGAAGACATGGGAGATGTAGAAGAAAGAAGACCAAGAGTCATTTTGTGTAGATTGATATCATTTGAGTTCATTTGGATGTTGAGAAACATGTCAGGGCACCTAAGGTGTGACCTGTAACTGACCAAGGAGAACTGGAAATGATAGAAAATAGCTCACTATTTTGACAGACTAGGGTATAGGTTTGCGTGAAGAAATGTAGTCCCACACGAGGAAACACCAGGGGTCATGCGAGGAAATGAAATCTCACGTGAGAAAATACCAGGCTCGCACAAGAATTGGAACAACCAGGTGATGAAATAGGATCAAGCTGCTTAATCAGCAAGTTTGTAAACTTAGGAACTCAATTTTTTTGTTCGTTTTAAAAGATTTACTAGGCATATTAACAGATTTTCAGTATTTATCAAGCACATAAAATAGCAACCATGGATTTTCAGCAAGAAAATGTCTTCAAACAATGATCAAGGGACAAAGAAACCTTTCTCATGAACATGAATATTGACTTAGTATGCTATTCCTTAAAGATACTACTTACATGTATGTTCTCTAAACTATTTTTCCAATCACACACATAGTCTTAATAAGAAAAAGTTGGCTGCACTATGGTTTTTAATAATGGTTTGACTCTGCAACTTTTACAATTTCAAGAAGGAAAACTTCAATCCAGTTGCACCAGGGTTTTGACACATTCTAATAATTTAATCAATTGGAGATGCTAAGGAGATCTGACAGCCCATCAAGAAACTATACCGGTGGAGATTTCTTCCATAAGGACATTTGTATAGCAGTTGTCACTACTACAACAAAAGTGGCTATTACCGCTTGAAGTTTTGTCAATGTGGTTTACCCAATGAAGGGAATGTTCACTATGGTTAACCCTCTCCAAAAGGTGACTCACAACAAGGACCACATGGGGACTTGGCTTAGATCCAAGGGTCTGAGTTTCTGTTACTACCCAAAAAGGGAGTAGACCATAATCCTCTATCCTTTTCTCTTCACCCAAACATAGAAGACAAATTCATTCTGACATGCTAAGACTAAAACTATCTTGCCAAGATTCATAATGTCAATAACTCATGATCTATCAACCTCTCTGGAGAGAGAATGCATCAATCAAAAAGTCAAAGACTACAAATCTAGTAGAATGCAAAGATAGTCCCACTAACCTCTCTACCTACTGTTAGGAATAAGGTGTCTCAACCTTGGATAATTCCTATTCTTATTATTTGTTTTGTAAAATGTAATTCTTGCAAATAATGTTGATGTGTCAACATATTGAATTGTGTGTAAGGAGATCATGGCTAAAACAGTTATGATAGATTCCTATGACACGTAAGAATTGTGTCAAGAAGATTCAATGATAGGTGAAGACATGTGGCAATTGATAAATTTGAGTACTGTACACTCTTCCCCAAAAAAATTTTGGGGTTCCTATTTTCTCGAAGAATGGTAAAACCCTAATACGGTTATCTTTGGGAGTAGCCCTAAAAAGTAAAGTGCATGATATAAGCTTTTTTAGGGTTGCGAAGAGAGATGATGCGAGTGTATTGTTGGAACATTTTATGCTGCCATGATTTGTCTTCAAGGGTTTAGAAATCTTCTGAAAGAACTTGCATTACAAGTGTATTGTAAGCTGTAATAGTTTTGATCAATACATTGTGCAGGTTTTGGAGTGCTGGGGTTTTTACCGAAAGTTTTCCCGAGGGTATATCATTGTGTCATTCTCTATTTTTCTGTATGTATGGTATGTGGTTGCAATATCTTTGTTAAAGTAGTTAACGAATCTGAAATTGTAAGGATTTAAAAGAATTTGCACAATACTCTCCTTTAGAGATTAGCATAGGAAGCTATTTTTGCACCTGAGTTTCCTTACACCTACAAAGGTTCTCTTGTTGAGAAGAGTTTAGCTGGAAACCCACTCTCTCAAGAACCACGAATAGTGTTAATAGGGCCTACTTATCTATGTGAAACACTTATGCAGGAAATGAATCTATATTCTTTTTAAAGTCCAAAATTAAAATGTGGTTTATGAAAGTGATAAATCACTCAATCCAAACACAAAAGAGATTACTTTTATGCCCAAAACCAAGTGTTATAGAGATTGTAGTAACTCACCTTAGGTCCAAAGATCTGCACTCCATAATTTAGCACACATCTGAAAGTACAAAATCAAGACAAATCAATGGAAAACTGTAAGCATTAGAAATCAATACTATAAAATTACAAATCTGCAAATTTTGTGTCTCTGCTATCATGGAATTCAACAAAAAATTCCAGGTGGCATTTAATAGCTAATACGCACCAGTTAACAAAATGTAGGCGTGAACAAAAAATTGCTAGGTGACATCAGAATGTTCATAGGTGTAATCAAAATACTTGTAGGTGTGATCAAAATGTGTATACGTGCAATCAAAATGTGCATAGGCATGATCAAAATGTGTATATGCATAATCAAAATGTGCATAGGCATGCTCAAAATGTGTATAGGCATGCTCAAAATGTGCACAGGTGTGAATAGAATGTGCATAGGCATGAACATAATGTATCAGTGATGTACAAAAGTATGAAAGTACAGACATCCTTAACCTCAAAAACTATTTCAGAAATACCAGAATAGGCAGCGGAAATGTATAAAAAGAAGGAAAAAATAGAGTCGTTCTACCCCACGGTGGGCGCCAAAAATGTGTGATATAAATGTGTCACACTTCTGTGAATCATTACATTCAAGATCACTCAAGAATGAGGTCTCAAATAGTGATTCATAGCTCTCTATTCCCGGAGTGCAAGGGTTTGTATTAGAGGCCCTCAGATTGACATAGTTATGCCCATACAAGTACACCAAGAAATGAGAGATTCAAAGATGAATAGCAAGCATGCTAATCTCCATGATCATCAAGTTATTACATGCAAATGAAACTAATCTAGATGATAACAATGCAAGAAATAAACTATTCTATTGAAATGAAAGTATTACAAGTTCTTGCTAATTATGCTATGTGGATTAAGCTAGAACAATGAAAGGAAACATGAATTTAAACTATTATGTAAATACAATATTAATCTAAACTATGGATGAGGCATGAGAGAAGAAGACAAGAAGAAAGAAGTCTCAAATATCCAAGCTCCAAATGTGCTCAAAAGCTTCTTCCAAGATTGCTCTCCAAACCTGTAGCATAATAGTAACATGAAAATTATGGGATTCGAAATAAGAAGGAGAGGGCTCCTTATATAGAAAAATGTGGAAGAGAATTCATCCTCAAGAGCAATGTGGGATAAACCCAAAAAGAGGAAATAAAGCTCGCTTTTTAGAAAGTGTGGAGAGAAAAGGGATTTTCTTTATTTTTAATTATTTGTTTCCCTTTTTCATCACAAAAGAGCATTAAGTGGATTTTTATTTATTTAAAAGAATGATTCTCTTTTAATTAAATAAGATAACATTATTTTTTAAAGAGATATTATTCTAAATAAAATAAGATCATTTAATTAAAAGGGATTTTAATTAAATAAAATTATTTCATTTAAAAGAAATTTCTTTCAATTAAATAAGGTTATTTTATTTATTTAAGAGGGAATATTTATTTTAATTAAATAAAAATTATTTGATGAAATGATCAAACCTTAGGGAAAATTGAAATGATTGAATTAATTAGGATTGATCAAAGAAATAGATTTGAATTTTGCAAAGCATTGATTCAGGAATTTGATAATTTAATAAATGGGACCCAAAGTCTAGGCGACCATTTTAGGGTGCATACAACTCAATGTGCCAAAATCCCAGCTTTTGCAACTCACTGTAACATAAAACACTACCATCACTCTAGTATTGTAGATTCCAACAACTCATTTACTCATCTCTTTCCCCCATAAGATCAAAAGGATCAATATTCTCATCCTTTCCCTAACATAGAGAAGACCTATGGTACTTCGGTGTGACAGTCATAACAAAAAATTATTAAATACTTCACTAAAAATATTTGAACTTTGTTTGACCATTATCCCTTTTGACATGAATATACTTAGGCTTCTACAATTATTTCAACATCTTTGTTATCCTTTCTCAATAGAATTCATTGATCCATCCATAGTAAATATGCGAATAATATTTCATACATTGTCCATTGTAGTCTTTATTCTAACACGAAATTTCACAGCGATTCTTCAACCCACTAATTGGACAAGGGTTAAGATCACAATTATTCTTTATTTTAAGTTATTCTCTATAACAATGTGAAGAATTCATTCTTTGAGATAAATTTTTAAACCTCCAATACATGTTACATAATTTCTCTCTCCCTTACCATATCCAACACCTTCATATTTTGGCTTCAAAATGGGATCTCTCATTCCTTGAACATATTTTCCTAGTCCTCTTCCTTCACATCACATTTCCTACATAATCTTCACACTAATGTATTTTATTAGAGTAAAAGAAGGTATTGAAGGGGCCCCGAAACCCTTTACAAGAAAATTTTGGTAGGAATCTAAAACTCGACCAAGATGAAACATTGCTAAATAGTATACAATAAAACCAATAGCCCAAAGTAAAAAAAAAACCCATTAGCTAACACGGATGAAGCACTAAAGTGCCAACTTCCAAGAAAATAGGCATAAGCCTCACATCATTAAGTTTACTTGAGTATTAAAACTCCCCATACAAAGATCCAGGGTTTTGACATGGAACCCAGAACCAACAAGACCAACACCAAAGAGAAACATTGCTCTAAAGCCTACCTTTAACCCTAATCTAAAACACCCAACATCTAGGATGGGCCCTTGAAAACTATCAACATCCACCTAAAAGCACCAACCAGCCACCAACAACAAACAAAACCAGAAAGATTAAAAAAAGGGGGTTCAACACCATGGATACCCTCTTCCTCATCTTTGATAATAGATTTGATATCCATAAGCACCAAAGGAGTATCTCTAGCACTAAATTGACACTTCACAATAGCCCATTCAGCCTGAAAAATTAAAGGGCCAACCCCCATCCAATACCATATTTCCATCTTGTGGCTACATGAAGGAAGAGACCACACTCCACCACCAGCAACCTCCTCCCAATACTCGCAGACCACCTCAATAGGTTGAGCCTCCACCTTAATAGGATCTTCCACCTCAATAGGAAGAAAGGGAGAAGAAAACTAAGGCAAATAAAGACTCCACCACCAGGAAGCCACACAAAAAAAAGCCTCTTGAATAGGGGTATACCCCACCTCCATAGGGGTATAAATAGAGGGAAAAGGACAAAGGGGGAACCATCCCTACAAGATAAAGCTTCCAAAAATAGGGGATAAATAATGATAAATGAAACTGACAAAATTAACAAGGGATACATCCTACCCATTAGGGTCCAACCATTCATCAACCACAAAATAGGCACACCACCATCTAATATTTTCACAACTTTTGTACCAAGGCATCTCTTCCACACCTAGACTACTCCCTCTTCCATGAACAAGGCAGTAAGAACAAAGAAGAAAAGACACGAAGTAGTGGAAAGGCCTCGTGTAGGCACAACTTGTTCTCCCCACAACCAAGATCACCGAAAGAGAACCTTCAAGCATAACCGACTCTATTCTCATGTCTTACCCATAGAAATAGGCAGGGAACTAAAAACATTGTCGCAAGACAACCACACCCAGGAGGTCCCAGTGTCATGAACAAAACCCCTTTCAAAAAATATCAAGAAGGAATAAGGGCCACCAAAGCAGAGAACATCATACCAAACCCCAATGTCATGAAAGAGAAAGGGAACTTGGAAGTCTACAAAAACAAAGACCCTCCCACAATGTTGCACAAATGCTTTGGGAACACATGGCACTGCGCAAGCAAAGACCTTCCCACAATGAAACACAACACAAAATGCTTTTGAGAGATAGGGAACATTGATCCCCAAAATCCCTTCGTCATCATCTGCATCTTCTAAAGAGTCCTCCCCATCTCCAGCAGATGTAGTATCCTTTTGTCTCACCCCTGAAACCCTAGGTTTCAAACCAGAGCTTCTCCCCCTCCTACTCCCGCCCATTGCTTGATCTTCACACTAATGTTATTTGTTTTCAAAAAAAAATTCAACATCACAATCATCTCAATTTGTACTTGAAAAATTTGGAGATCCACACACATGTATACCTTCAATTTCACCAATTTTGCTTTAAAAAAAAAGGTACACCATACATATCAACTGATAGACTAAAATAACAAAAAGAATCTTAAATACTTATTGTAAATTTTTAAACTAATATTTTTTTTATTTCAAAAGATTATTTTCTTTTTCCAACAACTTGACTTTTCCTTCTACATCTTTGTTCTTTGAACTTCATAAAAAAAATTAACTTTTTCTTTAATTCTCTAGTTTTTATAACTTGCTCCAATTATTTCTCAAGATTTTCAATTTCACATAAATATTCACATATTTCCTTTCTAAAATTTCTTAGATTCTAATTCTAAAATTTATTACACCTTCATATCCTCTTTTTCTATGGCTTGGAGAGTCTTCAAAAAATTCACATAATAATACTTTGTTACCCATAAAGCTCGATTCCTTCTTGCCTTGATCTGCTTTCTAAATATAGTTTCTCCTTGTTACACTAGTAGTGGGTTTGCATATTTAGTTTTTCTCTCAACTAAAAACCAATCTCCATATTTCTCAAATTAGGTTCCTTAAATATTTCATGCTCCCATTGGTCATTGCTTGAAATTTCCAATCACTGTGTGGATTCTTTTCTTCAATAATTTCCAAGCACAAGGCCAAAATTGTCTTCTTTGACTCAGAGATGCATGTTCTTTTACTAAAATTATTTGCAAGCAATCTATATCTTCTTTTATTTTCCCTTTATAACTGTCTATGATTTTCTCAAATATGGTTTTCACAGATCTACAATTCTTCTGATCGGTGGGGGTGTTTACACTCTTTAATAAAATTTTAATTACTATAGCATCCTTTATGATCTCCCTTAAGTTGTTATACTTTCTTGCCAAGGGCCTCAAGCTCTAATACCAATTGTTAGGATGAATCAACACTGAGAGGGGGGATGAATCAGTATTGTAGCACTTTTATTCTTTCTTAACCAATTGAAACTTAACCATGTACTAGCTGAAATAATGAAAACATACACAAAGTAAATAAAATATAACACAATGATATATTTTTTGAGAAAACCCTGGGCATGGGAAAACCCCGGTGGGCATGGTACCCACAATATGTGCACAAAGTGTATAATGTCCATGTAATGAGACCTTGCCCTATTAAGAGCAGAATATTACATTAGTAGATATCCTTGTTAGAGGACAAACCTTTTTAGTAGTCTATAACCCTATTAGGGGTTATTACAAAATGGAGCTCATTTCTCTTACAAAGGATGCAATGTCTAGTATTAGAAAATGATTTTACAACATCAAAAGTGAACTATAACAATATCTACTATGCCAAATTAGTTCCAATTGAAGCTCACAACAATAATTATAGAATCTCCACTTAATCAGTAATCATATATTTTCTCTACATCAGTTATACTTCACGCAGATCAAAACATACACACACACACACACAGATATATATATATATATATATATATATATATATATATATATATATATATATATATATATATATATATATATATATATATATATATATATATATATATATATATATATATATATATATATATATATATATATATATATATATGGGTATGTGAAAGATCATGAGGGGCCAAAAAGTGGTGATGTGAAAAATATTCACTTTTCACTTGTCCAAAAGCACATGAAAGCGCTTGTTGAGTTTTTAGTAGGCCTGGGTGTCAGTACACCTGGGCAAACCTGCCACCAAAGCACAGGCCTAATCAAGTACCCGAAAATATCGGGTACCTAATATTTTTGGGTACCCGATAACTATGGCATAAATCCGACACCCGCGAGCCCTATTCTTCATTTCCTAGCATGATTTTTTTCAAGTTTCTAACTGTGATTTTTTGATACCCGATATATTTTCGGATACCTAATATTGGAAACAACAAATTCAACTCTGAGCATATTTGGTAAGTAGTTATTTATATATTTTTATTAATTTATTTCATTTTCATTCTAAATGTAGCATTTTTATTTTAAATAGGGTTTTGTATTTATATTTGTAATAATATTTGAAACTTAGATTTGTTTTTTATTTAATCAGGCATGGCTGACAACAATGAAGAAAATAATCCTCCAAATAACAATCCCAAAAACAATCCCCCATATCTAAACCCTAAATCCTTACAAGATTTGATAGAAGAAAATTTGAACACAATACGAGGTTTACAAAACACGAATCAAAATATACCTACATTAGGTCCCATGCTTGCCACACTAAATACAATTGTTGGAAATATTGACACACTCATGCAACAACATAATGCTGCTCTTCATTGGCGTGATGATATGCACGCCCAATTTGATGTTGGGCTTGACCATGATGGGATTGCAGCCCTTAATATAAGTAAGGAAGATATAGCTGCCCTTTTTGTCGATCCTAAAACCGGAATACCAGTTGACCCCAAAAAGCCCAAATTATCAATAAAATGGTGCACAAATGAAGCAATGCACACAAACTTTTGGGATCACTGGTGGATTGTTTTTGATAAACCACCACATAGCAATTTGGAGGTCCCATTTTATTTCCTTCAAAAATTGTGTGCTGAGTTTGTGCTTGGTCACCATGTTGATTATTGGAGTATGAGGCCCAACATGGGCATAGGCAAAGGAGCTCCTCAGACTAGGCCATATTCCCAGCACTGAAAGGCCACTACCTTTGTCCCCCCCATTGATGTCGCACCCCCTCCTCCAGTGTAGCATCCCGATATCATTTATGAGGCTGTTGAACTGACTATTAGGGCCATTCATTTACTGAGTGATCAGTTGATCACATAGACTAGGTCAGTGTTGCCTCATGTGGATGCTACTGGCGCATCGACATCTCATCAGAGTTCACATGTATGCGAGCCCCATATGTGCATTATGTGCAAGCATATGTGCCTCGAACCGCTTACTGATTTTGATATATATCAGTTTCATGATATTGATGAGGGAGATATAGGAGAGGCTATTGCAAAGGCTGTAACACCTCATGGAGCATCTACATCTCATGAGAGTGCTCAGGAGGTGCACATAGAGCCATTGACTCCTGTTGATACAGTAAGAGTAAACATTATAAATAAATTTGTCACATGACTTATTTAATTTAAAAATAATTTATTTATTTAGATTAGTTTTAATGATTGCATGCACTTATGTATATATATTTTTTCCATTTATGTTTAGTCGATGACACTGGAGGAGGTGAGATAGGTGGATGAGTCCACACTTTCAGCCATTTCATTTGGCCTTGATGACTATATGGTATATTATAAATTATGTACCCATTAGTTTTTTTTATATCATTTGGTGTACATGCTTAAATCTCTATCAATTAGAGCAATAAAATTCATACATTTACTAATATATATTGTCATCTTATTGTGTTCTTGCAAGCTACAACCAATGTCAGTGGGGGGCATGAGGGGCTTCCTTCATCAGGTGTCGACAAAGGAAAGGTAGTTAATTGTTTAAGATTAATTATGCATGCATATGTATGCCACTTGTGTGTAGTAATAAATATTTTACTTGCACTTTATTGTATAGGGTGTGGCTATTGATGATGTCCCGACACCGGTTCGATGGCATAGGGTTATAGGCATCTCGATTCGGAGTGATAGCCCGATTGTACATAGACTTTTACATATTGTTATTTGTATTTTGTAACTAGGGTTGCTATGATGAAGTACATTGATATATAATTGACAATATTTTTACTCTCATAGGTTACTCTAACTGTGAGGGAGATCCCACGAGAATCTTTCATTTCTTTGTTGACCCAGTCCACTATTCAAGAGGAGGGATCACCAGATGTAAGTTTTAATTTTAGATCAATCAATTTGTAATTTTATTATGCTATCATCCTATTTTGTAGATTTATTACTCTATGTTGCACCACTCTACTAATCTCATTATTGCAAATATATATTTATAGGTCAGAGTTGGTATTGTTGGCATGGTCCCTTCACTACCCAGGACTTATGCTAGGACACTTGATCATGGTAGGAGATTGAGAGACCAGGTACAAATTTATTTGTATTCAGTTATAATTTTAATTAAATTAGTGTTTGAAAATTATGAATTATATATATATATATATATATATGTACAAATCATATAAAGTAAGCAATCTAACTTTGGTTTGAACTCATTTTTTATGCAGGATCAATCAAAGCCCAACACTTCTTCAAAGAGGCTACATTTTGATGATCCCCCTATAGCATAAGATGCAGTTTTAGTTTTGTGGTCATTTAGAGATGACACTTGGCACATTTTGAGATGGCATATATGCCACATTGTACACCTTAAAACATTGATTTTGTAGACATTTTGAAATGGCATGTGCCATATTTGTATATGGACATACTTTTGATACATTTGATAGATATATAGAACATGTTCATTTATATGTTATATTTGCATCATCTTTTGTATATACATATTTATTATTCATGTTTATGGAATTGAATGGTGAAGTTATATCTTGACTATGATTATCATTATGATTTAAATTATATCTTGTTGAAGTTACATTTGTTTTTCTTTACTCTAGAGTACCCTGTTCATGGAGCTTATTATGTTTGAGGTTTAACTTCCTATTGGTGAACATATTTGTCTTCCAAAGAAATGCTTACAAAATGACCCTTAAAGCCCAAACAAAAAGACTCAACCAACACCAACAGTTGGGTCACTTCGCTATTGAGAAGCGTAAGCACCCTTTGAATTATCCAGGTATAGCTCCCCGTGCAGGATTTACAATGAATCAACTAAACTATAAATGATAATGCTTTTAACCTAAAAGCAATAAAGGCTTACAAACATCTATTCATAAACACAAGATAGATGTGAAGGGACTAATTTACTGAAAAGAAAAGGACAGTAAACATTACAAATTTCATTTGCCTAAACAATGCATTACAGAAAGAAACTAAGAGAGAAAGATGAATGGTTCTTTCCAAATACATGAAAAAGTATAGCATAAAGTCCACAGATGATCGTGTTGATGATCATACATAACAGATACACATTCAAAAGAAACCAATATCATTCAAAGATGAATATCAATTAGAAAGTGAGCATCTAAAATCAAAGTTTTAATATGCTGACATATCCTTCTTTGAACATAGCAAAACAAAAAAGATTTTGTTGTTCATGTATGTTAATCATTATTTGAAAATAAAATCCCTCTTTCCCTACATTACAATAAAAATCCTAATCTATCCCTCCCCTGGCACAAAGTCTCTTGGGTCAAGCAAAATTCGGAACCCCCAAAATCTCCTCTACAAGCCTTACTTATTTTCCCCTTTTGGTCAGTTTCTTTCCTATTATAATAACTAATTCTTGAGGATGTGTCTATCCACATCTTCTTTCTCGAATACATTAAAGTCTCCCTTTGTGAGTGCCTTAGTAATATTTTGTTATGAAAGTCCATGTTACTTGGTGCTCTACATCTTTCAAAATGGATCTATTCCTATAGAATAGTGTCATATGGATCTTATTGCAACACAAGTGTTAATGCCTCTGTGTTTTGATTGGATGCTTGGTACTATAACTAGAGCATGTCATTTATGGCTCTCCACAAACATACCGCTTCATGCAAGTGACACCAAGAAACATTTTGTCGAAGCCATCATACATATGTATTTTGGGATTCAATTGCGAGCACGTCCTCCTCAATTTTCCCACCCTGTGAACCTGAAGCCAACATCTTTGAATCATGACTGATGTCAACACAAAGAACTACATTATCATGCATCATGAAGGCATCATCAGCTTGGTATTGAAAATCTCTCTTAAGTTTCCCACTGATATAGTCCCAGACCTCTATGAATCCAACAACCAAGCATGAAACAAGGTTTTGTCCATCAGGGAAGATGTCAGGTCCTCCTTGACATTCAGTATTGGGGCATTCTCAGGAAATGATAATGTCTTAATATTGAAATTGCGTTATAGATTATCATGTTCTCGAATGCCAATACTGTCGATGTGCAAAACCAATTCTCATTGTCATTGAGCAGTCTAACCTGACAAAGCTTTGGAAACTTCATTTTTGGATACTTTTTACTAGTTTTACTACTCTTATCTATAATTCCATATGTCATTCTCTGCTTGTGGGCAATCTATCGAATAGTTTACATATACTGTCTATGCTTCCAAGTCATAGTTTTTATGGGACTTGATAGTTAAAATTATAACTGACCCTAAGGATGATGGCATGTCCTTGGATAGAAAGTGGCATTGATAGCCTCTCTAGCCATTTCAGTCTACCTTAATAACCATACCAAATAGGACAATGTCTACTCAGAAAAATTTCTACTGATCCACGAGCCCAATGTAGAACTTGATTAAGCTGATCTAAAAGGTTAATTGGAGAAAACCCTATGAAAGCTGGCCTAGGGGGCACACAATATATAGAATTCCATCCATGACAATGCATTTTGAAATTAGTCAAAATGTCCTTTTTAACTGAACCATATATCCACCCAACCTCTTTGTAGATAAGAAGAATTGTATCGAGGAGAAAGAGGAGATCAAATATTTTGACAACTCCCTTTGCAGGCTTGGATAACAAGTATGTCAATGGTCCTACAATAATAGGCATAGTCTTGATACCAAATTGGATTAATGTATAGTAAAATATTTCACTTTCATTGTGACGGGGAAACAAAGTATCATGACTTCCTTCGTACTTCGTTGGCTAATTGTATTTATTTCCTCCACTTCAAATGATTGCAGAATGGAACAAGGTTGTCACTGGCATTTACCCAGCCAATCGAAGCTGATGGAGTAGACAATTTGATGCCAGGTTAGACGGTCTAAAAGATACGCTACTAAGCCACTTTCAACTGACCCTCACTATAAGTTTTGGCATCAACTAAGATCACCTTGCCAAATGCAAATGAAGTTGAATAGCCCAAAACTGAGAGAGGTTATTGTAGATCTCAAAAACATGATCCCATAGCACCTAATAGTTTGTCAATACCTCTCACGAGGTCTGAGATATGAGCCCTGGAAGATCTCTTCCCAATCATGCTCAGTGCACCTTGGGGTCACTTGGGTTGAGCGTGGTTGCGAGCGTTTCAGTGACTCTGTGGGAAAAATGGGGTTGTCACTGGTGTTTACCCATCCAACCAAAGCTGATGGAGTAGATGGTTTGATGCCAAGTTAGATGGTTTGAAAGATACGCTCTTGAGCCACTTTCAACTGACCCTCACTACAATTTTTGGCATCGAACGAGATCGCCTTGCCAAATGCAAACAAAGTCGAATCACAAAAAACTGAGAGAGGTTATTGTAGACCTTGAAAACACAATCCTATAGCACCTAATAGTTTGTTGATAGCTCTCACGAGGTCTAAAATATGAGCCCCAGAAGATCTCTGCCCAATCGTACCTAGTGCACCTTCGGGTCACTTGGGTCGAGAGTGGTCGCGAGTGTTCTGATGATTCTGTGGGTAGAATGGGGTTGTCACTGGTATTTACCCAGCCAACCGAAGCTGATGGAGAAGATGGTTTGATGCCAGGTCAAACAGTTTGAAAGATACATTGTTGAGCCACTTTCAACTGACCCTCACTGCAAGTTTTGGCATCGACTGAGGTCGCCTTGCTAAATGCAAACAAAGTTGAATCACCCAAAATAGAGAGAGGTTATTGTAGACCTCAAAAACACAATCATGTAGCACCTAATGGTTTGTTGATATCTGTCACGAGGTCCGAGATATGAGCCCCAGAAGATCGCTGCCCAATCATGCTTAGTGCACCTTGGGGTCATTTGGGTTGAGCGTGGTCGTGAGTGTTCTGGTGACTCTGTGGGAAAAACAAGGTTTTCACTAGTGTTTACTGGGCCAACTAGAGCTGATGGAGTAGACGGTTCGATGCCAAGTCAGACGGTTTGAAAGATACACTGCTAAGCCACTTTCAACTGACCCTCACTACAAGTTTTGGCATCGACTGAGATCACCTTGCCAAATGCAAACGAAGTCAAAATGCCCAAAACTGAGAGAGGTTATTGTAGAAATTGAAAACACAATCTTGTAGCACCTAAAAGTTTGTCAATAGCTCTCACGAGGTCCAAGATACAAGCCCCAGAAGATCACTACCCAATCGTGCTTAGTGCACCTTGGGGTCACTTGGGTCGAGCGTGGTCGCGAGCGTTTCGATGACTCTGTGGGAAAAATAGGGTTGTCACTGGTGTTTTCCCAGCCAACCAGAGCTGATGGAGTAGATGGTTCAATGCCAGGTTGGATGGTTTGAAAGATACGTTGCTGAGCCACTTTCAACTAACCCTCACTGCAAGTTTTGGCATTGACTAAGATCACCTTGCCAAATGCAAATGAAATCAAATCGCCCAAAACTGAGAGAGGTTATTGTAGAACTCAAAAACATGATCCCGTGGCACCTAAAATTTTGTCGATACCTCTCATAAGGTCTAAGATACAAGCCCCAGAAGATCACTGCCCAATTGTGCTTAGTGCACCTTGGGGTCACTTGGGTCGAGCATGGTCGCAAGCATTCTGGTGACTTTGTGGGCATAATGGGGTTGTCACTGGTGTTTACCTGGCTAACTAGACCTAATGGACTAGATGGTTTGATGCCAAGTCAGATGATTTGAAAGATACGCTGCTGAGCCACTTTCAATTGACCCTCACTACAAGTTTTGGCATCGATTGAGATTGCCTTGCCAAATGCAAACGAAGTCGAATCACCCAAAACTGAGAGAGGTTATTGTAGACCACAAAAACATGATTTTGTAACACCTAAAAAAATTTTGATAGCTCTCATGAGGTCTGAGATACGAGCCCTAGAAGATCGCTGCCCAATCATGCTTAGTGCACCTTGGGGTCACTTGGGTCGAGCATGGTCGCGAGTGTTCCGGTGACTCTATGGGTAGAACAGGGTTGTCACTAGCATTTACCCAGCCAACCAGAGCTGATGGATTAGATAGTTCGATGCTAGGTTAGATGGTTTGAAAGATGCACTCTTGAGCCACTTTCAATTGACCCTCATTGCAAGTTTTGGCATAGACTGAGATCACCTTGCTGAATGCAAACAAAGTTGAATCACCCAAAACTGAGAGAGGTTATTGTAGACCTCAAAAACATGATCATGTACCACATGATAGTTTGTTGATACCTCTCACGAGGTCTGAGATATGAGCCCCAGAAGATCACTGCCCAATCATGCTTAGTGCACCTTGGGGTCACTTGGGTTGAGTCTGGTCGCGAGTGTTCCAGTGACTCTGTAGCAGAACGGGGTTGTCACTGGTGTTTACCCAGCCAACCGGAGCCAATGGAGCAAACAGTTTGATGCTAGGTTGGACGGTTTGAAAGATACGCTGTTGAGCCACTTTCAACTGACCCTCACTACAAGTTTTGGCATCGATTGAGATCGCCTTGCCAAATACAAATGAAGTTGAATCACCCAAAACTAAGAGAGGTTATTCTAGACCTCAAAAACATAATCTTGTAGCACCTTATAGTTTTTCAATAGCTCTCATGAGGTCCAAGATATGAGCCCCAGAAGATCGCTGCCCAATCATGCTTAGTGCACCTTGGGGTCACTTGGGTCGAGCGTGGTCGCGAGTGTTCCGGTGACTCTATGGGAAGAATGGGGTTTTCACTAGCATTTACTTGGCCAATTAGAGTTGATGGAGTAGATGGTTTGATGCCAGGTTAGATGGTTTGAAAGATACGTTCCTGAGCCACTTTCAGCTGACCCTCACTGCAAGTTTTGGCATCGACTGAGATCACCTTGCCAAATGCAAACGAAGTCGAGTCACCCAAAATTGAGAGAGGTTATTGTAGACCTCAAAAACAAGATACCGTAGCACTTGATGGTTTGTCGATACATCTCACGAGGTCTGAGATATGAGCCCCAAAAGATCGCTGCCCAATCGTGCTTAGTGCACCTTGGGGTCACTTGGGTCGAGCATGGTCGCGAGTGTTCCGGTGACTCTGTGGATAGAATGGGGTTGTCACTAGCATTTACCCAGCCAACTAGAGCTGATCGAGTAGATGGTTCAATGCCAGGTTAGATGATTTGAAAGATACACTGCTGAGCCACTTTCAACTAACCCTCACTACAAGTTTTGGCATTGACTGAGGTCGCCTTGCCAAATGAAAACGAAGTCAAATCACCTAAAACTGAGAGAGGTTATTTTGGACCTTAAAAACATGATCCCATAGCACCTAATAATTTGTCAATATCTCTCACGAGGTTTGAGATACGAGCCCCAGAAGATCCCTGCCCAATCATGCTTAGTGCACCTTGGGGTCACTTGGGTCGAGCGTGGTCGTGAGCATTCCATTGACTCTCTGGGTAGAACAGGGTTGTCACTAGCATTTACCTGGCCAATCGGAGCTGATGGAGTAGATGGTTTGATGCCAAGTTAGACAGTTTGAAAGATACGCTCCTGAGCCACTTTCAACTAACCCTCACTGCAAGTTTTGGCATCGACTGAGATCACCTTGCCAAATGCAAATGAAGTCTTATTGCCCAAAAATGAGAGAGGTTATTGTAGACCTTGAAAACATGATCCTATAGCACCTAATAGTTTTTTGATACCTCTCACGAGGTCTGAGATATGAGCAGCTTTCAACTGACTGTTAGTGGTATGTTTGAAATTTGAACTGTGAAATTAATCATGATTAAGCTTGTGAAATTTGAACTATGGAGCTTATTATGTTTGAGGTTTAACTTTTATAGATTTTTTGAAATGATAAAAAATAATATCCTTAAAGCATTAGAAACAACAATCAAACATGTAAGAATTCAAACCATGCAAATGACATAAGTATATGACATGTAAGATCTCTTCTTGGCACTATTGGCCATCCATACATAATTTTGGTCATAAGTCCTTATGAAGAGTTTTAGGACATTTAACTTTTAAATCAAATTGCCATTATAGGTTTCAAAAGATCTCAATTAACCATTAAGGATCCTTTTGTCCATCTATCTTTGATTGGATACATGGTGACCGTAGGCATCTTCATAGGTGCTCCTACACAAGTTACAATCCACATACAAAACTAAGTTTATTGACTCAAAATACAATCTAAGAAAGGTCAAATTAATGTATTGAAATTAAGCTTAATGAACTTAGAAAACAATGCACTAAGTTAACTTATTACCTAGTCAAGTGTTCCTAAAGGGTCATCTCTTTGCTTCAGGGTCTCCAATAGTGCTTCATGATCAGCAGTAGTAATAGTCCAAAGTCATTTTGTCTTTGGTCTTCCTTGATGCTTTGACAACTTGACATTTGTTGCTATAACAAGGTGTGACTACGTGAGAATAGTTTTGTGCTTCTCATAGTCTTCAAATGCAGGAACTCCATTCTTTCTAATCATGTATGTTCACAGACATGTTCTCGCAACAACAACTGAACCGGTAGGATGTGTGAACCCATCACCATCTGTCATCGGTTGTACAAGCTTCTGTTTACCTTGTACATAATGTGCTAACCAATAATCTGACCTCTCATCATTCCCCTATGGTGCAACCAATGCAAAAACATCTCCTGGCTTCAGAAGATCTGAAAGATGGTCATAGTCAACTAAAGTGTCCATGTCATCATTTCTTATAGAGAGTGTCAAAGATAAAGGAGTTAGATACTGTGGAACCCATGTATCCACCCACTCACTTGACTTGCAATGATCCCAATCATACTGAAAACACATGGGGCAAAAACAAGCCAACTCTCGTGTCCAAATGGTCCATGTACTACTATTGGAGCTTCGGAATGAATGCATTTTTGAAGAGTCTTTCACTATTTGACAATCCAATCTATCTCCTATAGTTCCCTCAACCAACCAAAAGAATCTATGCACTATAGAATCAAGAGTCCCCCCTGTGACAATTCTAAAGTACACCAATCAACAATAGAATGAGCATCAAGAAGTACAACACCTGAAATCCTCAATTGCTCCTTAACTAGAGCTCTCTTCACACATGCATTGGCTCCATCATGCTCCCCTTTCCCATGCCCTGACTCATAAAAACTCTAAATATGAGGTACACCTCTCTCCACATGCATTCTACACAACCAATAAAACATTCTAGCATTCTTAAATTGACCGGTGCAATTATCCAACCAAATGAGATGCCTATCCATAGCAATACCATTTTCCTACAAGAAGTCAAAATAGTTCTTGAAACAATGTTGAACAAACTCATGAGAGTGAGACCTGTCGTCGCTGATATAAAAATGGTACTCTCTAATTATCTTCCGCTCATCTTTTTTGCTATTAGGGGAATGTCTATATGTGATGTGTACAAAAATAGAAACCTGAATGGAATTGTAATATTGAGCTTGAGTCTCATTTTGGGGCTGTAATGTATAGTTCTCTGCAAATTCTACAACGGATATAATAGTTCCAATGGGGAAAGTGTCCTTACATGTCCTAAATTTTTGATCCAACCATTGAGACCTGTGACTATGCCTTGCATACTTGTAAAAAAGATTTGTCTTGAAATCTGAGATAAAATCAGCAACATTGTATTCTTTTGCAACTAACTCACATCTAGAGCCTTGACCTCCACTCTTCAATGTATATTTCACCATTTCATACACTTTTTTTTGGATGAGTGTCTTTCCAAAATTGTGTTCCAAACCCTCATAAAAACATGTTCTAAACTTGGACAAGACACCACATTCTGAGCACTTGGCATTTAAGCAATCTTTTTTATAAAATAAACAACCATCATCTCTATGACATAAAAATTGATCTAGCAAGTCTCTTGATGATTTGGGAAGACCACTTCCACCACAATCCTCTAGCATTTCATTAGTATGCAAAGTAGAATGAATGGACAGTAATAATTCATGATGCATTGAAAACTTAACATGATATTTGTAACAACATGTATTTTGAATCTTAAGGGGCACACAATAAAATGGCTTCACAGATTCAAAAGACCTTTGTGATATTTTCAATGTTGGATGTGTCTCACAAAATTTTTTATACAACATTGTTTGACTTACTTCCACATAATGTTTAGGATGTGGAGTGCGGTCTTGATTGCCAACTCTCAACTTCAAGACATCCTTCACATTTGGTGACACTCTTGAGTTAGCATCCCAAAATTGTTGAATTTCATCCTTGACAACATCTATTAGCTTCTTATCGAAACATGGAAGTCTCCCACCATAAGCCCATGTATCAATTCGAAGCAGATCATCAAGTCTTTCTCTTCTTGCAAGTGCTCTACCCAAAGTTTTACAGTCTATATTGAAGTCAACACAAGTTTGTCTCATCAAACGAGCCTTTCTCAACTAATGACTTACTAAGGAGGTTGTAATAACCCTCTAAGAAACTCTCTTGTCTTTTTCTCTGCTAGTCTTCTCAATGCTATTGAGAGCATTGAAAAGATTCTTCACAACAATGGCATTTCTCTCCATTTTCTTGTTCACATGAATCTTCAATTTCAGAAGCACAGGTCTCATCTTTTGCATCTTTAACAACTGCACAAAAATTTGACATTTCTCAACCAATGTCTTGTTTCGAAAAAATTGATCATAAAGTCTTGAATCCCACAACCTAACGGTTCTATGTGACCTCTTTTGTTCTCAATTATTCATAATGTTCTCCTCAATTTCAATTAACCATTTAGGTGTTCTTGAAAGCCCCAAATTTGAAGATTGATTATCTTTATTGCAAGCGACTTCATTTTGCATATAATTTGGAGATGTATAACATTCATGTGGTTCTTGTGCAACATTTTCATTCCCAAAGTCTACATTTTCAATCTCCATCTGTGCATTTTCAAATTAAACATCCTCTTCACTTACAACTACATTTACGGGGTCACCTTGATTAATGTTTAACATACCTTCTCTCCTTCTTTAGTGATTTTCCTTATCTTTTTCCCTATATGCCTGAATTTCACCATCTATCAGCTTCCTCTTGCATTTAGCCTTTTGATGACTATTGCTTCCCATGGTGAGACCACAAGTCGACAAAAATCAAACAATGGGCCCCAAATCACATTTTTTGTTTTGTAACACGTGAAAAAAGTATAAAAACCTGTGATTGTCTTCTCTTTGGGGACAGGGAATATTTTTGTCAAATATTACATGGCAAAAATCGGGTATCTGATTTCATATCGGGTACCTAATATTCCCAGGCTGATGAAAATAAAAAAATAGCGGGAGCAAATTGAATTTTTACATATCAATTGAACTTTTACATATTGTATATATATATATTAATGTATATAATATATATATATATATATATATATATATATATATATATATATATATATATATATATATATATATATATATATATATATATTATATACATTAATATATATATATACAATATGTAAAAGTTCAATTGATATGTAAAAATTCAATTTGCTCTCGCTAATATTCCCAGGTTGATGAAAATAAAAAAACAGCGGGAGCAAATTGAATTTTTACATATAAATTAAACTTTTACATATTGTATATATATATATATTAATGTATATAATATATATATATATATATAAAAGAGGAAAAGGATATATATAATGTATATTATATATATACTAATGAATTATAATATACTAATATATTATATGTACTAATGTATTATATACTAATGTATACTAATATATTATATATAATATTATCTTTTAGCTATTATTTTTTTCTCATTTTTCCTGTATGATGCTTTTGTATACGAATTGTGGATATTCTCTCGAAAACTATCTAAGGATGATACAGTAGCTGATCTGTGTCCTTTAGATCAAAAATATGATAAAAAAGGTGTAAGAAATTAATATGCAAATATTTTTGTCCGTAACAGTATTTTTTGCATTTATTATGATATTGATCTGATTTGATGCACATTCACTATTTGATCGATCCCTTCCCTTTCATTTCACTTGGTTTGCTCATTTTGCACATCATAGGCCAGGATTTGATAGCAGATATGACCTTGGTACTGTCGGCGTTAATGATAAATTTTACCTTTTAGCTATTATTTTTTTGTCATTTTTCCTGTACGATACTTTTGTATATGAACTATGGATATTCTGTAGTCCCCATGACCCCTTAACACACACATGAGCATTCGAATGTGTCAAAAGGGGTCATGGGAACTCCCTAGGGGGTCCTAGTACACATTATCACGTGTTAGGACCCCTAGAGAGTCTCCATGACCCCTTTCGACACATTGGAATGCTCAAGTGTGTCTTAAGGGGTCCTACCACCCCTTAAGACACTCTTGAGCATTTGAATGTGTCAAAAGGGGTCATGCAGACTCCCTAGGGGTCCTAGTATTCCTTATGACATGTCAGGACCCCTAAACAGTCCCCATGACCCCTTTTGACACATTGGAACACTCAAGTCAGTCTTAAGGGGTCCTACGACCCCTTAAGACACACTTGAGAGTTCCAATGTGTCAAAAGGGGTCATGGGGACTCCCTAGGGGTCCTAGTATGTGTTATCACATGTTAGCACCCCTAGGGAGTCCCCATGACCCCTTTTGACACATTGGAATGCTCAAGTGTGTCTTAAGGCGTCCTAAGACCCCTTAAGACACACTTGAGCATTCCAATGTGTGAAAAGGGGTCATGGGGACTCCCTAGGGGTCCTAGTACATGATCTCACATGTTAGGACCCCTAGGGAGTCTCCATGACCCCATTTGACACATTGGAATGCTCAAGTGTGTCTTAAGGGGTCTTAACCTTAAGACACACTTGAGTGTTCAAATGTGTCAAAAGGGGTCATGGGGACTCCCTAGGGGTCCTAACATGTGATAACATGTACTAGGACCCCTAGGGAATCCCCATGACCCCTTTTGAAACATTGGAATGCGCAAGTGTGTCGTAACAGGTCGTAGGACCCCTTAAGACACACTTGAGTATTTCAATGTGTCAAAAGGGGTCATGGAGAATCTCTAGGGGTCCTAATGCATGATAATGCATACTAGGACCCCTAGGGAGTCCCCATGACCCCTTTTGACACATTGGAACACTCAAGTGTGTCTTAAGGGGGGTTGTAGGACCCCTTAAGACACACTTGAGGATTCCAATTTGTCAAAAGGGATCATGGGAACTCTCTAGGGGTCCTAACACATGATAAGGCATACTAAGACCCCTAGGGAGTCCCCGTGACCCATTTTGACACATTCAAATGCTCAAGTCTATCTTAAGGGGTCATGGGCACTCCCTAGCGGTCCTAATGTGTGATAAGGTGTATTAGGACCCCTAGGCAGTCCCCATGACCCCTTTTGACACATTCAAATGCTCAACTGTGACTTAAGGGGTCATGGGGACTCCCTAGGGGTCCTAACATGTGATAAGGCATACTAGGACCCCTAGGGAGTCCCCATGACCCCTTTTGACACATTGGAATGCTCAACTATGTCTTAAGGGGTCCTCAGACCCCTTTTGACACATTCAAATGCTCAAGTGTGTCTTAAGGGGTCATGGGGACTCCCTACGGGTTCTAATGCATGGTAGGGAATACTCGGACCCCTAGGGAGTCCCCATGACCTCTTTTGACACATTCAAATGCTCAAGTGTGTCTTAAGGGGTCGTAGGACCCCTTAAGACACACTTGAGCATTCCAATGTGTCAAAATGGGTCATGGAGACTCTCTAGGGGTCCTAACACATGATAAGGCATACTAGGACCCCTAGGGAGATCCCATGACCCATTTTGACACATTAGAATGCTCAAGTGTGTTCAAAGGGGTCCTACGACCCCTTAAGACACACTTGAGTGTTCCAATGTGTCACAAGGGGTCATGGGGACTCCCTAGGGGCCCTAGTATGCCTTATCATGCATTAGGACCCCTAGGGAGCCCCATGACCCCTTAAGACACACTTGAGCATTTGAATGTGTCAAAAGGGGTCATGGGGACTCCCTAGGGGTCTTAGTATGCCTTATAATGTGTTAGGACCCTTAGAGAGTTCCCATGACCCTTTCTAACACATTGGAATGTTCAAGTGTGTATTAACAGGTCCTATGACCCCTTAAAACACACTTGAGCATTTGAATGTGTCAAAAGGGGTCATGCGGACTCCCTAGGGGTCCTAGTAAGCGTTATAACACATTAGGACCCCTAGAGAGTCTCCATGACCCATTTTGACACATTGAAACACTCATGTGTGTCTTAAGGGGTCCTACAACCCCTTAAGACACACTTGAGCATTCCAATGTGTCAAAAGGGGTCATGGGGACTCCCTAGGGGTCCTAGTACATGTGATAACATGTAGCAAGACCCCTAGAGAGTCCCCATGACCCCTTTTGACACATTGGAATGCTCAAGTGTGTATTAAGGGGTCCTACAACCCCTTAAGACACACTTGAGTGTTTGAATGTGTCAAAAGGGGTCATGGGGACTCCCTAGGGGTCCTAACATGTGCTAAGGCATACTAGGACCCCTAGGGAGTCCCAATGACCCCTTTTGACACATTGGAATCCTCAAGTGTGTCTTAAGAGGTCATAGTATGCATTATCATGCATTAGGACCCCTAGAGAATCTCCATGACCCTTTTTGACACATTGGAATGCTCAAGTGTTTCTTAAGGGGTCCTACGACCCCTTAAGACACACTTGAGCATTCCAATGTGTCAAAAGGGGTCATGGAGACTCCCTATGGGTCCTAACACATGATAAGGCATACTAGGACCCCTAGGGAGTCCCCATGACCCCTTTTGACACATTCAAATGCTCAAGTGTGTCTTAAGGGGTCGTAGGTCCCCTTAAGACACACTTCAGCTTTTGAATGTGTCAAAATGGTCCATGGGGACTCCCTAGGGGTCCTAACATGTGATAAGGCATACTAGGACCCCTAGGGAGTCCCCATGACCCCTTTTGACACATTGGAATGCTCAAGTGTGTCTTAAGGGGTCGTAGGACCCCTTAAGACACACTTGAGAAATCTAATGTGCCAAAAGGGGTCATGGGAACTCCCTAAGGGTCCTAGTATGCATGATAACATATAATAGGACCCCTAGAGAGTCCCCATGACCCCTTTTGACATATTAGAATTCTCAAGTGTGTCTTAAGGGGTACTATGACCCTTTAAGACACACTTGAGCATTCCAATGTGTCAAAAGAGGTCATGGGGACTCCCTAGGGGTCCTAGTACATGTGATAATGCGTACTAGGACCCCTAGAGAGTCCCCATGACCCCTTTTGACACATTGGAATGCTCAAGTGTGTCTTAAGGGGTCATAGCTCAAGTGTGTATTAAGGGGTCATATAATCCCTTAAGACACACTTGAGCATTCCAATGTGTCAAAAAGGGTCATGGGGACTCCCTAAAGGTCATAACTCATGATAAGTCATACTAGGACCTAGGGAGTCCCCATGACCCCTTTTGACACAATGGAATGCTCAAGTGTGTCTTAAGGGGTCTTTCATGGGGACTCTCTAGGGGTCCTAATATGTGATAAGGCGTGCTATGACCCCTAGGGAGTCCCCATGACCCCTTTGCACATAATGGAATGCTCAAGTGTGTCTTAAGGGGTGTTAGGACACACTTAAGACACACTTGAGTGTTTGAATGTGTCAAAAGGGGTCATGGGGACTCCCTAGGGGTCCTAGTATGTGTTATCATGCATTAGGACCCATAGAGAGTCTCCATGACCCCTTTTGACACATTGGAATGCTCAAATGTGTCTTAAGGGGTCCTATGACCCCTTAAGACACACTTGAGCATTCCAATGTGTCAAAAGCAGTCATGGGGACTCCCTAGGGGTCCTAGTACATGTGATAACATGTACTGGGACCCCTAGATAGTCCCCATGACAACTTTTGACACATTGGAATGTTCAAGTGTGTATTAAGGGGTCCCACGACCCCTTAAGACACACTTGAGCATTTGGATGTGTCAAAAGAGGTCATGGGAACTCCCTAGGGGCCCTAACATGTGATAAGGCATACTAGGACCCCTAGGGAGTCCCCATGACCCCTTTTGACACATTGAAATTCTCAAGTGTGTCTTAAGGGTTCCTTGTACACATTATCATGCATTAGGACCCCTAGAGAGTCTCCATGACCCCTTTTGACACATTGGAATGCTCAAGTGTGTCTTAAGGGGTCCTACGACCCCTTAAGACACACTTGAGCATTCCAATGTGTCAAAATAGGTCATGGAGACTTCCTATGGGTCCTAACGGGTGATAAGGTGTACTAGGACCCCTAGGGAGTCCCCATGACCCCTTTTGACACATTTGAATGCTCAAGTGTGTCTTAAGGGGTTGTATGAACCCTTAAGACACACTTGCGCATTCGAATGTGTCAAAAGGGTCCATGGAGACTCCCTAGGGGTCCTAACACATGATAAGGCATACTAGGACCCCTAGGGAGTCACCATGACCTCTTTTGACACATTCAAATGCTCAAGTGTGTCTTAAGGGGTCGTAGGACACCTTAAGACACACTTGAGCATTCCAATGTGTCAAAAGGGGTCATGGGGACTCTCTAGGGATCCTATTATGTGTGACCCCTTAAGACACACTTGAGCATTCCAATGTGTCAAAAGGGGTCATGGAGACTCCCTATGGGTCCTAGTATGCATGATAATGCATAATAGGATCCCTAGAGAGTCCCCATGACCCCTTTTGACACATTGGAATACTCAAGTGTGTCTTAAGGGGTCCTACAACCCCTTAAGACACACTTGAGCATTCCAATGCATCAAAATGGGTCATGGGGACTCCCTAAGGGTCCTAGTATGCATGATAATGTGTACTATGACCCCTAGAGAGTCCCCATGACCCCTTTTGACACATTGGAAGACTAAAGTGTGTATTAAGGGGTCCTATGACCCCTTAAGACACACTTGAGCTTTCCAATGTGTCAAAAGGGGTCATGGAGACTGTCTAGGGGTCCTAATGCATGATAAGGCATACTAGAACCCCTAGGGAGTCCCCATGACCCCTTTTGACACATTGGAATGCTCAAGTGTGTCTTAAGGGGTCTTAGGACCCTTTAAGACACACTTGAGCATTCCAATGTGTCAAAAGGGGTCATGGGGACTCCGTAGGGGTCTTAGTATGCCTTATCATGCGTTAGGACACCTAGGGAGTCCCCATGACCCCTTTTGAAACATTGGAATGCTGAAGTGTGTCTTAAGTTGTCGTAGGACCCCTTAAGACACACTTGAGCATTTCAATGTGTCAAAAGGGGTCATGGGGACTCCCTAGGTGTCCTAACACATGATAAGGTGTACTAGGACCCCTAGGGAGTCCCCATGACCCCTTTTGAGACATTGGAATGCTCAAGTGTGTCTTAAGGGGTCCTACAACCCCTTTTGACACATTGGAATGCTCAAGTGTGTCTTAAGGGGTCGTAGGACCCCTCCGAACATACTTGAGTGTTCCAGTGTGTCAAAAGGGGTCATGGGGACTCCCTAGGGGTCCTAGTATGCCTTATCCCACGTTAGGACACCTAGGGAGTCCCCATGACCACTTTGACACATTGGAATGCTCAAGTCTATCTTAAGGGGTCGTAGACCCCTTAAGATAGACTTGAGCATTCCAATGTGTCAAAAGGGGTCATGGGGACTCCCTAGGTGTCCTAATGCGGGATAAGTTATACTAGGACCCCTAGGGAGTCCCCATGACCCCTTTTGACACATTGGAATACTCAAGTGTGTTCAAAGGGGTCTTACGACCCCTTTGAACACACTTGAGTATTCCAATGTGTCAAAAGGGGTCATGGGGACTCCCTAGGGGTCCTAACGTGTGATAAGGCATACTAGGACCCCTAGGGAGTCCCCATGACCCAGATGAGATGTTAGTGAATGACTTCTTGCTAATACGACTCTTCCACCAGATCCAGATTTCAACCCATTTGTGGATCTATAGACTCAATCGCGAGCCCACAAAATTGCCCAAGAGAAAAATGTGATTGTATATCAACTGATTACAAAATGTTTAGTTGAGGAGAAAATATTGCAACGATCAAGAAGAAAATTGGCTATGGAAAATCTAGTTATGTATTCTATTAAGAATGAAACTATTAAGGAATTGCATGAATCACAAACCATTAAAATAACCTTCTACTTGACAAAGAACATTCAAGCTATAGAATTTATTAACTCTGAATTTAAACATCTTATCAGCTTTAATGGAAGAGATTTCATTAGCATCCATGGAAGAAATTTCATTAAAACTTCAGACAAAATTATCTAAAAAAATTCATTAACTTCAAGCGAAATCATTTAAGATGGACAAAAACAAAATCATATTACTTAGAAATGGCAAAGAAAGAAAATGAGATAAACCAAATTTATCAAATTCTTGCAATCCGCAACTTCTCTCCAAGTGTAAAATGGCAATCCATGGATCCAAAATTACGGTAAAAATTAAGTTCTTCGAGTAAGCCATTCAAAATCGCATAGAATACTATAACGCATGATGATTTATAGAGAATTTATGATGGACTATGTTGTGCAAAAGCCCGCAATCCCTGCCATATCTCAGAGTACTGATGAGAAGCAATGGTGAAAGTCTGAGATAGAGGTGGTGCCGGCATTGAAGCGGCAAGACATTCTTCATAATATCGGGGTGGCGCCATCGAAACAACAAGGCTTTCCTCATAATGTCGTGCCACCACTGATCTCTTCTTTAAATTTATTAATGTGGTCAGTTCTACAGCGCTTGCATAATTTCCAGTACAACTGCTCATTTTACTAAACCCTTCCCTTCTCTCCATAATCTTTGACCGGTTCAAAGATCCGTTTGATTGTTCTTGTTTAACCTCCCAATGACTCTGTTGAGCTGTCGGATTATCAATAGGCGTGGTACAATTGTCTGGTGACCAGAATCTATTTCGAGAACCTTTGCAATTTAGCATTCCAGTTGAAAAAGTAGGGAAAGATACCATTTCACAGCCATAGGCGGTTGAAACAGAGTGATTATCTTGCCCTCTGCTTCTATAATCCACCTCTAGTGAACTATTCTTCAAAGCCTCCATTTCTGCATAGCTAGGGGTTTCAGTGCCTATAAAAGACATAACTATGCCCCTATAGGGACTCATGCTCGTGCTCATAATCATATTAAATAATATTTAAAATGTAAAATGTATATTATATAATATTTAATATATAATTAAATAATATTTAATGTAACATGTATATTATATAATATTTAATATATATAATATATAATCTAATATATAGTTTTTAATATTAATATATATTAAATAATATTTAATGTAAAATATATATTATATAACATTTAATATATAATTGATATTATATAATATTTAATATATCTAATATATAACTAATATATAGTTTTTTATATATAATATATCATAAGGCAAGGGAAAGTGGAAGAGAAATGGGAGGGAGAAAGTGGAGGGAAGGGAAAGTAAAAATTCAAAATTCTGTCGTCAATATCGGGTACTCGAAAATATCAGGTACCCAATTAGGCTCGATATTGCTTTGTGCACCAAACCTACATGGTCAACCATTGAAATGTCTCAAATACGTGTTTTTCCCCTATTTCTCTGAGTTCCAGACTTTGACAATGTAGCTGACGACTTTTTTTTCACCCAAATTTGATAAAATGAAAAGGGTATCTTAAGCTAGCTATCGATATAATTGCAGTCAAAATTTGAATTTGGTAAGTAATTATTAGTTATTTTCTAATTGAGTTACCTCTAAAGTGCTGATTTATATACTGATTGAAAAATGACTATAACTTTCAAATGGTGTAACATTTTTGAAATCTGAAAAATGCGTTACATTCTATGCTTCGCCTACTATAAGGAAAAAAAAGTTTGAATTTTGTAAAGTTTTGAATGAGTTAAGGTGCTCAGACACGGGAGTTTTTTTATTCTGAAAATGTTGTAGCAGAAAATTCATAATTAATTATTTTTTTGGAATAAAATTACAAAAAAATATGCGTCACATCCGAGCATGAGTCTACTACTTATAAAATATTATCATTTGATTATGATTAAGGTGGTCAGACATACACCTACTTATTTTTTTCCTGAAATTTTTGGACTGCTGCATTGAAATCTATATTTTTCACCAATCAAACTAACTTTTTCTCAAAAAAGGCCTAGTTGTTTAGAAACTAGATTCAATTTTCTACAGATTCTATTCTTACACCTTTTTGATATTAGGTTCATAGCTAGTTGAAATTTTCACATCAATTTGACTAACCCTGATTTGCTGATTTTTCATTACCACTTAAGGGCATAGTTTGGCCCCTCATGATCTTGCACATACCCATATATATATATATATATATATATATATATATATATATATATATATATATATATATATATATATATATATATATATATATATATATATATATATATATATATACACACACACACATATATAAAGTGAAACTGTACTCTGAGGGGGGGAGGGGGTGAATCAGAGTACTGTAAAACTTTAGCTCAATAATAATTTTAACAACATATCATAACCAGAAAATACTTGAATGAACAATGACTATTTTAATCATGATAGATCATGTATGTTTCAAACAAACTAAAAGAACCAGAAAACCATAACACAAGAAATGTGTTGAATGGTAACCCTCAGAACCAAACTAGGTTCTATCATAGGGAAAAGACACTCTGAAAATCCTTTATTAAACCAATCCAATATCTAAATGTGCAACTACAACTGCAGGAGCTACAACTCCTTACAAAATTGTTTCAGAGGTTTGGAATGATACACAAACCATTTATTCCAGTTTTTCACAAGTTCAACATTGCTCATGATATTTCATTTCCACTATTTATCAAACTTGAACTCATATTTTCATTCACAACCACTATTTTCCAATAATATAAACACACACACACACACACACACAGATATATATATATATATATATATATATATATAGATATATATATATATATATATATATATATATATATATATATATATATATATATATATATATATATATATATATATATATATATATATATATATATATATATATATATATATATATATATATATCTTTCAAAACCATTGGATTTATACATATATGTGAGTATATCAAAATAGAATACAACTGTTGAAAAATGCAGTTCAACTGTCAAAAATAAGAGAAACCCTTATTCATCAAAATGCCCACATACGCATTTGAAACATAACAGCCAATAGAAATACTTCACCACTTAATGCCAACAAACCATATTTTGCAGGATCATACCTGGTCACGTATGGTTACCTGTAACAGCGTAGAAGAAAACCGTTTCAAAGAAAACTACAACCATTTTAGTTACAAAACCAAACTAATTGTAATCTGAATGCATCCTTTCTCACAGTCCATTGAGTGAAGCTTCCAGCAAAAAGAAACCAATAGCCGCTTTAGGGCATCAAAAGACAACCAAAAACCTTTCATACTATGCCCTTTGCAAAAACACAAGATAATTTGAGATCCGTAAAAGACTTTAATCTTTAAGTCCATGAACTTTAACTCAAACACAAACTCAAGTGCTTTACCCAAGTCAAGCACCACAATCATGAGTGCCAAAAAAAATGCCACGTAAAATATCACTTCAAAATAGGTGTCTATAGATATTCCAAATAATATGCACATGTCTCACAAAGTCATCAAGGATAAACTAGTGATGGGTTCAACAAACTCCCCCTTTGTCCTTGATGACAAAAACTGCCATCAAGAAATTAGTAACAAACATTTCAAGAGAAATAAGAACAAAGCTGAACTAACAAAGAAACTCAACATCCAAACTAAAAAAGCCAATGAGTAATCTATCAAAGATGTACAAGACAAAACATCTAATAGATCTTTCAAATGAATATACCTGACTGTCCAAGTGAAAAACTTGTGAGAGTCATATGAAAAATCGGCACCATGCATATTAACTGCAAAAATAAGACAAAACTGTCAACCTGTCAAATGAGTAAAAAATTTCAAGAATGTAGTCTAAACCTGTAAACACCAATGATGCCAAATATGAATAACCAGTGCCAAATAGAAGCAAAACATCATCAGCCAACCGTACTGAATACCAAGAAGCAACTGAAGACTAAAGATTAGAGTTTGATGCCATGTAACCAAAGATATGCCAAAACATCATCAGCCAACCATATTGAATACCAAGAAGCAACTGAAGACTAAGTATCAGAGTTTGATGCCATGTAATCAAAGATATGCTAGCCAGTGCCATGAGTAACCAATACCACGAGTAACCAAAAATATGCCAATTGATGCCATGTAACCAAAGACCAATGATGTATACCAACTGATGCCATGTAACCAAATACCAAAGATGTATACCAACTGATGTCATGTAACCAAAGACCAAAGATGTATACCAATTGATGCCATGTAACCAAAGATATGCCAGCCAGTGCCATGAGTAACCAATACCATGACTAACCAAAAATATGCCAACTGATGCCATGTAACCAAAGACCAAAGATGTATACCAACTGATGTAATGTAACCAAAGACCAAATATGTATACCAACTGATGCCATGTAACCAAAGATATGCATAACCAATGATATTCTCCCCCTTTTGTCATTAAGGAAAAAAAGGACCAATATGGGAAGTGAAAGAGAAGCTCCCCCATACGTAGAGAGGGTCAAAGCAAAAGAGTAGATTGAGAGTATACTCCCAATCGATCTCGGAGGGAAGAAAAAATATCTTTTGTTAAAGCTTTGGTGAATATTAGCAACTTGACCTTGAGAAGACACATGAATCAGATTAATTTCCTTTGCAGACACCTGATCACGCAAATATTGTAACTTAATAGCAACATGTTTGGTACAAGAATGCATGACCGGATTTTTGGAAATTTGTATTGTACTAGTATTATCACAAAACATAGTCAAGGGTTTTGATACCTGAATGTGCAGATCAGTCAATTGATATGACATCCAAAGCATTTGAGTACAATAGGCAGTAGTAGCAATGTATTCAGACTTAGCAATGGATAAGGTAACACAATCTTGTTTCTTACTATGCCAGGCAACTAATTGATTGCCAAGAAAGATAGCTGCACCACTGGTACTACGCTAATCATCAACATAGCCTCCCGAATCTACATCAGTGTAGCTGAGAAAAGTAAAATCATCATATTTGAGATACCATAAGCCAAAATCAAGAGTTCCTTGGATATATTTGAAAATTCTATGAACAACATTTAAGTGAGACTGTCAGGGAGCAGATTGATAGCAGGATACCTTACAGACAGCATGCATTAAATCAGGTCTAGATGTGGTAAGATACAACAAGCTACCAATCGTAGATTTATATGTACTTTGATCAACTAGAGGAGAATCATCAACATTTATTAGTTTACAACTTATTTCCATAGGCGTACTGACAGGATTACAATGATCCATTTTGAACTTCTTTAAAATTTCTTTGGCATATTTAACTTGGGAAATAAAAAGACCATGTTCTAATTGTGAAACTTGAATACCCAAGAAGAATGTTAAAGGACAAAGCATTGGCATTTCAAACTCAGATTCCATAATAGTAGAAAACTTTGTGATAGCTCATTATTTTTAGATCCAAAAATTATATCATCCACATAGATTTCAACAGCCAATAAATCATCATTGACAAGTTTAGTATACAGCATGCTGTCTACACTGCCTTTGGTAATACCATTTGCTAACAAATGTGCATCTAGCCTAGAATATCATGCACGAGGTGCTTTTTTAAGACCATAGAGGACATTTTTTAATCTGTATACATGATCAGGATACGTAGAAGCTTCAAAACCTTTTGGTTGCTCCATATACACTTCTTCCTCTAAGTATCCATTTAGAAATGCAATTTTAACATCCATTTAATACACTGTAAAGTTTTTAAAAGAAGCATATGCAAGAAACATTCTGATGGACTCTAACCGAGCCACGGGAGCAAAGGTTTCACCAAAATCTATTCCTTCATGTTGATCATAGCCTTTGCACATGAATCTGGCTTTATTTCTAATAACCTTACCAGATTCATCCAACTTGTTTCTAAAAATCCATTTCCCACCTATTACATTTTTGTTATCAGGACGGGGAACAAGTTCCCATGTTTTATTTTTCTCAATTTGTTTAATCTCTTCTTTCATAGCATTTAACCAAGAATTATCTTGTAAATCTTTAGACACATTTTGTGGTTCAAAATTTTTAACAAGACCAAAATGCTCAGCCATTTGAGCTTGTTCTACCAGTTTTGCCTTTCCACGGGTCAATATACCAGCATTTTTATCACCAATAACAAGTGTATCAGGGTGTCTTTTGGTGATTATCCTAGAAGGTGTCTTTTGGGGTATATCTATTCTGGAATTTGAAATTTCTTCTTGGCTGCTGGAATCAGTTAAATCAAAAGTGGTAATGTTTGGTTCAATTGAGGATGATGTATTTCCAAGTTCCAACTCATCCTCTTTTGTATCTAGCTTTTTATTTTTGATCATATTATGATTCTCATTGAAAATCACATTTACTGATTCAACAATTTTATTTAAGCATTTGTTAAAATACTTATATGCTTTACTGCTAGAAGAATAGCCTAAGAAAATTCCTTCATCGGACTTTGATTCAAAACTATCAAGAATTTTAGAATCATTCTTAATAAAACATTGACAACCAAAAATTTGGAAGTGCTTAACAGAGGCTGTTTTGCCATACCACAGCTCATAAGGAGTACATGTTGTTCTAATTCTGATTTGAACTCTGTTTAAAACATATACTATTGTATGTACAGCTTCTTTCCAGATCTTATCTGATACATTTGACTCATTCAACATAGTTCTTTCCATTTCTTTTACCGTTCTATTCTTTCTCTCAACCACCCCATTTTGTTGAGGAGTTCAGGCAGCTGAATATTGTCGTTTGATTCCATGACTTTCACAATATTCAACAAAGTCCTGAGATGTGAACTCACCTCCCTTATCCAACCTTAGACATTTTAGCTTAAGATCAGACTCTTTTTCAACCATTTTCCTAAAAACTTTAAATTTAATAAATGCTTCAAATTGTGTTTCAGAAAGGTTACCCAAACCATCCTAGTGTAATCATCCAAAAACAACATGAAATATTTTTCACCATTCATTGCCTGATTTTTTGTTGGTCCACATAGATCTGTGTGTACAAGTTCTAAAGGTTTGGTAGATAAGAATTCTTTAGTTTTAAAAGAAGATTTGGTTTGTTTTCCCTTTATACATTCACTGCAAACAGAATTAACCAGTCTACTTATTAAAGGTAAACCTCTGACATTTCCATGCTTACTGATCCTAATTAGATTATCAAAGTTTACATGACCCATTCTTTTATGCCACAACCAATTTTCTGCTACACAACTCATTAGACAAATATCTGTATCTTGTTCCTGATCACTAGAGTCAGACAAATTATACAAGTTTCCAGGAGTCCTTAAACCTCTTGCAACAGTCTTACCTAATGATCTTTTAATAGTGCACCCATAAGAATCAAAGGTTACATAATATCCACTATCACAAATTTGACTGATACTCAACAAGTTATATTTAAGACCTTCAACATAGTAGACACCATGCATGGGTGTATCCTTATTTATCATTACTATTCCAGTTCCTATTATATAAAGTCCAGTATTATCACCAAACTTCACAAAAGCACCTAGATGTTTCCTTAATTCTGAAAATTTGTCTTTATTCCCAGTCATATGATGAGAACATCTGCTATCAAGAACCCAAATAATAGATTTTGTTAAAATAAGGGCTATTTGGACAAGCATTGATTGCTCTAGTTTTGGTTTCCAAACTTGAACTGTTTCTTTAAAAGTTCTGCAATAGTTTTCTATGTGACCAAATTTATAGCATTTAAAACATCTTAAATTTCTAAAGAAACCAAATGATTGCTTATTACCAAAAGTGGGAGTTCTAAGCATCATGCAGTTATTCACCTTATGTCCAAATATTTTGCAATAGTGACAATAACCATGAAAGAATATATTTTTATCAGCAACAGATGAATAATGTTGATTTGAACATTCCCCCTTTTCAATTGGTTTTCCATCTTGTTTAAGATGTTCAAGAACATGGACTTGGTTTTGTAATGTAGTTATTTCTTGATCCTTCTCTTCAATAATTTTCCTTTGAGTTTCAACAGTCATATTAGCAGTGTTTAAATCAATTTGCAAAACCTGATTCGTGTTTTCATAAGAAAGTACAAGTTTCTTAAACCTTTTAATTTCTTGAAGAGCACAGAAGAGTTCTTCCTCAAGATTTACATCCTCAACCTCAAGATCGGAGCCTACTTCAGATTTTGACTTTTCAAATTCAATCTCAGTCATAAACAAAGTTTAACCATCTTCACAATTAGAGTTATCTGAATCAACTTCAGATTCTTCTTTAGATACAAGACTTTTCTTTTTGAAATTATTAAACCTCTTATTTGGATTTCAAGGTTTCTTGAATTATTTTTCAGAGTTCTGTCGTCTTCTTTATTAAGATCTAAATAAGGACATTTTGCAGCAAAATGACCAACTTTTCCACAACCAAAACATTTTAACGGTAATTTTCCTTGATATTTCTTTCTAATTTTTCTAACTAGCAAAGCTTCAAACACATCAGACAAATCTGAATCACTATCATCCTTTTTCTTAGCTTTAAAAGTTGTTTCTTTAGAAGTAGAAGGAACACTACCTATTCTCATCTCATAAGCTATGAGAATGCTTTGTAACTTATGCATAGTCATAGAAGAAAAATGTTTTTTTTCTTCAAGAGCAGAGATTTTGGTTTCAAACTTAGGTAATAAGGTTCTGATAACTTTA
>BSBK01000427.1:0-35000 GCA_027943335.1 Chamaecyparis obtusa | reverse complement strand
TTAAGGCACACTTGAGCATTCCAATGTGTCAAAAGGGGTCATGGGGACTCCCTAGGTGTCCTAACACATGATAAATCATAATAGGACCCCTAAAGAGTCCACGTGACCCCTTTTGACACATTGGAATGCTCAACTGTGCCTTAAGGGGTCCTACGACCCCTTAAGGCACACTTGAGCATTCCAATGTCTCAAAAGGGGTCACGGGGACTCCCTAGGTGTCCTAGTACGTGTTAGGACCCCTAAGGAGTCCCCCTGACCCCTTTTAACACATTGGAACGCTCAAGGGTGCCTTAAGGGGTCGTAGGACCCCTTAAGACACACTTGAGCATTCCAATGTGTGAGAAGGGGTCACGGGGATTCCTTAGAGGTCCTAGTATGCTTTATCACGCGTTAAAACACCTAGGGAGTCCTCGTGACCCCTTTTGACACATTGGAACACTCAAGTGTGCCTTAAGGGGTCGTAGGAGCCCTTAAGACACACTTGAGCATTCTAATGTGTGAAAAGGGGTCACGGGGACTCCTTAGGGGTCCAGTCCAAGTATGCTTTATCACATGTTTGGACACCTATGGAGTCCTCGTGACCCCTTTTGACACATTGGAACATTCAAGTGTGCATTAAGGGGTCGTAGGACCCCTTAAGACACACTTGAGTGTTCCGATGTGTGAAAAGGCATCACGGGGACTCCTTAGGGGTCCTAGTATGCTTTATCACGCATTAGGACACCTAGGGAATCCCCGTGACCCCTTTTGACACATTGGAATTCTCAAGTGTGCCTTAAGGGTTCGTAGCACCCCTTAAGGCACACTTGAGCATTCCAATGTGTCAAAATGGGTCATGAGGACTCCCTAGGGGTCCTAACATGTGACAAAGCATACTAGGACCCCTAAGGAGTCCCCGTGACCCCATTTGACACATTGCAATGCTCAAGTGTGTCTTAAGGGGTTGAAGGACCCCTTAAGACACACTTGAGCATTGAAATGTATCAAAATGGGTCACGATGACTCCCTAAGGGTCCTAGTACGCTTTATCATGTGTTAGGACCCCTAGGGAGTCCCTGTGACCCCTTTTGACACATTGGAATACTGAACTATGTCTTAAGGGGTCCTACGACCCCTTATGACACACTAGAGCATTCCAATGTGTCAAAAGGGGTCACAATGATTCCCTAGGGGTCCTAGTACACTTTATCACATGTTAGGACACCTAGGGAGTCCCCGTGACCCCTTTTGACACATTGGAATGCTCAAGTGTGCCTTAAGGGGTCGTAGGACCCCTTAAGACACACTTGAGCATTCCAATGTGTGAAAAGGGGTCAAAAAGGGGTCACGGGGACTCCTTAGGGGTCCTAGTATGCTTTATCATGCGTTAGGACACCTAGGGAGTCCCCGTGACTCCTTTTGACACATTGGAATGCTCAAGTGTGCCTTAAGGGGTCCTACGATCCATTAAGGCACACTTGAGCATTCCAATGTGTCAAAAGGGGTCACGGGGACTCCCTAGGTGTCCTAACGCATGATAAAGTGTACTAGGACCCCTAAGGAGTCCCCGTGACCCCTTTTGACACATTGGAATGCTCAAGTGTGTCTTAAGGGGTCAAAGGACCCCTTAAGACACACTTAAGTGTTGCAATGTGTCAAAAGGGGTCATGATGACTCCCTCGGGGTCCTAGTATGCTTTATCACGTGTTAGGACCCCTAGGGAGTCCCCGTGACCCCTTTTGACACATTGGAATGCTCAAGTGTTCCTTAAGGGTTCGTAGGACCCCTTAAGACATACTTGAGCATTCCAATGTGTGAAAAGGGGTCACGAGGACTCCTTAGGGGTCCTAGTACACTTTATCACGCGTTAGGACACCTAGGGAGTCCCCGTGACCCATTTTGACACATTGGAAAGCTCAGGTGTGCCTTAAGGGGTCCTATGATCCCTTAAGGAACACTTGAGCGTTCCAATGTGTCAAAAGGGGTCACGGAGACTCCCTAGGGGATCTAACATGTGATAAAGCATACTAGGACCCCTAAGGAGTCCCCGTGACCCATTTTGACACATTGCAACGCTCAAGTGTGTCTTAAGGGGTCCTTCGACCCCTTAAGACACACTTGAGTGTTGCAATGTGTCAAAAGGGGTCACGGTGACTCCCTAGGTGTCCTAACGTGTGATAAAGCATACTTGGACCCCTATGGAGTCCCCATGACCCCTTTTCACACATTGGAACACTCAAGTGTGTCTTAAGGGGTCCTACGACCCATTAAGGAACACTTGAGCATTCCAATGTGCTCAAAAGGGGTCACGGGGACTCCTTAGGGGTCCCAGTATGCTTTATCATGCATTAGGACACCTAGGGAGTCCCTGTGACCCCTTTTGACACATTGGAATGCTCAAGTGTGTCTTAAGGGGTCCTTTTGACTCCCTAGGGTTCCTAAGACGTGATAAGGCATACTAGGACCCCTAGAGAGTCATCGTGACCCCTTTTGACACATTGCAACGCTCTAGTGTGTCTGAAGGGGTCGTAGGACCCCTTAAGACACACTAGAGTATTCCAATGTGTCAAAAGGGGTCACGGGGACTCCCTAGGTGTCCTAGTACGTGTTAGGACCCTTAGGGAGTCCCCCTAACCCTTTTGACACATTGGAACGCTCAAGTGTGCCTTAAGGGGTTGTAGGACCCCTTAAGGCACACTTGAGCATTCCATTATGTCAAAAGGGGTCACGTGGACTCCCTAGGTGTCCAAACGTGTGATAAAGCATTCTAGGACCCCTAAGGAGTCCCCATGACCCCTTTTGACACATTGCAATGTTCAAGTGTGTCTTAAGGGGTCGAAGGACCCCTTAAGACACACTAGAGCATTCCAATGTCTAAAAAGGGGTCACAGGGACTCCCTAGGTGTCCTAGTACATGTTAGGACCCTTAGGGAGTCCCCCTGACCCCATCTGACACATTGGAATGCTCAAGTGTCCCTTAAGGGGTCGTAGGACCCCTTAGGGCACACTTGAGCGTTCCAATGTGTCAAAAGGGGTCACGATGACTCCCTAGGTGTCCTAACGCATGATAAAGCGTACGCGTTAGGACACCTAGGGAGTCCCTATGACCCCTTTTGACACAATGCAATTCTCAAGTGTGCCCTAAGGAGTCCTACAACCCCTTAAGGCACACTTGACCATTCCAATGTATCAAAAGCGGTCACGGGGACTCACTGGGTATCCTAGTACGGGTTAGGACCCCTAAGGAGTCCCCTTGACCCCTTTTGACACATTAGAATGCTCAAGGGTGCCTTAAGGGGTCGTAGGACCCCTTAAGACACACTTGAGCATTCCAATGTGTGAAAAGGGGTCACGGGGACTCCTTAGTGGTCCTAGTACACTTTGTCACGCGTTAGGACACCTAGGGAGTCCCTGTGACCCCTTTTGACACATTGGAACTCTCAAGTGTGCCCTAAGGGGTCGTAGGACCCCTTAAGACACACTTGAGTGTTCCAATGTGTGAAAAGGGGTCATGGGGACTCCTTAGGGGTCCTAGTATGCTTTATCACGTGTTAGGACACCTAGCAAGTCCTCGTGACCCCTTTTGACACATTGGAATGCTCAAGTGTGCCTTAAGGGGTCGTAGGACCCCTTAAGACACACTTGAGCATTACAATGTGTGAAAAGAGGTCACGGGTACTCGCTATAGGTCCTAGTACGCTTTATCACGCGTTAGGACCCCTAGGGAGTCCCTGTGACCTCTTTTGACACATTGGAATGCTCAAGTGTTCCTTAAGGGGTCGTAGGACCCCTTAAGACACACTTGAGCATTCCAATGTGTGAAAAGTGGTCATGGGGATTGGGGGTCGATAGGCCTGTTAAGGGGTCAATAGGGTTCAAAATGCAACTTCAATGGAACGGTAACCCTTTCTAACACATTAGAACATACTAGAGCACCTACGTACCAAATTTGGATGACTTTTTCCTAGTAAAATGCGAAAGGGGTCCATGGGGTGCTCTCAGGATACCTCATGACGTATTGGGGTTGGTAGGCCTGTCAAAGGGTCATTAGGGTTAGAAATGAAACTTTGATGGAACGATGACCCTATGTACCAAATATGGACATCTTTTGCCAAGTAGAACTTAAAAGGGGTCCATGGGGTGGTCTCAGGAGACCACATGTCGAATCGAGGTCGGTAGGTCTGTTAAGGGGTCATTAGGGTTACAAATGCAACTTGGATGGAATGGTGACCCTTTGGAACACATTAGGACATGTTAGAGGACCTATGTACCAAATTTGTATGACTTTTTCCTAGTAGAACTCAAAAAGAGTCCATGGGGTTCTCTAAGGAGACCACATGTCGAATCAGGGTTGATAGGCCTGTTAAGGGGTCATTAGGGTTCCAAATGAGACTTTGATGGAACGGTGACCCTTTGGAATGCATTAAGACATGTCAGAGGACCTACGTACCAAATTTGCATGACTTTTTTCTAGTAGAACTCAAAACGGGTCCATGGGGTGGTCTCGGGAGACCACATGTCGAATCATGGTGTGTAGGCCTGTTAAGGGGTCATTAGGGTTCTAAATGAAACTTCTATGGAATGGTGACCCTTTCAAATTCATTAAGACATGTCAGAAGATCTATGTACCAAATTTGGATGACTTTTTTCTAGTAGAACGCAAAAGGGGTCCATGGGGAGCTCTCGGGAGATCACATGTCGAAATGGGGTCAGTAGGCATGTTAAAGGGTCATTAGGGTTTGAAATGCAACTTCTATGGAACTGTGACCCTTTGGAATGCATTAAGACTCCCTAGGGGTCAAAAGGGGTCAGGAGGACTCCCTAGGGGTCCTAACGCGTACTAGGACCCCTAGGGGGTCCCCCTGACCCCTTTTGACACATTGAAATGCTCAAGTGTGTCTTAAGGGATCCTTTTGACTCCCTAGGGTTCCTAACACGTAATAAGGTGTAGTAGGACCCCTAGGGAGTCATCGTGACCCCTTTTGACACATTGGAATGCTCAAGTGTGTCTTAAGGGATCCTACGACCCCTTATGACACACTAGAGCATTCCAATGTGTCAAAAGGGGTCACGATGATTCCCTAGGGGTCCTAGTATGCTTGATCACGTGTTAGGACACCTAGGGAGTTCTTGTGACCCGTTTTGACACATTGGAATGCTCTAGTGTGTCTTAAGGGGTCGTAGGACCTCTTATGACACACTAGAGCATTCCAATGTGTCAAAAGGGGTCACGATGATTCCCTAGGGGTCCTAGGATAGCTAGGGAGTCTCTGTGACCCCTTTTGACACATTGGAATGCTCAAGTGTACCTTAAGGGGTCGTAGGACCCCTTAAGACACACTTGAGCGTTCCAATGTGTGAAAAGGGGTCACAGGGACTCCTTAGGGGTCCTAGTACACTTTATCATGTGTTAGGACACCTAGGGAGTCCCCGTGACTCCTTTTGACACATTGGAACACTCAAGTGTTTCTTAAGGGGTCCTAACGCATGATAAAGCAAACTAGGACCCTTAGGGAATCATCGTGACCTCTTTTGACACATTGGAATGCTCTAGTGTGTCATAAGGGGTCGTAGGACCCTTTAAGACACACTTGAGCATTTCAATGTGTCAAAAGGGGTCACAGGGACTCCCTAGAGGTCCTAACACGTGATAAGGCGTACTAGGACCCCTAGGGAGTCATCGTGACCCCTTTTGACACATTAGAATGCTCAAGTGTGTCTTAAGGGGTCACGATGACTCCCTAGGGGTCCTAGTATGCTTTATCACGTGTTAGGAACCCTAGGGAGCAAAAGGACCCCTTATGACACACTTGAGCATTCCAACGTGTCAAAAGGGGTCACGGGGACTCCCTAGGTGTCCTAACGCGTGATAAATTGTACTAGGACCCCTAGGGAATCATTGTGACCCCTTTTGACACATCGTGACCCCTTGGGAGTCTCTCTCTACCTCTAGTGAACTTTTCTTCAAAGAGTCCATTTTTGCATAGCTAGGGTTTACGACGCTTGTAAAAGGCACATTTAATACAAAGATTTAGCCGACCACATTAGTACATATATAATATACATTATATATATCATATGCCTCTTTTTTATATATATTATATACATAAATATATGTAAAAGTTCAATTGTTTTCATTTGCTCCCGCCATTTTTTCATCAGTCGAGGAATATCGGGTACTCGATATTTTCAGGTACCCAATTTTTGCTAGGCAATATTTGACGAAAATATTCCCTGTCCCCATAGAGTAGACAATCACGGGATTTTATACTTTTTTCACACGTTGCAAAACAAAAAATGTGATTTGGGGCCCATTGTTTGATTTTTGTCGACTTGTGGTTAAAAAATGCAAAATTTAGCCATACTAAGTTAGTTTTGATTGAAAGTTACTTAGGAACTTTCGATCGAAAGTTTCTATGACTTGACTTTTGATCGAAAGTCTTTGAATAGGGTTTCACGTTGATGACTTTTGATCGAAACTAACTTAGTATGGCTAAATTTGCATTTTTTAGCAAAGTACTTTCGATAGAAAGTACTTTCTATCGAAAGTCAAAATTGTCGATCGAAAGTGCTTGGTTTGAGCCATGGTTGCAAGTTTTGAAGAAATTCTAAAAATTTCATGGCTTCAAACCTCAAGCGCACTGGTCAAATCAATGAATAAGAAGACGTCCTTTTACATACAACAAGTATTCGGAACTAGCTTTCTAACGATTATATATATGACTATTTTTAAATTTATTATGTGTATGGTTTTTGACGTTAAATGAATGTAGGTTTTTTTATCAAATATAAACCTCTGAGTTTGACATTCAATGAAAAATAGTAAAACAAGGAAAAAAAAATTGAAAAATAACAGTGCCCTCCGTATTCGAGTCTACTTTCTATTAAAAAAAATAATTGAAATTCGATAAATACACAATAAGTTATAAGCTATGTAATCAAGGTACGTCAAAATTTTGGTTTAGTCAACTTCAAACGTTAATAAAATATGCAATAATAGAGATAATGTCCTCAAACCAATTACAAGCCCTTCGTATGGATGTTACAAAAGCAAATTTGAAAGAATCACATTCATATCTATTTTACAAAAATAGTTATGCTCTATAAAAATAGTGTTACTATTTGAAAATGACATTTTCAGCACCATACACGTTGTCGTGGGAGAAAGAAAAAAGTATTAAAATAAATCCAAAAAAAAAAAAAAAAAAGATATTTAGAATCTAGACAGAAAATCCTAAAAGACTCTAATTTACTTCATCCTCCGATTTCGAATGGTTCAACAACAATATGCATCCGAATCTAAAAGTTTTTCTCAAAACGTAGAGTTCAGTGTCCGTTCAGGCTAAAAAGTGTAACCCACTATTGTGGGTTCACCCATATATATGTACTTGATCAACTTTATTTCTCATTCAGATCACTAATTCTTCAGAAAACATGTATCCATACTTGGCCCATAATAAGATACACAACATGCGATGGTTCATGCACCAAGATATGTGAGGCCCTATCATAAATTGTAAACTAGATCAACAAAATAACTTATGTTAAGTCTCCAAATATCGCGAGCACTCATATGCCCTATTTTTACTATTTACTATACTCTCATGACTTTTCCAACTTGTGACTTTCTCCATATGCAACCCGTAATCCTGAAACCATGACAAAAGTTTCAATACATCCCATATATCATATATCTGAGCTTGCATTCCATCAATATTAGTATCCTATGATCTCCAACCAAAACAACTTACTGTACCTTGTGAAGTAACTCTATACATAGGCATTTTTCACTTCACAGTTTGTCCATAACTTGTTTCCACTCCAAGTGACCATGGCAGAGATATGTGTTGCCAGCAAAGACAATATATATACATTCATATACTTCTCACTTTCTAACAAATCTATTCCACTATTCTAAACTTGCAATGGATTTTCCATTACAAAAAATAAAGAAATTTCAATATGTGGTACACTTTTTAAAAATAAATTAGTCAATAGCTTGTTAATAAATATTAAATTTTATTTTCAAATGCTCCATCCATATTAAAAATCTTTTAAAAATAGAAAATCTATTCAATTATTGTAAACCTGCACAAGATTTTTCTTATATTCTACACTTGTTATAAACATTCAATCTTCTAAACAAATTCCTAAGATCAAAAAATCCAAACAGGTAAAAGAAGGGAGACAACCACCAAAATGCTTTATTTTTTATAAAATAAACTCAATCAAATTCCAAGAAGGATAATCAAAAAATAAATAAAATCCAAATCCTTCATCTCAAGCGAATAAATTTCCAATTTAAGAATGTACAATAAATGTATTAAAAAGTAAAAATAATAAAAAACTAGTACACTTCATTAGGAGATAAAATTATGTGAACATGAACACCTAATGTTTATTCTTTGTTATTATAATGATCAAGACACTAATACACCACTTCTAGTGCTTCTCATTTCATTCTAGTGCCCACTTCCTTCCACTACTTTTTTTCCATTAGAGTCAAAGATTTACTTGACTTATGAGCCAATTCAAAGGCTTGAACACGGTGGGACTGGTTATCCAAAAAGTTTTCAAATGGAAGTATTGAAAGGGTTCTAGAGTTGAAGATTTACTTTCAACTAATAAACAAGTTCCAAGATTAAGATACTTTGTGACTCACTAATTATAGAGTTTTGAAAGGGTCTAACTTTATAATAAAGAAATGATATCGACATTACATATCATCTCTTAAATTTGATCATTCCCCCAACAAAGGTCCATGCAAACACATGATGAATCTGCTTAAAGGTCACAAAGAGGATTCGTCAAAAGTCTTCAAAAGTTCTAGAAAGAGGTGCATACCCAACAAAAACACTCTCCTTTATATTTAATGATTAATCTTCTTTCTCTATTTTATACTTTTGTCTCAGCCTCTTTGGAGTAGCTCTATTAAAGGATAACATTACATTTTTTAGGAATATTCATATGAGTTACTGAGAAACGTGGATTATCACTATAGGACCTCTATCTCCTACATATGAATCTCATGATTTCTCTTCTATATATCCCTTATTGCCACATGTTACATGACTACCAAATTTTCTCATTTTTTTCCAAATTAAATTTTCTTCCAAGTTTAGACTTCAAAACATTTTTCAAGTAATATCAAATTCACCCTAAATATATTAAGTGTCTAAGTCATGAAAATTAAATATTTTTTCCTATCACCATGTAGATCAAGTAGAAAATCCTAAGTTAGTGTGTTAATTGCATTGCAGGCACATCCTCTTGTTTGATCACTCTCTTTCTGGCCCCATATGCAGGTTGTGGGATTGAGGGACTCGATCATAAGAGAAAGGTGAAAGTAGGAAAAGAGGTTTGATGATTCAATAAATTAAATTTCTTTCTAATTGAAAGGTTCTGGGTTCAACCAGGCTCAGCATGGTATGGTGGATAGGGTGTACTTTTAGTTCCCATAAACATAAATTCATTTAATTTTATGATCTTGAAAACTGTAGTAAACTTCCAATGACTTCAAAATTTATATGGTCTTCTCTATAGTTAGAACATTTACTTTAACATAAAAATATGTAACATCATGTGAGTAGACAAGAAAATTCATACCTAAAATAGCTTGATAAATTATTTCTCTCTAATCATTATATAAGTTAAATAATTAGTATAGTCCACCTATTTAACCAGACATCGATCTACATATTTTTAGATGTGCAACTATAATTTATTTGCATAGCTTCATTATCCTGTAAATTTGTGCTTATTGAAATACCATGAAAGAATATCTTTACCTTGGGTTCCTATTCTCCAAGTTTGTACATCCAAGTTTTGAAGTCGAATAGTTATTTTCTTTACATTGGCAAGCATGGTGGTATAATTATCATTGTGAATCTTGTTCTAAACTAATAATGAACCACTCGCTCATATTTAAAATTCTAAAATTTTCTGATAGCTCTATCCTATTTAGCGCTTCACACTTCATAGGGGAGGAGTCGAGGGTTTCAATGATTTATGAACTAAGTCAGGCCCATTTATATTTTCTTTTAAGTATAAAAAATACCAAAACTTTATTTAAGAAGTCCATTTTTATTTAATAAATTCATTGAGGTACATCGGTGTGGCCTTGCCTAATTGTTGGACAATTTGATTGGGTTGGCTTATATTGTTGATCATAATCTACATTTATGATATATGTTGTTTTGTTACTACCACATACATGAACATTGTTGATATCATGTACATACCTGACAAAAAAAAATGTTACTCTAGTAATTGTGCATTATACATTAGGTCCATAATAGGTCATCAAATCATTGACCCTCCAAATACTTGGATATTGGATAAATCGTAAACTAAAACGTAAAATATATTAAGGAAGTTTGAAAAAAGTTGAAAAAAAACAAGTTAGAGATTTGTGCCATTTATGAACCATGTCAATAGTCTTTGCAATTTATGAATCACACCTGGGAGCTGATTCTCACACTTAAGAAGGAAAGTATTTTATTTTTTTTATTATTACCATTTACCATTGTTATCAACTTTCCAAGAAATATATAAATCCTATGGACTATTTTTTGCCTACCCACAAGCATGCTGACCATAAATATGTACAAACAAAATCATATAAAATGACAACCCTTTAATATAAGCTAATACATGTGTGAATTAGAAGCGGCTACCTCTACAATCAATGAGAAAAGACAAAACAACCCAGCCACTATCATTTTGATGTCCGGTGGTGAGAGTAATCGGACGATAGAGATATTTCCTATCATCTTGCATTGGGCTAACATAGTTTTGATCACTAGACAGCCGATTCATTTCAAGTATAGAAACGCGTTCTGCGTAATAAAAGAAAATCACATAACTTCACCATAAAGGGTACTCCAAACTCAAAAGCTATAAAGAAATACATACAACTGGCCGCTGAAGCCCAAAGGATTATGCCCCTTCAACTTCCTCTTCTTCTACTGATTTAATTTTTCGTGTTATTAATATCTGCCTCCATTGAGGTGACCTGGACAGTGCACATTTCTGGGATTTCCTTTTGCTAGAGAGGGAAAGTTGTTGATTTCTGTGCTTCTTCAATCAATGAATTTCCTTGAAGAACTTCCCCAGGATATACTTAGTGATATCATAATGGAGATCCCGTACACACGTTACAACACTCTCATACAGTTAAGCCAACAATTGAGGGACGTGATAGAAAGCGAAGGCTTCTACCAACATAGAATTGCGTTTGGGAAATCTGAAAAGTTCATATGTTTACTTCACAGCAATGGTATAACAACGTACGACCCTGTTCGGGGCTCTTGGCGCATGCTTCCTCCTATGCCCAAAATTTTTGGACCTGCGGTTAGCACTCGTTTGGTTGCCTGGAGAAGGAAACTTGTGATTATAACACTTCACTATGCACTGTCCCGTGGTTATGGCCCTTTTATTTGCCTCGCAATGGTCTATGATTTTTACTCTACTCGTTGGTCTATGGGCAATTTGAATTCTCCAGATCTGCCAGGAGTCTACTATGATTGGCCATCGGTATTCTCCGTATCTGCTGAGGGAAGTGTTTATATTCCTCCCCGTGTCGTTTACATGATCGACGAAGACAGGTGGGAACTTCTTCCTCAGATGCCAACACAAATTAACTTATCTCCGCCTGTTTCGATCGCGGGAATGGCTTATGTCTTGAAAGGTAATTTCGAGGAACCGCTCGGAATATTTTGTCCCAACACAAGGGAATGGACTGAGGAAGCGGGAACGATGCGGCGTTCTAATGATTTTCTTACGGATCATTGTAGAACAAAGAGGTGGAATAGAATTTTCTGGGATGAGGGTCCTTCAATTAGCGTCAGGAGTCGATTTTTTATGTTTACACCTGATGCACCGATTCCAGAGAGGTGGATTGATATCCAAACACCCGTAGAGTTAATGGGAATCCAAAGATTAGAAAGTGTGACAACTGTTGAAATTTAAGAGGATTTCAAAAGCATTGTAATGAAATTTGATTCTTGAAATCTGATTTTAAATCTTTTGTTTGAAGGTAGAGTGAGGTTGTTTACTGTGAAAAAGACTCAGTTAAGCTTAAAAAAAGTGTGATGTGCTGTATGTAGAATTGTGCCAACTATATTGTTTTAGTGAAAGTACAACTATCAATTTTTTTTTAAGGCTACAAAGATTCATTCATTAGGATGTGTTAAAAAGTTATAGCGTCGGTCCGATTATTCTATAATAATATTGATTTATAATTATTAATGTCTGACACTATATATATGATTGAGTTTATATGTTATCTTAAATATAATAATTAGTAATTGCAACTAGGTATGCAATAGGTACTCTGACATATATAATTAAATTTATAACTATGAGAGCGATGTACTCAATTATTGTATCGATTTAAATAATATTTGTGGTGGTAATAAGGGACAACGCAAATATTAAAATAAGAAATTAAAAAGAAATATTCATATCTATAAACATTAATATATACTTAAAAGGACTCTCTGCTATTGGCGTCTGCTTGCACGAGATTTGAAGAGGGGACGTATCGAGAGTTACCTCCATGTCGTTGCCGCGTGGACATCTTTCATTAATACGATGAGCGGTCAAAATGGATAGTTGTCGGTCGCGGTGGCCACCTGTCCTACGTTTTTGTTTTTCTCTATTCAAATCCATACCTGATCTGAAACATTAAATTCAATGATAAATTTGTAAATTTGTGTAAACGGTTGGTTATCCAATAGAGGTTGGAATGAGGAAAAGTGAAGCAAATATCGAGAAGAAAGCGTTTGGTTGCTCTGGCGTCGTGTTGGCCTGTTTTTCGTCAAAAGCTTCAACTTCTGGTGCAAATCCTGTGAAAGGCAAGACCCATGGTGTAAATCTTGCGAAAGGGACCGTCGATAATGAGTTGGAAGGGCTTGATTTCCTCGCAAATCTTACGAATCACATAGAAAATTTCTTAAATCAGGCCAGAGATGAGGTTTAAATTCACTCTGTTTGATTCCTTAATGAAAATTTTGGACCTCAGAGAAATATTGAAAAATAATGGGAATTTAATGTGTGTGCACGAATTTATTCTTCATTTTTGTAATAAAAGACAAAGAATGTGGTAGCGGTGTCCGATGAGTGGGTTTGTTCAGGTGTTATTATTTATTATCATTCAATGCTGCTGTTGTTTCCTGTTTGAATGCTGTTAGCTGTCATTAAACTGCAAAACACAAACAAAACAGTGTTTATTAAAACTACCACCTGTCCTGTGTTTTTGCTTTTTGTTCTAACCAATGACAAATAAGAAATCAGATGGCTGCAGACGTTTCAATCGTCTTGCATGCCTGTCGACCGTCGATGCCTTTCTGACAGTTTGATGACTTTCATAGTATACCCCTTCGGGGTAATTATTAATGTAATCAAATTACAATCTGAACTGCAAGATAGCATTGATTGAATATGTGATATATGTTGCATACATAATACTATTTTGTGCGTAGCACGTAATAGATCATGTGCGATGTTTAATAGTAATTGGCACTTCATATATCATATGACCCTGTAACGGCAATTAAGTGTTGTGTAATATAAATTACTCACCGATCTAGTTATGAATCAGTATTGTGCATTGTTTAGAATATTAAAAGAGCATGTCTCATTTAGAGACATGTCTCTATGTACGTAGAGGTATGCCTCTACATATGTAGGACATGTCTCATTGTTGATATTTATATTTAGTATTAGGAAGCATTTGAAATACAACGAAATTAATTAGTGCAAGTAACGTGTAGTTCCTCTATTGAAATAAATATATATTATAAAAAAAGGCAAATAAAATTATGATATACAATCTTTAACATGGTATTAGAGCGGGGTTCCTTCTATAAAGCCTAACTGCTTGAAGGAAGATCCGATTAGATTGAAGAAAGATCAAGATCAGATTTTTTAAATTTATATATTCCTTTCAAAAATCTTGTGCTCACATAATGGTGAATGGAAGCAGACTTGAAGAAAAACTTGAAGGCGCTTCATATTTTGAATCTTAGAAACTACAAATAATGCTAATACTAAGAAAAAATGAGTTAAAATAATCATAGAAAATCCTCCTAAATGTAGTGATAATGATGAGAACTGCCAATGGGAAAAGGACAATACCAAAGCAATGGAACTATTAGTAGATGGAGTAAAAGATCATCTACTACCTATTATAACAAAGTTAGACTTTGCATATGAAATGTTCAATACCGTGGAAAACATGTATTAGATCAATAACACTAGCAGGATTCTTACTCTTAAAAATCAACTCTCTAAAAATCAACTCTTTAATACTAAAATGAATAAAGGAGAGACAATCCGCTCATACATTATGAGGTTAACAAAATTAAGAAATCAACTCTCAACAATTGGTCACATCTATGACAATAAAGAGTTAACTATGGTAACTTTAAATGGACTCCCTATCTCATGAGAAAACGTTAGACAAGGAATAAGTGCTCGCTCCAAAATCCCCAAATTCAATCAAATAAAAAGTTGACTGCATTCAAGAAGAGTGTAATCTAACATCTAGAGGAATTTGTGTGGTATCTACAAATTAATATATTTAGATTGTCACTACTAATTTGAAAAGGAAAAAGGGGAAGAACTCAAATGGTAAACAACCATTCAAGAAAAGGAAAGAGTACTCTACAATACAATGTTATAGATGTGATAAATATGGTCACACTACAGTAAAATGTCCTAACAGACCCAAACATCAAGCTTACATCGCTGAGGTCAGTAATTCAAACTTGTATTAAGAGAAATTTGTATTCTAAACAACTTCAAGATATATTTTGATTGAGAGGGAGTTCATTGATAAAGATGGAACACTTCTGTGGTAAACTTGGTATGATTGTAAAAATTGATTATTTTACTAATGTTATTTCATAACTAAATGCACCTTGTGTAATTCATGAGGAAGTGATGACTTCCAAATGATTATCACTTATAGTTTTTGTGGAAGTTATTGGAAGGTAATGATATTACAATAACTTGACCTTTTGTTGTGATAGACATCCTATAATGTCTAAAATAGGTCATGATAGATGATATCTTGCATGGTGGATTAAATTCCTTAAACATACCATCACCTTCTATTGTGATGGACATTTTATGATGTTTGAGACAGATCATGATAGATTATATCTTGAATTATAGATTAAGTTCCTTACAAAGACCATGGCCTTCTATTATGATGGACATCTTATGATATCTGACATAGATCATGATAGATTATATCTTGCATGGTCGATTAACTTCCTTAAATAGACCGTGACCTTCTATTGTGAAGGACATCTTATGATGTCTAAGACAGATCATGAAAGATTATATCTTTCATGGTGGATTAAGTTCCTTAAATAGACCATGAATGTTCCTATGGTAATTATCATTGAGGATACATGTGCACATACCATAACTTGGATATAATAAGAATGTTATGTGACTTATATTCTTGAGCATATTATATCCATCCATGTCACGTGTTAGGTAATATCCCTTCTCACAATAGATGATTCTATTGTGATTACCATCTTTATCTTCCCTACGTGCTATAAGAGGGAGTGTTAAATTTATAGTGTTAGTTAGATTATTCAATAATAATATTAATTATTAATTATTAGTGTTTGACACTATATATATATATATATATATATATATATATATATATATATATATATATATATATATATGATTGAGTTTATATGTTATCCTAAACATAATAATTATTAATGTAATTAAATTACAAACTGAACTATACAATAGCATTTTCATTTTACCATATCAATTTCTCCAAAGTGTTACCTATTCCTGTCAATGTTTGAGTGCATTTTCATTTTACAAGACAACATTATCCATGATTTGTAACATTGTGGCCCTAAACGAAAAACATCACCAACATCAAAGTGACAATCATCTTTCTTATACTCTGATTGAGATTAATATGATTCTCAGTATAACATGTAGCATAGATAAATGAGAAGTATTCCAATAGAGAAGTCACAATAGAAATGTTTGAATCAATATACTCTAGATATTCCAATTGCAGCAACCACCATTTCTTGATCTCTGGACCTCTAGAACAACCACGCTAAAGTTACATGCATAGACAGTGATACTTCCATTTTTGCATCATAATCCTATATTTTAATTACTTTTGGGATTGACCATAAGACCTGGAGATCAATGTTTATGTTACATGCATTTATTTATAACTTTCTGAAATCTGAACCATCTAATTTTAAACTTCTAAAATTGACTAGATCCTTGAATTCTACACTAATGAATTCTAGTTTTGAACCTACAATTTGAACTTTGAATTGTGAACCTTGTAGTTCAAGGTTTATGTTTGACAATCCATACTTGAATTGTAACATTGCTTTGAACTTAGAACATTTTGAACTTTGAACTACGAACCTTGTGGTCAAGGTTCAAGTTTGATCAAACATCCTCTGATCCTCTATTTTGAACTCTGAGCTTTGAAAATTTGAACTTTAAACTCTAAAACTTTGAACCTTGAACCTTGAACCTCAGGGTTCAATAAAAAGGTTCAATGTTGCAAATTTTACCCAAAATATGTCTTTTCCTCCGTTTAATTCCTTCTCTCATCAGCTTTTTTTTGTGCTTCCATACACATTGAACCTTGAACTTTGAACCCAAAATAGATGTGATGGTTCAGGTTCAATGTCTACCAACCTTCTAACATGAACCTTTAAACCTCGAACTTGCGTTTCAAGGTTTAAGTTCAATATCTCTTTCCAATACTATCATTTTGTAAAATATGAGCTTCTCAGCAGTATTATTATCAAATAGATATAAATGTTGAGAAAAAAAGGGTAGATCCTTCTCTTGGCTTGAATGTCTTTGAACAACTGAATTTGGAGTATGCAACTAGAGAACCTGCACTTTGAGCTTTGAACCTTGAACCTTGAATTGTGTAGTTCAAAGTTCAATCTCAATAGCTTCTTATAATGATGCATATTTACAAAGAATAGCTTCACAAAACTATTATCAATAAAATGAATGTAATAAATTGGAAAATTAAGTGGATTTCTCCATGTGGCTCACTTTTTCAAAAGTTTAAAACTTGGGTGCCAAAATAAAGCCAACATTATGGATTCCTTTCTTCAACAATTTCTATATACAAGGCCAAATTATCTTCTTTAACTTAAAGCTGCATGTTCTTTTACTATAATTATTTGCAACCAATCTATATCTTAGTTTATTTTTTCATTATAATTGTCTATGATTTCCTCAAATATTATTTTCATAGATCTGCAAATCTTCTAATCATTGAGGATATTTACACTCTTCAATCAATTTTTAATGACTATAGCATCCTTATGATCTCCCTTAAGTTGTTATACTTTCTCTCCAAGGCCCTCAAGATCTCATACCAATTTTTAGGATAAAGTAACACTAGGGGGTGGTGAATCAATGTTGTAGCACTTTCATTCTTTCTTAACCAATTCAAACTTAACTATGTGCAGAGGGGTACAAATAAATATGTTGGATCTATCTTTATCCTCTACAAAATATATTATTATATCTATGTGAGGATGGGGGAAATATAGGATCTATCCCTAATCCAAATTCCCAAAACGAGAGATCCAAATTGATTAATCACAAAGGAGTGATCAATACACAAATGAATCTAACTATGGAGAACATGAAAAAATAGAAGATCTTATAACTCTCTATGAAAAGTATATCCTTGAAATATTAAATGAATAGAAGAAAAATACTAACCTAAAAATATGATAAATCTAGAAAAGAGTGTTTTCTGATGTCTATACATAGTTTCAGGAAATTCTGCAACCCACTCTGGACTAGAAATTGTCGAGATAGAGAAAACCCAGAAAACTTTTTCAATTCTGAGGGAGGTCGATCTTGACCCAAATAGTGGGGTAAAATATTACCCTAGGATACAACCTTACCCCCTACTGAAGGTTGACCTTGACCTGAAATAGCTCTGACGAAAATTCTATTCATAGATCTCGGAAGATTTCTGAAAAGGGTATCCAGATCTAAACTACAATTCATTGTCTTGTACCTGTACCTGCAAGAAAAATGATTTTTTTATTTGGATGGGGGGGTTTTCCTTGGTTAAACACCAGTTTGGAATCAACCTCAAAATGTAATTGAAATTTTAAAATATAAACAAAGTAAATGGAACTATTCACCTTGCTTATGTTGAAATCCTTGAGGAGGATTCGAATTGTTGAATCCACAAGTAGGGATGATCCAAATGAATATAAAATTGTATGTAGGATGTCTCAAATCAATGGAACTAGATCTTCAACACCAATCTTGAATGGATCTTGGATTAGGAAGAGAATTAGATGGACATGGATGGAGAAATCTTCAACAAGAGGGCTCCATAGAGCTTGAGTCCTTCAATGGCTACTAATGGATCTCCTTGATGAATTGGATCTTGAATGCTTGAAGGTGGATGAATGCTTGAATTTTTTCCTTCTCCTTCTTGCTTTCTTCTTGATTTCTTGATTTCACTTTCTTGAATTCAATGGTGAGTGAACACTTTCTCATGAAAAAATGGATCTCAAAATGAGAGAGAAAGGCTTCCTTTTATAATGATCTAGGACAAAAACTTCTAGAGAGGCCGACATTAGAGAATTAAATCCAAATTAACCTAACCCCTAAAAATGGACCTAAATTAAATGCAATATAAGAGTTTACCATTCCAAAATCCAAAACAGCTGACCCGGAAGTGGGAAAATAAAACTTTCCGAAGCCTGATATCCCAAAACCTCCAAAACTTGAAAATTGGAGCCAGGGTAAGGGTCAACGTCGACTCTAGCCTAGGTCAGGCTTGAGGTTAATTCTACTCTAGGTCAAGGTTGAGGTCGACCTTGACCCTAAGGTTTCAGATCTCAAATTATCAGGACCAGGTGCCAAAAAAAGGCTGGAAATAGCTGGAGAGAGAAGTAGAATAGGGGGAAAAATCCAGATCCATTCAGCGACCTATTCGAGGTGCTTGACATGACCCCAGACCACTTACTCAGAGGGTGAAACATTCTTAACATGAAAGTGCTTCCATTTTAAGATGATACATTAAACCCCCACTTTAGCAAGAGTATGGACTTGATGAAAACTCTTGGTAAAGGTAATCATAATGAAAAGATAATTTTATTGAAGTCGAAGGGACAAAGGGATCCTCAAGCCCCTAGGGACTCAAGTCTTCATCAACTCCAAGATTACAATAAGAGAGACATCTCTAGAAAAGAGAGAGAAGAGGGTGTGATTATCTCACCCAATGAGAACTTATGTCCCATTGTGAACCACACAATGAAACAACACAACTAGAAAGATGGAATTGAACCGCCTACTGAATGTGGCTACTCACTAGTCAACCCATCAAGGATTCACCCTTAGGAATATTCTATTCACAAGAGTAAAACCAAAAAGAAAAGAGATTCATTCTTAAGGACACCTTCGACCTTAAGGGATCAAAATTTGAAACTAGAGGGATCAAGAGATCCTAAATAAAAATCCATGCTTTAAGGATTAGTCACTAATCCATAAAGGGAGACAAGTATCTTGAAAAATAATATATGTATATCAAAAAGTGTGTGTGTGCAATAGGTGAGAAGAGCGTATGCCCCCACAATAAAGTCATCGCTAACACTTTAATAGGAGCAATGGCTTGAACAGAAACACAAACATCTCCACTAATTACGTTTCCACTACAAGATTCCTTGAAACAAAGAAAAATCAAAGGAAATACCAAATAAACATATAGAAAACACAAAAGGGATCTACCTATCGTGGGGTCAGTATGATCATAAGGTAATATATATAATATTATTGCAAATGAATTGACATCATTCCCCAAAGAAAGTAGAACTACAATCACAATTGAGGAAAGATCACATAAGAGATACGAAGAAGAATCTTTTCGAACCATGATATGAAGACCAAAAAGAATCAGTGCTACCAAGTCATGAATCCAAGTAGACTACACAAGGAAACATTTACGAATAATATCATAGGTACAACATAAAATGAAATAACACATGGAAGAATAGAGATACATATAGAGGACTTGTATAATACCTTCAATTCCTTTATCACCTTGTACCAACAAAGTAACAAGGGTCGTATAAAATAATTTAACAACATTTAGCAAACACATCATGGGAGAAGCATAGTACTATAGGAAAACACACAACAAAGGCTACCATAAAGGACAAACTGATCAAGCGTGATGCCTACTCTCCCCATCTCATTCTATATCATTTAGGGAAGGTGGGTAACTCGCAAGAGGGACAATATCCAACATAGTAGGAATGATAGTTAGTTCCAAACAAGGATCCTCTTGAGAATCACAATGTTCGAAACTAGGTGTAAGTGTCAATTGTGATGAAAGCATATTAGGTAAATCAATATCAATGTCAATAGTCTCATATTCATCACTAACATCATCAAGAGTATCTTCTTCATCTAGATTAATCAAAGTAGGATCTAAGATATGAATAGGATCGTCATATTCTTGCATTTTAACATCATTATTAGCAAAAAATTCTTCTAACACATCATGCATAGGCTTATCAAAAGAAGGTAAAAAATTTTGGAGAACAGAATTATGAGGTTTAGCTTGAGCACAATGCTTCTTATGACATTCATTAGAAGATTGATTACGTTTTGTCTTACTTGAAATATGTTGAGAACTAGGAGGAGCAATTACGGGATCCTTCACAGACAAGCAATAGTAGGAGCCTTATTACCAAATGTATAATTCATGGATAAAGGAGGTATGGAAGGTGTAGGCAAAAGACTGTGATTAAGATCCATAGGAGGTATGCTTAATTTGAGAATCTTACAATGATTATAGGCTTGATATGAGGAGAAAAGATTATCAAGTTGAGAAGGACATGAATTAGGTAATGAAGGCAAAAAGAAGTCAAGAGTAGCACACTCCCTAGGCCTAGAAGGTTGGTATAAACTATGGTTTATCATCTTCACTTCATCATCATGAATGAATTTAAGAAACTTATGAATAGGTGAAGCAACGACATGCATGGCATTTAACCATGACAAACTAAGCTTAACTTGAAACTAATCAGAAGTAGGAACAAGAATAAAGGTAGTGTTCACAATTTTACCACAAAGTTCAGCCGATAAATTAATAGAACCAAATGATGGATAAAGAAAACCATTACAATTTTGAATCCATACATCCAATGTATCATAAGAATCACATTGCAAGTTTTTCATAAAAAGATTTTCTTCAATAATAACATTGACTAAGGATGTAGGATAAAAAAGAAAACTGCGAGTAGGTATCTGGGAAATCCTAGCATAAATGTAAAGGGAACCATCAAGAGCCTTAATAGTCTCAAAATTTTCAAAGGTAATCAAAATTTCTTGGGGTATTTTATTATTAGGTTTTTGTCGAGGTTTAGGTTGATTTTTCAATTTAGGTTGCGGTTTTGGTTTAGGTTGAGATGGAATTTGAGATTGAAGCTGAGGTTGAGACTGAGGTGGAGATATAGATTGAACAACATGCTCCACTTGATTAACAATGTGATTAAGATCATCCATATTTGAATCATAACTAATATCCATAGAAGATGGATGAGAAATAGTATTTGTATTATGTGTAGGTAAAGGATTCATATAGATTTGAAGATTTTGATTAGGAGGAGAGACAAATTTATTCCCACTACCATCAATATTATCAACAAATATGAAATTAGAGTCAATTAAGTCCTGAACCTCATATTTTAAATAATAAAATTTCTAAGTATCATGACCATTTTGATGATAATATTGACAAAAAGCTTTTGGATCAAAGGATTTAGATGCAATCATTGCAGGTAAAAGAGGTTGATTAGGATGTAAATTAATCATATTAGTAGTTAACAACCTATTCATAATAGAATGTAAAGATTCAGAAAGAGGAGTAAACGTAAGATTTAATCGAAAGGTAGTGGATGCAGAAGTGGCTTTGTGAGATGCAACAACAACTTGATCAGCAACTACATTTGCTTGTTTGTTTATCTTGACATAGTTGTTTAATTTTTGAAATTTGTTTGGATTAGGAGCAGCATCACTCTTATCAATTGGAATAGAATCCATTGGAGTTTTGCTTTCAAATTGACTCACTTGTAATTGATAATGATGAAGCGCTGCACAAAGTTGTCAAAAAAAGATAAATTCAATAAGCATAATCTTATCTCTAATATCCTTTTACATATTTGAAATAAACATACAATGAATATCAATATCAAGAACAAGATAGGAAATATGAGCATGTAAATGCTTAAATATACCAATGAATTTAGTCACTTTTTTCGTAGTACTTTTTTGACAATGCGTCAAATAAGTCAAGGCCACTTGCGGACCAATGTTATTTTAAAATTGTTGAATAAAAGCATTAACAAGTTTTGTCAATGAGTCAATAGAATGAGGAGGCAAGGAAAAATACCATTGTAAGTCCTTCTCATGAAAATTTATAGTAAACAACTTGGCTAAAATCCTATGGTCATGAGCATAATCACTACAAAGGATTTGAAATGTTTTAACATGATGAACAGGGTCTCCCTTACCATTGTAATTCTCAAGATGAGGCATATTGATTTGCTAAGGAACAGGAGTATGAATGATGTCTAGGGACAAAGGAATTCCTATGTCACATGAAGGAATGCTAAACTTGTTTTGAGTCAAGGATGCAAGTTGTTGTTATAGAGATGACGCAGTTTGAGCCAAACTGATAATTGTTGAATCATTAGAGGAAATAGGAGGAATAGAAACATTAGAAACACTAGGTAAAGTGTATGAAGCTACAAGAATGGAAGACGCAAATGGAGGAACACTTGGAACCATAGTTGGAAGAGGATTGGAACAAGTAAAATGAACATTATGGTAAGAAGGTTGTTATGTAGTAAGGGACACATGAGGAACACTCATAGAAATAGAGGGAACTGTAACAGTCACCAAATAAGTATAGGTAGGAATACTAGATAATGGAACTGAAGAAGGTTCGACTTTAGTAACCGAAGGAATCAACCCTAAATCTTGAGCTTCTTGAGCTAAAGGTTTAACATTTAAATGCACAAGATAAGTAATACTGCGTAATAGATTAAAACCTTGATCACTATCACAAAGAACTTTCTTAAGAGCCTCAATAGCTTGAATAGAATCTTGATTATGGTTTTCTTGAATAAGCCAATTACCCATTTTATCAAGTTCAGTTGAAAGTTTTTGGACTTGTTCAGGAGGAACTCTTAAAACATCATCCTCATCATGAGATGAGTGAGAAGAGTTTTTCTCTATAATAGGATTGGAATCATGAATAATTAAATTGTCATCTGGGATCCTAAGGAAATGAGGGGAAGATTCAGGATCAAAGGCACCCATGAGTCTATGACTTCTTCTAACTGGAATATTATAAGTAGGACTAGAGGTAGTAAATCTCATATACCAATGCAACACAAATTAACTAAACTAAGAAAACACAAAGCATAAAATGAATATTTTTGTATTTTAAAGAGATTTTGTAATTCTTTTTGTATTTTTGAGACATAAATACAAGAAATATAATTTTATGAGCATGCAATGTAAATTAACACCACAAACACAATAGGGCATCTGATTCCACAAAAGAAAACTGGGCAAGTGTGTTGGGTTCACCAAAATGTAGAGGGGTAAAAATAAATATGTTGGATATATATTTGTCCTCTACAAAATATATTGTTATATCTATGTGAGAATGGGGGAAATATAGGATCTATCCCTAATCCAAATTCCCAAAAGTAGAGATCCAAATTGATTAATCACAAAGGAGTGATCAATACACAAATGAATCAAACTATGGAGAATATGAAAAATGAAAAGATCTTATAATTCGCTATGAAAAGTACATGCTTGAAATCTTAAATGAATAGAAGACACATACTAACCTTAAAATAGGTTAATTCTATAAAATAGTGTTATCTGATGTCTATGCATAGTTTCAGGAAATTCTGCAACCTGCTTTGCACTGGAAATGTCGAGACAGAGAAAACCCAGAAAACTTTTTCAATTCTAAGTGAGGTCAAACTTGACCCAAATAAAAGGGTAGAATCTTACCCCGGGGCACATTATTACCCCCTACTAAAGGTCGACCTTGAACTGAAATAGCTCCGACAGAAATTCTGTTCGTAGATCTCGGAAGTCTGCAGAAAAGGGTATCCAGATCTGAATTGCAATTCACTGTCTTGTACCTATATCTACAAGAAAAATGGTTTTTGTTATTTGGATGGGGGGTTTTCCTTGGTCAAACCCCATTTTGGAATCAACTATAAAATGTAATTGAAATTATAATATATTAAAAAAAGTAAATGGAACTATTCATCTTGCTTATGTTGAAATCTTTGTGCATGATTCAAATCCTTGAATCCACAAGTAGGGATGCTCCAAATGAATGTATAATTGTATGTAGGATATCTCAAATCAATGGAACTAGATCTCCAACACCAATCTTGAATGGATCTTGGATTAGGAAGAGACTTGGATGGACATGGATGGAGAAATCTTCAACAAGGGGGCTCCATAAAGCTTGAGTCCTTCAATGGCTACTAATGGATCTCCTTGATGAATTGGATCTTGAATGCTTGAAGGTGGATGAATGCTTGAATTCTTTCCTTCTCCTTCCTACTTGCTTCTTGATTGGTTGATTTTACTTTCTTGAATTCAATGGTGAGTGAACACTTGCTCATGAAAAAATGGATCTCAAAATGAGAGAGAAAGGCTTCCTTTTATAGTGATCTAGGACATAAACTTCTAGAGAGGCCTACATTGGAGAATTAAATCCAAATTAACCTTAACCCATAGAAATGGACCTAAATTAAATTCAATTTAAGATTTTACCATTCTGAAATCCGTAACAGTCGACCTAGAAGTGGGAAAATTAAACCTTCCGAAGCCTGAGATCTTGAAACCTTTGAAACTTGAAAATTGGACCTAGGGTCGGGGTTAGGGTTGACACTTCCCTAGGTCAAGGTCGAGGTCGATGGTGCCCTAGGTTAGGGTTGAGTTTGACCTTGACCTAGGACGTCAACCATGACCCTGAGGTCTCAGATCTAAAATTCTCAGGACCATGTGCCAGAAAAAGGCTAGGTATAGGTGAAGAGAGAAGTAGAACAGGGGAAAAATTCAAGATCCATGCAAAGACCTATTCAAGGCACTTGACATGACCCCAGATCACTTACTCAAAGGGCTAAACATTCTTAACATGAAAGTGCTTCCATTTTAAGATGATACACTATACACTAACGAAAATAATGAAAACATACACATAATGTAAATAACTCATAACACAATGAATTATTTTCGATAAAACCCTAGACAAAAGAAAACCCTGGTGGGGATGGTACCCATAATATTTGCACTAAGATTATAATGTTCTTTTTAGGAAACCTGTCCATGTTACAAGAATAATATGTTAGGAATAAGGTGTCTCAACCTTGGATAATTCCTATTCTTATTATTTGTTTTGTAAATGTATTTTTTTGCAAATAATGTAATTAAGTGTGAGTGTACATGTCTAGTTGGCATGTTGATGTGTCACTCCACTTGATGTGTCGGCATCTTGTGCATAAGGAGATCATGATTGAAACGGTCATGACGGATTCCTATGATGTGTAAGAACTATTTAAGGAATGTGCTATGACAGGTGTAAGAGCATCGTATGAATTGGGCCTATTTGGGTGCCCAAGAAGAAGTGGTTGGTGTGTGTAAGAGAATATGCCAAAAATAGGTTGGTATGACAGATTCTCTTACACTTCTCTTGTGACCATTATTTTTGGTGGATTCTATGACAAGCTGTCATAGTCTATTCTAGGGATGGACGCCTATTCTGGGGATTGCATGTAACAACTGTGTACATGTGGCTTTGTGCATGGGTCTTGGTGGTTGTGCCTATTTTTGGGTCCAAAGGAGTCTATATATATGATGCTGCTCCTATGGGAGAGATATAACAAAATTTAAGTCTTGTTGGCTTTGTCTCTCATTTCCTGAAAGAACTTGCATTGCAAGTGTATTGTAATCTTTGTGTTGAAGATAATACATTGTGCAGGTTTTGGAGTGCTGGGGTTTTTTACCGAAAGGTTTTCCCCAGGGTATATCATTGTGTCATTCTCTATTTTTCTGTATGCATTGTATGTGGTTGCAATATCTTTGTTAAAGTAGTTAACGAATCTGAAATTGTAAGGATTTATAAGAATTTTCACAATACTCTCCTATAGAGATTAGCGTAGGAAGCTGTTTCCGCACCTGAGTTTCCTTACAAGTGGTATCAGAGCTTGATCAACTTTTGATCCTAGTTGTTGGGTAGGGTTTTTTGAGCTAATCTCAAGTTGAGTGGGAGTTTTTTGCAGAGCATTCTAAATCTTATTTGCAGATTGAGATGGCAAGTTAATCATATGGAAGAATGGAGGTGCAGAAATTTAATGGCACTAATTTCGAGTTGTGGAAACTCAAGATGGAAGACATGTTGGAAGATCATGACCTATGGGAAGTGACTTCAAGTGCTACAAGACCAGAAACTATAGCTCAAGTAGATTGGGATATCAAAGACCGTAAAGCTAAGGGTCTCATAAGACTCTGTTTAACCGATGCAGTTCTTCTGAATGTTCTAGATGAGAAAATCGCAAATAGTTTGTGGGAAAGACTTACGGCCGTGTATCAGGCCAAATCTCTGGTGAACAAGTTGTTCCTGAGGAAGAAGTTGTACTCTCTATGAATGGAGGAAGGTGGATCCTTAACGGATCATTTAAATGCATTTAATCTGCTGGCTGCACAATTGACATCAGCTGGTGTCAAGTTAGAGGAGGAGGATCGTTGCTACACACTTTTGTGTTCTTTACTGGATTCATGGGACCATCTTGTGATGGCTCTCGAAAGCACTTTAGTCACCTTCAAAATGGATGATGTGGTGTCTTCGCTGCTATCGGAGGAGATGCGGAGAAAGGCTTCCACTTCAAAAAAAGAAGCCCTTGCTGTTCGTGGGAGATCCACTGAAAAAGGGAAGAAAAATGACAATAAGTCTGACAATAAGGATAGATCCAAATCCCATGGGAAGTCAAAGACTTCCAATAAGTCCAAGGCAAAATGTTGGAACTATGATAAATCTGGGCACTTTCGTAAAGACTGCAAAGAGCTGAAGAAGAAGAAGAAAGGTTCAGATTCAACTTCAGAAAGATCTCAAGAAGATGGCGACGCATTCATCACAGCTTTGGTAGCCCATGCATCTAATGATGTGTGGTTGGTTGACTCAGGTGCATCTTTTCACATGACCTCTCATCGAAACTGGTTCTCAAAATATGAAGAGTTCGATGGTGGAAAGGTGTACTTGGGTGATGATTCTCACCTAAAGATAGTTGGACGCGGAAGGGTCACTATCAAATTTCCTGATGGATGAGTAAAGGGAATCAACGGAGTCATGCACATTCCAAGTTTGGCACGAAACCTATTATCTGTAAGTATGCTGAATGATGTAGGTGTGCAAGTTGTTTTTTCAAAAGAAGGATGCAAGATGATGAGAGGATCGATAGTGCTTGCAAGGGGTACTAGGAGAGGTACCTTATTTCAGCTAGATGCATGTATTCCTCTATGTAATAGTTCTTCATCCTCACCATCTGAACAAGCAGTCAAGAAGTCTATGGCTATTGGTTCCGATGGTAGTGCAAATACTTTGGAAGGTAAGCTTCCTGCAGAAAAGACAATGTTGTGGCATATGAGATTTGGCCACATTGGTGAAAAGGGTCTCAGAACCCTGAAAAATAAAAATCTTGTTGAGGGGTTAAATGATTGCAATCTCGAGTTTGACTTCTGCGAACACTGTGTCTATGGTAAACAAAATCATGTTCAGTTTTACTCTAGTTCTCACAAATCTTCTGATATTTTGGATCTTATTCATTCTGATGTATTTGGTCCTGTAAAAGTTCCTTCAATCTCCAAGTCTGTATTTTTTGTATCTTTCATAGATGATTACAGTAGAAGGACGTGGATTTATTTCCTTAAAAGTAAGACACAAGTCTTTAGTCGGTTCAAGGAATTTAAAGCTCTTGTAGAGAATCAGACTAGTAAGAAGATTAAGTGTGTGAGAACTGACAATGGTGGTGAGTTTTGCTCAGCAGAGTTTGAACAGTTCTGTAAAGAACAAGGTATCGAGAGGCATAAGACAACTCCTTATACCCCACAGAAAAATGGAGTTGCAGAGAGAATGAATAGGACACTGATGGAGAAGGCTAGGAGTATGCTTAGTGGAGCTAGTTTAGAACAAAGGTTTTGGGCCGAAGCTGTGGCCACTGCTTGCTATCTGGTTAACAGATCTCCTACATCAGCCCTTGTTGGTAAGACACCCATGGAGGTGTGGTCTGGTAAGAATCCTTCAATTAGACATCTTTATGTTTTTGGTTGTGAAGCTTATGCACATGTTCCAAAGGAGAAAAGATCTAAGTTGGAAAACAAAGCTGTTAAATGTATTTTCATCGGATACAGTGCTGGTGTGAAAGGATACAAGCTTTGGGATCTTGTGAATAGTAAGGTTTTGTATAGTAGAAATGTTATTTTCAGAGAGCTAACATCTTCTCCTATTGTGCTACAACCAGATGAAAAAGAAAAGGAAAAAGATGTTGTTCAGTTGCCTCCTACCCCTGAGAAGACTGAACAGAGAGACCATGTTGGGCCTAATGATGAGGAGAGCTCTAGTAGCTCTGATAGTTCAGAAGAAGAGGAAGAACAACCTCAACCTCAGCCCTTGAGGAGATCTATGAGAGAAAGAAAGCAACCATAAAGGTTTGGTTATTCTATGTTAGATTCCAGTTGTGCCTTTGCTTTGATTACTAACACTAATGAGCCTAGATCTGTGAAAGAGGCTTTGGGCATGGAAGATGCAGGTTCCTGGATTGAGGCTATGGATGATGAGATGGCTTCATTGGAGAAAAAAAAAACTTGGGACCTTGTACCTTTGCCTAAAGGGAGAAAATCTGTTGGCTGTAAATGGGTGTTCAAGAAGAAATTCTGTGCAGATGGCAATGTTGAAAGGTATAAAGCTAGATTGGTTGCAAAGGGGTATTCACAGGTAGAGGGAATAGATTATGGTGAAATATTCTCTCCTATTGCAAAGTTGACATCCATTAGATTTCTGTTATCTCTTACTGCATCATATGATTTAGAGATAGAATAGATGGATGTGAAGACAACTTTCCTTCATGGTGATTTGGAGGAAGAGATTTATATGTCACAGCCTGAGCACTACATTGTTAAAGGTAAAGAATCCTTAGTTTGCAGATTAAAGAAATCTCTATATGGTTTGAAGCAATCTCCTAGGATGTGGTACCTTAAGTTTGATGCCTTTGTGTTGTCAATTGGATTTGTAAGATCAAAATCAGATCATTGTGTTTATTTCAGAGTTGAAAATGATCACCTTCTTATTGTTGCATTATATGTTGATGATATGTTGCTGTTTGGGAAGGGTAAGGGTATGATTTCTGATTTTAAATCTCAGTTGTCAGCACAGTTTGAGATGACAGATCTTGGGGCAGCTAGGTACATCTTGGGTATGGAAATAAGTAGAGACAGGTCTAACAGAAAACTTTGGTTGAGTCAGAGTAAGTATGTGAAGTCTATGTTGGACAGGTTCAACATGGTAGATTGTAGACCACTATGTGTTCCTATTTCTGTGGGAACAAAGTTATCTGTAGATGATTGTCCAAAATCTCCTAGTGAGGTGGAGGACATGAGTAGAGTACCTTATGCTAGTGCAGTTGGCAGTCTTATGTACGCTATGGTCTGTACTAGACCAGACATTGCCCAAGCAGTGGGAGTCCTGAGTCAATTTATGGCTAATCCTGGACGGGTACATTGGGATGCAGTTAAGCGAGTATTTAGATATTTGAGGGGTACATCAGATTACTCCATATGTTATCATGGTAACTCTTCTGGATCTCCGCATTCATCAGCCATGTTATTTCTTGTTCTGGCTCATTTCTTCTTTCCTGGTCCATCATTAGATTGGTCCTTATTGTTCTCTGTGATCCTCTTCTTGTCCTTGTTAACCAACTTCTCCTCCATTTTTTCAATGAGCATTTTGATGTGTTTGTTAGATGCTTTGAGAATGTTGTAGTTTTGTTCAGCAATGCCTTTTAGAGTGTCATTGAGGATCTTCATTTTTAATTCCATGCGATCAATCCTTGTTTCAAGGCTACTCTTGTGCTCGGTGGCTTTGTGACCATTTCCATTCATACCCGGTATTTTTTCCTTTAATTCATCAATTTCAAATTATAGCCATTTGAAGACCCTAAACTAGTCAAACATGCATTTCATAGCATTGCTAAGAAAATTCATCTCCATCTCCCTGGCTTTATCACTAAGAACCACCAACATTGGGTCTATAAGTTCCTTATTTTGGATTTTTCCATCAATGTCCTCGAGGATTTTTGGAAGAATAGCTTCCCTTATGATTCCCATCCTCACTGTGTTCATGTTAAAATTCCTCTAGACTTTTTTCTCTTTTCTAGAATCTTGGTTATGATACTCCCCTGAATGGTTTTTATCTTCTGAGATATCTTGAATATTGGCGGGGGTGGGTGGAGGGGTTTCCCTAGTTATCATCGGGCTTCTCTATGTTAGGGTCCTAAAGATGAACTTTTTCTCCAAAAGGGGGAAGGATTGAGTTGTCTTCGCTGATATCAAGGTCTACCGAGAGACCGCCCAAGATTTCCCCTTTAGTATTATATATCTCCACTTTAAATTGAGTCTTCTTCTTGCTGGTCTCTTCCATGGGGTTGTGTTCCTCATCATTTGTGTTCATATCCTTGGCATTGTCATAATAGTCCTCTTTAGAGGGGATCTCCTTTTTGGCCTTCTTTTTTCTGGCTTCTATTTTTTAACCATGCAATAGGGTCTCTTTTTAGAGGAGGACCCCTGTTTTGATTTTTAATTTCTTCTTCCTCATAATCCTCTATTTTCCTTCCTTCGATGTATCCATCCGAGGGGATATAATCTAACCCAGAAGTTTCATTTTTCTATATTCTCTAGAATCTCCTTTCCCATAAATTTGGGCTTTGAAATATTCATATATTAACAATAAAAGACCCTCATGCAGAGCAGGGTTAGCAATATTCTTCTCCCTAAAACCATTTATATTTTCATTTATCGAAGAGTAGAGAGAAAAACGGGATGGATACCTTCTTTTCATGCTGAAGTGGTTCAGCAACACAAAATGGTATGTCATGATTCTATCAAACCTCATATCTAGAGTTACATAAGAAATAAGAGACTTGAGAACATACTGCCACAACATTTTTATTTCGTCGAGTTGGTAGTAGGTTCCTGATTTAACGATGGCTTTCTTCTCATCTTGGTTTCTCACAAAATTAGTAACTGCATTCTTAGAGATTTTGCAGTCCCCTGTAATTTTTTTTTTACCAACTATGGGGATGTTGGTTACATTGGATATAACCTCCTCTATTACAGTGAAGGACTTGCCCAATTTCCACCAAGCCTTCGTTCCAAATTTTCACAAAGCTATTTGTAACCTTCTTTCTACTGTCATGAAGTCTCTCGGTGAAAGTTGTAATCTCCCCTTTCTGCAAGGCCTCCTAGACCTTAGAGCATTTCTTCAATTTTTTGTTGTCATTCTCGTGCTCCCTTCTGTGTCTTTCCCTAATCATCTCAATATCCAGGATGTGGACTCTTCTCTAGTTCAACTGAGATCTTTTGATGTCTGTATTTCTCATTGCTTTTGATCTTGACTTTCTATTTTCATTTTGAGAAATTGTTTTTTTTTGGAATGATAGCCCAGAAAGTGTGTCGAGGGGGACGCATCATAATTACCCTTCCTTTCCCTCCTGTACTTGTCAATAATGAATTGACACATTTTCTTAACAACATTACTCATAATTATCATTATTTATTATTCCCTCAGTACTTTAGAGTCTAACCCTATTAATTAGGTCCTTAACATCACAGGGGAGATCTCCGCCATTATTCCAAATCTTGGCTTCCCTTTTAACTACCATGTTGGAGAACCAGTCATCAATATTTTTGGCCTCCCTATACACGTGGGTGATGTACACCTTGTCGAAGGAGGTTAAAAATAGCTCTTGTCTCTTTGATCATATTGGAGATTGACCAAGATGGGGAATAATTTTGATTAAGGTAGTTGATGATGTTCATGGAATTGACTTCAAGCCATGGATTCTTAACCCCAATGTTATGAGAAAGCTTGGTCACTTGGAGTGCCGCATTCACTTCAATAAAGTGGTTTGTTTGGATACCCAGAGGTAGGATGATAGCCACTAGGCCTATCCCATAATTATTTCTGATTGCTCCACCACTTCCATCTAGACTAGGGTTTCCTTTAGCAGCTTCGTCGAAGTTGGCTTTAGACCATCTAGCTGGGGGGGGAGCTCTAGGTACAGTTCTATCTTTTCTCCTGCATCTCATCCTGGGACATCCCTACAAAAAAAATTGTACTTCTACCAAAAAGTAGTTTTCTTTTACAACATATTGTATCATTTCAAAAATAATTTTGGGGGAGAAGAGAAATCATGAAAGATTCAATTGTTGTGTCCTTTCCAAACTCCCCAACAGAATTGGGTAAGGACCCAGGAGCAAAATAATCCAAATTCCAATTTAATTTAGAGAAAGACCATTGAGAGAAAAGCTCTTGGAAGGACACGCGAAAGCACCGAGAAAGGTCTAGGGAAAAAAGGAGAAGGTTACATATTTTACTTACAAAAGAGCAATGTATAAACATGTGGTTGACTAATTCTTCTTGGCATCTGTAGAACACACACCTGTTGGGAATATGGAAGCCTCTCTTGATAAGATTGTCAATAGTTAGAATGCGGTCCTGGAGCAAGAGCAAGAAGAAAACATTGATTTTGGGGGTAGACCAGGAACCTAGGATTTAGCTCAAAGAGGATTTTCTTCTTGATAATGAGGAAGTTGGGCGATATAGACTAAGACCACGGTGAAATTACCATCAGGCGTCTCTTCCCAAATAATTTCATCCTGAGTTGAGGAGAGAGTGACCGTATTGAGGGTAGTCATAAGGGGAGGAAAATCCTGAGAAATTTTGGGATAGATTCACCCACTTTCCTTCTATTATGTAGTTGTTGGCTTGAGTTCCATAGGTTTAATACAAACTTCACTCCATGTGTTAAATCTTTCTCTGTCCTTCAAGCAACCTACCTAGAGCCAATTGTTGTTCCAGAAGTTATTAGCTTGGCCATTCCCAATCTTTCATTTAGCTTTAGATTTAGCCAGATCCCTATAATTGAGGAGGCCATTCCATATAACAAAGCCTTTCAGAGTATTTGTCTCTTCAAAGAAGAGCTTTATCGAATTGTGAGATAGATATTTGTCTTCTATAATGTCACACCATTCCCCTTTGCTATTGAAGATTCTCCATATTTTTTTAGCTTGTAGAGCTCTATTAAACCAGTATGATTTTCCTTATTCAAAGGCCGCTTGAATATTTGGACAGTAAATTTTGTCCCAGGCAATTAGAGGTATGCACTTATGGTCCTCAATACCGGACCACAAGAATATTTTTTAGATTCTTTCCATAGCCTCTGCAACTTTAGTCGGGATGGAGAAGAGACTTAGTACATAGGCTGGGAGGTTTTGTAGAGTTGATTTGACCAGTTGTATCTTTCCTACCTGGCTGAGAGTAGCCCCTTTCCAACCCACTACACATATCCTTGTTAGAGGACAAACCCTTTTAGGATTCTATAACCTTGTTAGGGGTGATTACAAAATGGATTTCACTGCTCTTACAAAGGACACACTGTGTGGTATTATAGAACTATTTTACAACATCTTCTATGCCAAATTAGTTCTAGTTGAAGCTCGTAACAATAATTATATAATATCCACTTAATCTTTCATCATATATTCACTCTACATCAGCAATACTTCATGCATCTCAAAACTCACACACACACACACACACACACATATATTTGATCAACTTATTTTTCATTCATCTCACTAATTCTTCACAAAACATGTATCCATACTTGTTCCATAAGAAGATAGACAACATGTAGCCATTAATCCACCAAGATAGGTGAGACCCTATCATAAATCATAAACTAGATCATAAAAATAAGTTATGTTAAGTCTCCAATATCACAACCACTCATATTCCCTATTTTTACTATTTACTAAACTCTCATAGCTTTGCCAACATGTTAACTTTATTTAGATTGTAATACATCCCATATATCATATATCTAAGATCATATTCCATCATGATTAGTATCCTATGCTCTCCAAAACAAATTATGTGACTATGCCCTACGAAGTAACTCTGTACTTAGGCATTTTTCACTTGATTGTTTGTCCAAAACTTATTTCCACTCCAAGCGACCATGGGAGACTATGTATTTCCAACAATGACACCATATATACATTTAATACTGCTTACTTTATAACAAATTTATTCCACTATTCTAAACTTGCACAAGATTTTCTATTACGAAAAATAAGTTCAATTTCAATATTTTGTCCCCTCTTTAAAAAAATTAGTCAATAGCTTGTTAATAAATATTTTATTTTATTTTCAAATGCTCCATCCATATTAAAATAATTTTAAAAATAGAAAATCTATTCTATTATTCTAAACTTCTGCAAGAATTTTTTTATATTTTACACGTGTTATAAACATTCAATCTTCTAAACAAATTCCTCACATCCAAAAATCCAAACAAGAAAAAGACAGGGAGACAGTTCCACCAAAAAGCTTTATTTTTTTTAAAATAAAATCAATCAAATTCCAACAAGGATAATCAAAAAATAAGTGAAATTCAAATACTTCATCTCAAGGGAATAAATATCCTATTTAAGAATTTTCAATAAATGTATAAGATAATAAAAAACTAGTACAATTCCTTAGGAGATAAAAGTTGGGTAACATGAACACCTAATATTTTTCCCTATTATTATAATGATCAAGACACTAATACACCACTTTCAGTGCCTCT
>BSBK01000426.1:1452500-1551029 GCA_027943335.1 Chamaecyparis obtusa | reverse complement strand
TATTAGACTTATATGTTTGGGATAGATTTTATATGATTGTTGCATTAACTAGGTTTGAATGAACTTCTCAACCTATTATTTGATGTAGACACAAATGTGTGCTTTATACAAATGACTACTAGATTTTTTCTATAGCAGATAAATGAATAAAGATCTAGATCTATAAAAATTGTTAAATAATGAATGATTGATCAATGTGATTTTTAGTTTATGCTTAAACCAAAATTATATTAATTTTCTTGATTAATATTTATCATGTCCTTATTTTTTTGACTTGTTTTGAGATATCATTTTGTCTTTTGTCTTAGTAGGATGCTTCGTGGTTGAGGGATGCATATCCTTATTTATTTGTAGGCTTCTAAGAGTAAGCCTAATTCTAGGGGAGGTGGATGTAATACCCCTCCCATAGCTTTTTTTTTCAGTTTAATTGTTTAGACTCTTTTAGACCACTTTTCATGTGTGTATTAAATCTTCAGATAGATTTGATGTTATGTATATTTATGTTTATGGTTTTACTAACCCCCATACTTGCATGTGTATGGTTGGTGTGTATCTTTTATATTTCTATTTGATGTGTCTGATATGGTTGAGGGACAAATTCATAGTTAATTTATACTTGTAATTCACTTGTTCAAGATTTAGTACTATTCAAAAATAATTGTAATTAACACTTGAAAAAAACACAATAAAAAGAACTCAATCAACTCTAAATTGACTTACAACAATTAAAAATTGCAATTCACTTGTTAAAGATTTACTACTATTAAAAATAATTGCAATTGAAACTTGAAAAACCAAAAATAAAGAACAATGCATCGAAATAAAATTTAAAAATGCAAAATAAAAAACACTCGATCGGTTCATAGCCTTAGTAAAGTCAAAAAGACTTTACCTGTATGTTGTTGGTGTCTTCTATTTTCAATGTTTTCATCTATTACAACATAACCTGTCGAAGATGCTTTGATGGAAGCATGAAATAAAGTAGGCCACATGTATATTATGACATCAAACAAAATTATATAAGACTGTAAGATCATGATTTCCCAAATCAAAATGGAGTGTTGAAAAACACAGTTAAATGATGGTGTTGAGAAACACAATTACATGGACCTTAAATCATCCACAACCCATTCTCAAGTCTTCATTGCCTCACACACCTGCAAAATATTGCAACAACTAGTGGAAGTAACAATCTCACCAAAATTTATCATTCAAATAGTGCATACATGATATTTTTACACATTCATATTTCACTTTCACATTTGATATTCTTACACATACATATTTATGCATACATACATACATACATATTCATACAAACATATGTATACATACTTACATACACATTCATATGTATGCATACATACATACATATCTATGCACACTAATATAGATATGTATGCATACATATCTCTACATACATAAGTACAAATTTATATTGACTATATGCATTCTCAAGTTTAAATTGACTGCATGCATTCCCAAGTTGAAATTGACTATATGCATTCTCAATTTGTCATTGACTGTATGCCTTTATCTTCATACATGGAGTATACAAATGTGTCTTTAAACATTTAATATATGCATAGGTTAAAATAAATTGAGTACAAAAACATTACATGATTAAAAGCAATTGAGTTTACCATGATTAAAAGCAATTGAGTTTTTCTTCATACATGTTAAGGTGATTAGGTATGGGGTAAGGAGATGTTAAGTTAGGTCCTCTGTAGGGTATAATTAGATGGGTTATGATTAACGCAAGGGAAAATGTGGTTTAATTAAAATCACCCCTTCATTGATTTTGTATCCTATTGAGAGGGTCCACATTACAAATAACTTATAATATAAAGACACGTATCTATATTGACCAGTACAATTATTCATTGAATACATTACAAAACTACGTTGCACTATGTTGAATTAGTTTTGTGACATATTCATTGAATACATTACAAAACTAAGGCTGCACTATGCTAACTTAGTTTTGTAATGTATTCAATGAATACATTACAAAACTAAGTCAGACATGTGAAATATGAGACTATGAAGATTCCATGCTTCTAAGTATTGCATACAATAAATAGGTTGATTAGTAATTGAAAATAAACTATCCAATGAATACAATAACAACTACAAATAGAAAACAAGTAGAAATCGGATTCCAAATATAACAAGTGCACTATGTTGAGTTTAGTTTTGTAATGCATTCATTGAATACATTACAAAAGAAAGTGAGCACTGTGAAATATGAGACTATGAAGCATCCATGCTTCTAAGTAATGCATACAGTAAACAATGAGCAGAAAGAAAACTATGAGCATAATGCAAGTAGATATCTTTAGTAGTTGAAAATAGGTTAAGTTGACATTGACTATATACATTGTTAAGTTTACAAATCGACTATATGCTAATTTTTAGTCATAGATTTGAACCTACAGTAAGAAGTGACAACAATTAATTTGTAATAAAAATAGACAGTAAGCATACACTAAGCATACAAAAACAAAGAATAGACAAGAAATAAATGAGATAGCCTACTAGCCTGAACAAGAGCGGAGAATATGCAGACTGCTGAGAATAAACCACCAGTGGTCAGACAGGGAATTTTCAATGAATTTTACATGGCACCGTATCCTTTTTATAGGAATTTGGTCATTGAAGAAGTGGTTGGTCAATTTGAGATTCAAATTGTGGTGGGAAAGAATCAGTTTTGTAATATATTCAATGAATAAATGTACTAAGTCAGTGTTGTAATGTATTCATTGAGTACATTACAAAACTAAGTCAACACTATGAAATATGAAAATATGAAACTTCCATGCATTAAAAATAACATATAATTGAAAGACATGTAGCCATAGTGACCAGTACATTTATTTATTGAATACAATACAAAACTAAGACAATCCATTTAACAAACAAGTCAATGAGAAATTAAGAATGCACACAAACAATGTAACCTTAGCAAATGAGAGTGGTGGACCAAAACCCTCATTGCACGTAGAGGAATGAAGTCGACATGAAGCGTTTGAGGGAGATGAAGTTTTCACAAAATGAAACCCCTAGAGACACCCCCATATTTAAAATGAAAAAACCAAGAGAAGCCCTTGTATTTAAAACCTAGATAAACTTGGTATGTGCAAAATAATGATAAACTGAGAGAAATAGTATGTGCAAAATAATGATAAACCTAGAAAAACCCCCATATTTAAAATTAAAAAATGAAGAAACTGTCTATTAAAACTACAACACCAAGTAATGATTAAATCAATAATGTACACTATTTCTTTCCCATTTCCTCTAATTATTTCTTTCTGGGTGACCCCACAATAGTGGGTTACACTTTTTTAGACATGCTGATTTTTGTTGAAATAACACATTTTTAATAAAATATGATGATTTAAGCCTTGAGAGATTCCATTTGAAGGAATTAATTACAAATGGTTAGCTCAAAGCCTCTTAGATAAAAAAAATATTGATATAACATGTATACTCTTCATTCATACCTACAATGGAGTCTCCTTTGCACCTATTAAAATATTTTTGTTTAATGGTAACAACAGGTTTTGAAGGGACACCGAAACCCTTTAACAAAAATAAACTTAAGATAGATCATTACAAGCTCCCAAAATGATTCAGTCCAGCCAAGAAAAGGTAGGACAATCAAACAACAAAACCAGAACACTGCATCAAAATAAGTAATATAAATTGCAGTCCACAAAGGATAGCAACAAGACTATTTAGAAATCCCCCTTTTATGAGAAGGAAGGGTCACATGTCAAACGCTGGGGAGGATCTCTTAGAATGTTTACCTTTAACAATAATCCAACCATCTTTGACTTTTGTTGCCTTCTTCTTCCAGCACACCCAATCCAAGGAAACAACACCCAACATTGGATCGGAATAGCTCCCAGCAAGAGGGACAGGGACACCATAAACCTCAGTAGTCATCTTACCAACAGAGCTGGTAGGGATAGAAACCTCAGAAATAGGGCTAGCAAAGCTCCCAGTAAGAGAGAGAGAAGCACCAATAACCTCAGTAGTCATTGCAATAGCAAGGTTGGTAGGAACAACAACCACAAAGCCGCTAACATAAGGCCTAGAATCCATCATCAAAGGAGAGGGGGGTCGCTTCTTAGCAGGGACACTAGGAATGTCATCAATATCATTCCCAAAAGGGTCGACATGAGACATAAAATGAATCAAGCAATTTTATTCAACAATAGGCTTCTGAGAGCCGGAGACATAGTCAGATTCCTTCAAAGACTCAGGAGAGTTTTTAAGGACTGTATAATGTTTGGTGGAAGCATCCTTCCACCAAGTATAAGAGACTTTCTTCTTTATAAAGTCTGAACTACATTTTGAAGCATGATGGCCTGTTTTAAAATATTTTCTACACCTAAATGGGATACCCTCATAATCCATTTGTTGCAACCAAAAAATTTTAGATGTTTCAATTTTTATTTCAGTAGGAAGACCCTGTGAAATATCAATATCTACCAGAATGCAGACAAAGGTAGAATGGAACATATTAAAAGAATCGTTATCAATGAGAAGAAACTCCCCCAAAGCCTCCCCCACCTCCTCTAGGACAACACCTTGCCAAAGATGGAGAGGGAGATTGGGGAGCCTTACCCATATGGGAATATTGTTAAAAACTTCAGATGAGGGATTAAAATCTGGGTGCCAGGGTTTTAACATAAGCAATAATTTATCCTCCTCCCAGCTGAAGAAGTTTTCACATAAGATTTTAGTTCTATCCTTAGATCTATCAAATTTAGCTACAAAGAAACCTTTAGCTAAGGGGAAGATGTGAACATTATTTGAAAGTATTGGTTCCCATTTTTGGGAAATCCAATCATGAAGTTGGGACAAAGTCAGCCAGAAACCCCAAAAATGACATATCAGAGCTTGGCCCATAAGGGTCTTAGAACAAATATCCAGCTCCCCTTCACCAACAACAAAGAGCTTAACAGAAAGAGACCCAGAAGTAGAAATTGAAATAGATGAGGGCACCCCATGAAAGGAGCCCCTATTCCCATGCAAAGCCTTGGAAGCAACTTTAGCATAGGAGCCCACCACACCACAGTCTGAAGCAGCAGTCATCGACCTGGAGTTAGCATTAGCAAAAGGAACTTTAGCCGAAGATAGAAGCAGAGAACCAGGAGAGCCCAAGGCATCACCCACAAGAGAAATCCCCCTTGCCACAAGAGTAGACCTCCTTGTAGAAACAACATGAGGATCACCATTCCCCATAGGGTTTTTGAAATTTTTTGAGAGGAAAGCAGGAAACCCCTTCTCACCCTCACCCACGCCCACACCCTCAGCCAAAGAGATGACCTCAGACCCTGTCGAGGCACCTAGGACAACTAAGGTAGGAGTCATGGCTATAGGAGAAGGCACAACAAAGCACACATAGGGTCCTCCAGAAGCAGCCACGGGAGGTGTGCCAGAACACACAACAGAGGAGTCCATTTCATAGTTGCACCTATTAAAATGTTGACAAAAAATCACTTCGACTTTATATTTTGGTAGATCAAATGAATCCATTTGAAAAACCTATCTATGTAGTAAGGTACTACTGAGAAAAATATTTCTAATGAATATATAATGTTAATATATATTAAGTTTATTATGACTTTGTATTTTTAGTTTTACTAAACATAGATATTTCATCGTATGTCTACCTTTGTGTTTGACACTTATGGAAAAATAGAAAATGAGAGAAAAAAAAATCTAAAAAAAATCTATGCCCTAGGTATTGAAGTTCTCTTTCTATCAAAACAAAAATAAAAATAAAATTGGACAAATACACAAGAAGTTAAAAGTTATGTAGTCAAGGTATGTCAAAATTACGGTTTAGTCAACTTCAAATGTTAATAAATTATGAAATAATCATGATAATGTCATCAAACCAATTGCATGCCCTTCGTATGGATGTTAAAAAATGAAATTCGAAAGAAGCATATTGATATCTATTTTAGAATAAAAGTTATGCTCTATGAAAATAATGTAACTATTTGAAAATGACATTTTCATAAACATACCAATTTTTGTGGGAGAAATAAAAAACTATTCAAATCAATTCAAAAATAAAAATAAAAAATATATTTAAAATATAGATAGACAATCCTAAAAGACTCTAATTTACTTCATCTTCTTATTTCAAACGGTTTAACGACAATATGCATCCAAATCTGAATTTTTTTTTCAAAATGTAGAGTTCAGTGTCTGTTCAGGCAAAAAAGTGTAACCCACTATTGTGGGTTCACCCTTCTATCACATTACATGCAATGATTTCAAGGTGAAATGATTGAAACATAAAACTATCAATGTAGAAAAATCATTACAAACACTTATTGAATGATAAAAAATTGTGAGAGATTTGCTACTTTGTGATGAGAGGATGGATTCTCTCATGTGTAGCAATTGTGAGTGGATGACCGAAACCCTCATTGCACATAGAGAAATGGAAGCATCGGGAAGCGTTCATAGGAGTTGAAGTTTCTAGAATAGTAAATGAAGAAATGGTCAAATTTAGGGTTTGCTTAGGGTTACCCACGGGCGGTTACATGGAAGTCGTTGAGTTGCGAACGTGTTAAGGTGATTAGGTATAGGGTAAGGAGAGGTTAAGTTGTGTCCTTCATGGGGTATAATTAGATGGGGTTTCGATTAATGCAAGGGACAATGTGATTTAATTAAAATGACCCCTTCACCCCTTTTCCTACCTAGTTAGCAGGTCCACATTGAAAACAACTTATAAATTAATGTTTAGGTGAATGGTTATTGGTGACAATATGGTTTTGTTTTGGATTCCATATTGTTGACCATTGGGGGTCTAGGGGTCAGGTTTTGGGTGAGCATTTTGAAATGGCACTTCTGGACCACTTTGCGCTCCACGATTGTGATAGAGAGATCTATGAATACCCAACAATTGAAACCTTAGCTTTAAGCACTTCACTCACCTACAAAGGTACACATAAAAAATTGGTGAATTTTGACTTACGATTTAAGAGTTATAGGTGCTCAAAGTTAGCCCAGGTAGCTACTGGATGTTTTCCCTAGATAATAGTATGTTTGATAGCTCTTGCCTTCATATGAAATACTGAAGTCATATAATACAATAATGATGCTAAGGATCCAAACCCATCATCATGTGATTGATGTTGATATTTTGATGGCACCATCTAAAATATTAGACCCACAACCATGTGATTCATGTTGAAGTAATATTTACTATATAAAATTATAAGCCTGTATCCATGATTGATTAAAATATTGGACCATATGAGATATGAAACCACAACCATAAGCTTATTATTAAAAAATTAAATAATAAGAAGTATTAAACTTAGTGTGTATAATTAAATATAATATTTTTGATAGGCAATGATGGATGAAAGAGGATAATTTATATTTGTGACTTCACATTATGACATCAAATTATGATTAATTCACAACATTGTCAGTGTTAGTCCAGTCACTATTAATACAGCTCACCGAATTCAATGGGAATCGGAAACACCATCAATGGCTCTCTGATTAGACCACTTACTAGTACCATTTTACATCAAATTATTATTAATTTTATATGGTACAATATTGTTCAATATTCCACCGAGAATCATGTGGACATAGGTATACTTCAACTTCAGTCACATGAGGTGGAAGCCTACACGACATTGACATTCTAGGGTAGGGGCTAAATGGACGCGGCTATCCTCCCAAAATAATGCACCATCGTACAAAATTTTGACATTGTGACATACATAAAACCACATAAAAAGGCATAAACGAGACCATGGGATCCCCAACAAGAAAGGACATAGGTTCTTTATTTCGACTAATGATGAGACATGCAGTAAAGTACGTGAAAGGTGAATTAGACCGGAAAAAAATTAAACTGTTCAGTCCAATGCATTGAAAAATCTAACTGCATAAGTAGACAGTAACCATGCTAAGGAGACTGCAAAGAAAGGACATGAAATAGATAGTTAGGTGTGGTGTACAATGTTAGGGGTTACTACATTTGGTAACGGTGATAGGAAAATGTCAGTGATAGTTACATTTACAGTTACCTATTCTACATATATAATCACATGGAAAACATAAAAAATGAGCTAACGGTGAAGATATAAATGAGAAATTTTCATGTAAGGTACTTGGCCTATCACCGCAATCGGTCCACTGTTTGAATAACCGCCCAAATAACCTTCGCTAGGCGGCTTTAACAGATGTTATGTGGTCCCCATTGACATTGACAAGTGCGGATAGGTGGCATTATGGTGTTATCCCTTGAAGTACTTAGTGAAGCTCTTTCAATGTTCACGGGATAACGCCTGTTTGACGCGTGTCCCGATTCCTTTGAATTGAAACTCATCGAGATAGTAACCGTGCGAAGGAGATTGTGAAGAAAGGACATGAAATAGACAGTTAGGTGTGGCGTAAAATGTTGGGGGTTACTGCGTCTGGTAGCGGTGACTAGACAATGTTAGCGATAGTTACATTTAAAGTTATGCGGACATGTCAAAAACATAGAACACTTGGCACAACACACATGCGCACTTACATTAGGGAATTATAAATGTAATCGCACAAGCTATATCAATCGATTCACTCAAGCGGGACCAAACAAATAATGGTTACATATTCTATAGAGACAATGGCATAGAAAACACTGCTGCATTCAGAAATCTGATAATCGATGTAGAGATATTCATTTTTGATGGATGCAACCGGATGTTACAGTGGTTAGTAACTGGGCCTGTGTGACATTAACCACCCAAATAACCTTAACCTTCACCTTAATAGATGTTACCATGGACAGGTGGCAATGAGGCACGATCCCGTTAAGATAATAGAAGTTAACCTTGAGATTTAAGGGATAGCGCCAACCGTTAGATAAAAAATGATCTAACGGTCAAGATATTGCTAGGTGGTCCCCATTCACAACTGTGGACAGTTGGCCTTATGGTGTTATCCTTTGAAATACTTACTGAAGCTCTTTCAACCTTTGCAGGATCACGCCTGTTTGATGTGTGTCCCGATTCCTTTGCCGGCGACACAGAAAGCAGATGATTTTTTTATCGACATCGCACTTGTGCACTTGCACACATATAATCGAAAACACATAACATTTTCCATAATCACTAATGCACACCTAGAAAGGAAAACACGTGGCAATGAGGTGCAATCCTATTAAAATAATAGATGTTCATCTTGAGGATTAACAGATAGCGCCAACCGTTAGATCAAAAATGATTTAATGATCAAGATATTGCTAGGTGGTCCCCATTCACAATTGCAGACAAGTGGCCTTATGGTGTTATCCCTAGAAGTACTTACTAAAGCCCTTTCAACCTTTGCGGGATAATGCCTATTTGACGCGTGTCCTGATTCCTTTTCTAGCAACATAGACATTAGATGATTTATTTTATCCATGTCACACTTGTGTACTTGTGCACATATTGTCGAAAACACAACATTTTCCATAATTGCTCATGCGCACCGAAAAAGGAAAACATATAATAGTTTTGGCGGTGACATGACCGGACATTAATAGTTTCGCGTCAAATGAAAAAAGGTAAATGGCCGTGGGAAAAGGATGAGGGAAAAAATTGCCACCAACTCCCTTGCCTTGCGTCTTCATTTGCATTTAATGCAGTCAGTAAATGAAGTCCCGGGGAAGTTTTCCTTATAATTCCATTTTATAAGTTACCAATGTAATTAGGATTACTTACTTTGAAGTTAATAGTCGTTCATCCTTTTGAAAGATCTCTGGGTTTTCTGTCAAGTTAATAGTGGTTCATCCTTTCGAAAGATCTCTGGGTTTTCTATCAAGTTAATAGTGGTTCATCCATTCGAAAGATCTTTGGGTTTTCTGTCAAGCTAACAGTGGTTCACCCTTTCAAAATATCTCTGGGTTTTCTGTCAAGTTAATAGTGGTTCATCCTTTCGAAAGATCTTTGGGTTTTCTGTCAAGTTAATAGTGGTTCACCCTTTTGAAATATCTCTGTGTTTTCTGTCAAGTTAATAGTGGTTCATCCTTTTAAAAGATATCTGCATTTTCTGTCAAGTTAATAGTGGTTTGTCTAATTGAAAGGACTCTGCGATTTCTATTAAGTTAATAGTAGTTTGTCTGTTTCAAAGGGGAAAAGCACCTTGCATTTTTATGTGAAATTGGTAGTAGTTTGTCCGTTTGGAAGGGGAAAAGCACTTTGCATTTGCTCTGAAGAGGGCTTCACTAGGAGATAGAAAAGATTGTGTATTTTCAGCTGAATTTATAAAATAGAAGAGAAGCACACAATAGGTGTGTTGTACATATACATTTTTGAAGCAACATTTATATTTATTTGTATTTGTGTGAATTTTTTGGGAGTTACAGTACGTCCTTACAGTAGTTTGTCTAAATATTTTAAAAAATATGATTTGTTTTTGGTTTTGAACATTAGCATGTATTCATGTCACATTACTATAGAATTATTGTTTTAACAGTTAATGGATTTTGTTTTAACGTAAATTATCATTTTACCCTAGAGTTAATGCTTGAGTGGCTCAAGATTGACCTTGATCAATCATGTAATGTACAAGAATGAACCTAAAATTTTAATCATTAAATTAAAATTCAAATGTCCCTATCCATTTCTACTACTACTTATGGATTGACATAGCACACATTTGTATGGCATGTTGTTATGTCATAATATTTAAAGACCTTCAATGTACCATTAATTAATATGTTTGATTTGTGGCTAAATTTTTAAAATAGAAGAGAAGCCCACAACAGGTGTGTTGTATATAAATTTTTTTAAAGCAACATTTATATTTATTTGTAATTGTGTGAATTTTATGGGAGTTACAATACGTCCTTACAGTAGTTTATGTGAATAGTTTAAAAAATATGATTTGTTTTAGGTTTTGAACATTAGCATGTATTCATGTCACATTACTATAGAATTATTGTTTTAACTGTTAATGGATTTGGGTTTTGATTGGGTTGGGTTGTAGATTCACGAGGAGCACCAAAAATATTGTAGTTATAGGCATTGGGTGTCCATGGAAAAAAAAACTAGTTTGGCCGTGAATGTGTAGGGTATGGCTGCTCCTTTAATGACCATGCAAAAACACATAACGAAATGCCAAAATGTTCAAAAATACTCAGTAGTTTCCATATGTAGTCATGCATAGAAAAAAGAAAAGTGATTGGAATAGTGAAAACAGAGAATTGTGCACAGGCCTATGCACTTTGCCTTTCATCCATGTTATATTTAATTGTTGTTGCGCAATTGAAAACCAACATTTGTACACCAACATAGGTAAGTAGTGAAAGCAATAATTTCTCGTATCAGCAGAACATTGCCCATCGCAAGGGGCTGAAAGTAATGAAGTGATCACCCAACTTTTCAATGATTTTACGAACAGTATTGGCTTTTCCATTCGCAAAACAAGAACAATGTTAGCTCTAGCTATTGTGGTAATAATGCCCATTGGAATGGTTGTAATATGTCTCACCGAAGAAAAAGTGACTCAAATAGCTAAAACAGAGAATAGCCCACACCTGCTTACTTACCCTTTCATCCATGTCGACAAATATGGCAGAAATATTACTGCCAATTAAACCTTAAACTTCACAAAATATATTTAATCACACAAGCATGATTAAAAAGCAGTGTTTGACATTGACAAATATTACTGCTGATTAAACCTTAAATCTTCAGCAATGTAGGTAAGTGGGACTCACAATAGAGAAAAGAGGGTGTAATTTGTGTCTATAATTTGTCACAACGAAGAGGGTAAATTACGTGGATTGCGCAATGTCAGCATGTTTTTCATCTGCATGACAAATGTGAAAAACTGAGAACACTTTATTCAGCGGTATAGAAAAAGGAAGGTACACTGATAGAAGTTATCATTTATTGGTATAAAATTGGCCATCGTCAGGGGTCAAAAATCTTACACTTAAGAGCTGACTTATGGTGATAGTGAAAACAAAAAAGTTCACATTGATAGAACCTATCGACATAGCATTTCCCATTGGTTTGGGGCCCAATTCTTACTCCGATGCCCTGAGTTATGCCGATGTTGAAAACACACAACATCTTATGTAGAGGCACAGGAAAAAATAAAGTTATGTTGATAGAAGTTATGGGCATAACATTGCCCATGGGGATGGGCCCAAAATGCCAAATGTTAGAGTGATAACCCGGGTAATGTGGATAGTGAAAGCACATAACACTTTATGCACCAGTATAGTATAAGTAATTTTGATGCAAAACTATCAGTGAGAAGCACCAACAAGGACCAAAAGTAGTCCTCAAAACTCTTAAAAAGGTTCTGGGTAGGGGTTAAAAGAAAGTTCCCCAATAGTAAGTGCCTCTCACACCTATAACAAGTATAAGAAATGACTTGATCCTAGGTTATCACAACCTAATCTACAAGAGTACTCAATTACTGAGTCCTATCAAGTCTTGCAGGTCCAACTAATCAATAGCCGACAAGCAGACACTTAGGTTATTATGCACAAATTTATCTCAATTGTTACAATAAGAACCAGAGGTGACCATACACTTTGATTGGTCTATTTAGGTTCCTGACACAAAAGCGCAACAAATCATATGCCACAGAGACATCAATTTGGGAATATTAGTCATACTATTCTAGTTCTAGGCTTGTAGCCTTTCATAAGCATAAATGATGACTGCAAAGACACTATTCCACACAACCTTGCCGACTAATCATATATTTGGGTACCCTTTTGGGCTTAGCAAAACTTGATAAGAGCGCAAGACTTGATTGTGAATGCAAGACACAATGGAATGCTGATTTCACCTTGCAACTAGGCCTAATCAGGCTATGGTTTGCACTACATGTACCTCTTCCATACATCCAAATCCAAATCCAATGCTTGGATCATGTGAGGATATATCTTAGACTATGAAATACCAAGTCACAGGGCTTGGTGATTCTCCAGTAGTGAATTGTGTGGATTGGTGTCACAATTCAGAAGGTGCACACATGGATATGTACACATAAGGCATCAATAGAAATCCACTTCCCTGCAAGTTGAGGACCTGCACCTGCAAAGTCTTAAAGAAAATATCAAAAACATGAATTGCACCAAGGGCCATCAAATTCCCATGGTGGAATTGGAAATTACCCATAATTTTTGCGGAACCCTGGTTCAGGGCTCTTAATCCGGAAAAGCAGTTATCAAACTTGAATAACTTTCAACTCTAAGGGGAACATAACATGTGATCAAGAACATATGAAACCAAAACATATGTGCAACTGAAAATGTCAGTATTTCATGCTTAGGCCTCCGTACATGTCCGTATGAATTTTCTAATACTTGGAATTGTAGGAAACAATTATATTTTATATTGATTTCGAATGCCAAATTACATCATATTACCTTCCACCCACCTGTCAGGGCTTATGAAGGTCTTTCCCAATGGTTACAAACTAATTTTTAAACTATGTAGTCCCTGGGAAGTTAATTACAATCTTTGGCAAAAGTTGTCAAAGTTGCTCGACAACTTTACAACTTTTGTTGCAACATTTTGCAACTTTTTATCCTAGGTGACCAAACTTGGTCCAAACCTAAATCTAATGATCCAACATGGATCCAAACCATTAAATAAAAAAAATAGAAAAATCCTAAGGTTTTAGGCCCTTTGACCATCTTTGACCATAGTTGACCAAGGGCTTATACTTGTGCCAATCTTCGAACTAGGTCTTACGATTTGGTCTAAATGCCTAATTGATAGATGTAACCTAATCTAGAAGTTTGTAGGGCTTTGATGAAGCATTATTTATTGTGGGTGCTCCTACACCAAATTTTATCCCTATAGAAGTCATGTGTGTAACATTGCCCATCAGGACTGGCCGTAAAGCTTACATCGAGGTATTTGTAACGTACAATATAGAAAATAGTTGAAGTTGTGCAATGCGTATTTGCGCACTTAAATTTTTTTGTGCATCTTATGTTGAATCAAGCAATCAGTGACTAATGCCCATAGAAAACACACCAAAGACAATAAAAAGATGATAAACTTTTTTTGATCGGATTTGCGAAACAGTGTTGGTGTAAATTTACTGAAAATGGGTTCTATTTTTGTATTTTTTGAAATTTTGTCAACGTTGCATTCTGTAAGGAGCCTAGAGATGTCTGTTATGTTTTTTGACAACCCCTTAATGTTGTCAATGAACCACAAAATTTGTTTTTTGATAGTTTTTATTAGCAATTTGTGGTGATGGGGAGAAAATGCAAGTGGCACCTGCTTGCGCAACTTGAAGTGCAAGATGGAGGCCGTGGTGTGTATCCTTTCTCATCTAATGAAATTGATTGGAGTCTAATTGGTGTGGAAGATGATGAGGTGACGGACTTGTGTGCAAAAATTCTAGTAAACAGAATTGAGGCTTTTGTCGCAGGGGAGTCAAAGAGGGAAGGCATGGAATGTGCATTTGTTCGTGTGAAGCACATAGAGCATAGGCATGAAGAGTACAGAGAAAACACAACAAAGATATATTTTGTGTGAGTAGAAACAATCATCATTATAACCGTGATCACAAATTGTTGTAATTCATTTAATGTTTACAGCAGGACTTTCTTTATGTGCAATTATTGGTGTTCATTTGGGCCAGATGATAAGAGGAACAATGCACGACTAGAGAAATGTGTCCGTCACTTTATAAAGAAAAGGGGTTGTCAGTGCCACTTCAACGTTAAGGTTATGTTTGGTAGACCAGACGTGGCTATTTTGAGTTTCATTGAAATGTTTCACGTAGAGGCGGATGGTATAGATTCTCATGGTGTAAATGATTCGAGAAATGAGCCATGTTCTGAGTTTGCACCTCACCTTTCTGCAAAATGCAAGGCTTACATAGAGGACAAACTGGCAATGGATGTTAGTGTGGATGCTGTCATGGACAGACATCTGACCAATTCATATTTTTTGGGTATGTTGCAGAGGAGAGATACCTTCTTGACGTAGAAATATGTAATGAATGGATGGAGAAGAGTGAAGTCCAGTCGAGCCCAAAGACATGTTCATGACCCCACTAGTATCCTTAAATGGAAATAATTAGATTAGAATAATTTCTTCTATTGGCAGAAGCCATGGAATGATGGGACACCTTTCATTATGGGTATACAAACCCCATGGATGCTTGATATGATGGTTCAACACTCACACAATTCTATAATCTCCATGGATTTGACATTTTCCACCAACAAATATGGGGTAAGACATCTACAATCATGCTTGGAGTGAGTAGTGAAAAGTCTTTCCTATTCGTTAGATGTCATTAAAATATTATAGTCATCATTGTTGTGTTTACCATGTGCAGTATTAGCTGTACTCGCTGCTCGTGTTTGACAAGCAACAATCTGGGGTTCCTGTTGCATGGATCGTGTCCTCCCGTAACATGATCGAGGACATCGAAGGGTGGCTATCCATAATTTGTAGATGAGGAAAGGAGGTTAGAAATGGGTGGATGGTGAATGCTTTCTTGACTAACGATGCCAACACTGAGATCCAGGCCATTCAATAAGTTCTTTATCTCTTTGTTTGACCGGCCATTTCTACTGGCATTTCAACTCCATATGGAATTATGTTTACCCAGTTTTTGATCACCGACCCCAATCATGCTCCTATTCATGTGCACCAGGGCATCTTTTTAATGTCACGTCATTCTATGCACTTGGCATGTGCGTCGGGCATGGCTGAAGAATGTGCATAAGTATGCATCAAAAGATCAAGCGAAGGCAATGTTTCAACGCCTCGATACGATAATGATGACAATGGGTGAGAGTGAGGAAATCACTCGCAGGTTATTATCTGAGTTTTTTGTTGAGTTTTCTGATCAACCACAATTTCTAGACTATTTGTTTAGGAAATGGTGTCAAGGGGATGACCGTATAGGTAAGAGATCTTTGTCTTTTTGTACAACCATTTTTGTATTTTGCAATACTTATCCTGTTAATTATAGTGCATAAATTTTAAAGCTAGTCATGTGTTGTACACACAGAAATGTGGGCAAAAAGCTCTAGAGTCTTCCCACATGCAAATCAGGACACAAATGCCACCATAGAATCATACCATTGCACGTTGAAGATGTGGTACCTTTGCAACCTCCAAAATAAATGTACATGTCAGATGGATCATCTATACTTCACCCTCATTTACAAGATGGAACCATTCTATAGGAAAAAGCAGAAGTTACAAGATGCTGGTTTTATCAGGAACTATAGGGTGCAAAGTTTGGAGAAAAGTATAGAGAAAGCAAAGGCAATTCCAGATGATGATTTCTTTCTCGATGAAAGTAGATTAGGATTCTACTTTGTCAGAAGCCAGACATCGTGCACTTTTTATTTGGTCAGACCTTGTGGTGAACACGGTTATGTGTGTGATTGTCCTTGGGCCCTGCAGGGAAATACATGCAAGCACGCGTTGAAGGTTCCAGCCATGACTGCAGGAGGTGTTAGTGGCAAGTGAATGTTTTGTGGCCATATACTCTTTATTCAAGTGATGTAATTTTTGTATGGATTTTTGGATTCATCGATTACCTGTAAAATGAATTTTTGAATGTAGGCGATATCCACATGGAGAATGATTTTGTCACATTAGAGATGGACAGTTCTCCACCTCATATGGGCATTGAGAATGCATGGTAGGGCACATGCAGTTCAGACTGCCTTGAAAGGGCAGTTGATGTTCAATCACCTCTGCAGACAATGGATTAGTGGAATGAATCAATCGAGTTGTTGAAGTTAGTGATGAAAATGAAGCCATAGACACACGACCAAATGAAAGCATTCTCAGAATGCGTTAGACATTTTCTTATCGATCTAGACCAATCGGGGGCCATGCCATTCAGCCTGACTCCCAACACAGATCCATCTGCAACGAGCACAGTTCGGATGCATCCATGGTTTAGCACTATTAGGGTTCCTGTCCCTTGGAGGCAACAAGACACATGTGGTTCTAACCATGACCAATTGAATGAAGTTTATCCTTTACAGTCATTTGTGTTTCCCACCGGTGGCACCAGGAGGGGGAGGTCTAAGAAGGATCCCTTACATTTTGCAGAACATAGTGGGCCCTCTTCATCTACTGCAACAATCGTTGGTGAGCACTTCATTTTTTGAAAAACACGTTCTTAGGGAATGGTTGACAGCATTGGATTTTTTTATTTTGCTATTCATTTGTATTGGGAGTATCCAAACATAATCAACAATTGTTTGTTATGTTTTGCAACCACCACCAGGAGCTGCCTCAAGGAATCATCGACGAAGATTGTCTTATGACAGTGCCAGTGGTGGTGAAGTTTCCCATGACGGTTGTAATTAGTTTGCATGTAGAAGATTGTGTTCACCTATTCTTTGACAAGGTTTTTAATTGGTAATGACCCATGGGGTACACAGGTTGATACTGGAAACAGGAACAACAAGAAAATAATTATTGGTGCAACTTTATACCTTTTCACAAGCCTAATATATAGAACCCTAATTTTAAACCTAGCTAAATCCTTATATAAAATTGAAATAAAATGACCCTTGAAATGTAACAATCAACTTAACCCTAATCCTAATACAATTAACTTATAACCAATATTATGAATAAAGATGAGAAAGTCCAGGATTTAAGGGATCACAGTATAAATATATTATTTGTCTCTATTTGTTGTCTTCACATTGAATTATCAGTTTTTGATGACCTTTTGTATGGTACATTTTTTAGTTATCTATTGGAAATTAACATGTTTTTTGTAACATACTTGTTAGTTTTTTAGCAATTGTAGAAACTCTTTGATTCATCTATTGGTTACTCGTATTGCTTAGACATGAACACGCTAACAGAAGCATGTCGTAGGAGGTATTGTCTTCCAGCCATAATACCTTTAAAGCTGTTTATAGTTTATAAACATATGTATGTTTCTGTTCATGATTACAATTATCTATTTTTTCGCTATGCGCATCCTTAAATGTGGTTGACTGTTGTACTCAGTATATATGCAGATATTTGGAGTTGTGTGTTCAAATGTTTCCACTACTTTGCATATTTTTTGAACTACCAGTTGAGATGCGCGAGTTGATCATGCAACATTTCTTTGATGCAGAGTCTGTGTGGTGGGGGGTAGATGTGAGAGTTTCTTTAGATGGCAGGGGCAACCGTCATTTAACAATCAGAATAAATGCATGGAGGTATTATCTGGAATATGTGGTTGACTGACAGTTTATGGCGGTCGAAGCAAGGGTCATTCAGGATGCCATTATGAACTGGTTGAGACGTCTCCCAAGGATTGTAATGTGTTGCACCATGGTTGAGACCGCCACCAGGCAAGAGGGCCAGCACTTGCTACCCAGTGACTTCTTATCAGTTGTCAGTGTGCTTTTCCCCAGCAATCTAATTGTGCTGGACTATACTGAAGGGTTCAGTACATGGTGAAGTCAGAGTCTGCCATAGAGATTCCAAAGGATCACTTTGCGATTGCCAAGCCCACAGAGCTGATGTTATCACAATAGAGTTTCATATTGATGATTTGCATACTATGTATTTTAAACTGACAAATAACTGTGGAAAAAAAGTAGTGTGCTTTGGGCATTTACGTAATTGTGTTTCTATATTTTCTAAGTTTATTGTGCATTTATATGAGGCTCAGCTAGTCGTACATTAATGTTTCAGTTGTCTGTGGACAAATGATTGCGTACTCGATAATTCTGTCAGCATTCTGTGTTCCTGCCGGTGGTAAAACATAATGTTTTGTACTCAAGCTTGATATAAGAATGTGTTCTACCAGTCACCCATTCTTCCAGCAATTCTCATTGGTGCTGTTGTAAAAGGAAAAAGTTTGGTAGTTCCATTTGTATGGTTATCTAATGATAAGACTATGAGTTTTTGGAGTTTAGAAGAGGAATTAATCTTCTTATGTGCCTCTTGAGTCAAGTTGAAGTTCTTGAATTTGGTTTTGGGTCAACATAGGGGCCTGAGGTTTTGATGTTCATTTTGGATGGTCTCTATCAAATGACAATGATAAACATTTTTATCTGATTTGCTGATTTCTTTGGGTCTTTGTTTAACTGGAAATCCATGTAATCACGTAGATGATTCTATGCCATTTTTATCTCTTCAATATCTTGTGATGGCTATGACCGTTGTTTATGGCTATGTCTTCTTATGATCATGACTATCTACTCTATGAAATTTTGCATCTACTTTTGTTCGAATGCATAAGTTTTGCAATCATGTTTTTGACATAAACAGTGGATTTAAGAAATATCTTATTTTATATATTTTCAAAATATAAGATGAACGGGCTATTCTCAAAAATTTTCAGTATTGTATTTTTTTTCTTTTTATCCAAGAAATTTGGTTTGCACATATCAGGGTCATTGCAGAGGCTCATAAACACGAACAGAATCTAAAAAATGAAAATAATTTATTATCATAAAGTAAGAGGCAAGAGCCATAAATTTTATTTTATTTTTATAAATTGAAAAGTACAAACTCCATTTCGTGCGGGCATTGGTAGGAAAGAACAGAGTTACAAAGACCTGCAGTGTAGCCCGGGACAAGTGCAGTCCATATCATTACAAATATTTTTTGCTAGTAAACATGCGGAACACTTAGGCACAGAAGCTTCATTTTCCTTGTCACAATTTCAGAAATATATCATATAGTTTACAAAGGACAATACATATCCCCTTGTGTTCATATGTAGTATAGGTCATTTATGCCATTACACTATGGTATATAACAATTCTGACTCGATAGTCCAGGTCATGTAGGTTGTTACATTACAAACTGTCCAAATCAGATGACATACAATTATCATTTCCTTATCACAAGTGTCAAATTTGTGTTCGATGTCCTCAACTTGCATTATCCTGATAAAACCTATATTTAAACTAGCATCATGCATCCTGGCTACACATTACTATTGATAAAAAAATCATCCACATAAATCCTTCGTAGATACGAACATAATTCTAGATGTCATAATTTAATTAGCCATCACTTTGAATAAACAAAAAAAAAGCAAAGTAATATCTGGACACATTAGTATGTGTGATGGGTATGCTCTATGTATGTCTAAATATGTATTTGGTTCAATATATATTCAGAATTGCAATTATTCATCACATAACGTACAACTCATACATATTGTGACTCTGTCCATAAACAAATTGATACAATGTATACTACAAAACCATAGATTTTCTTGTATTGCACATGCGTAGTCTATATTAAGTGTAATTGGCTTGGTCACACAACTTTTTTCTATAAAAATTATATAAACCTACCAGATACATCAATAGAAGACAATAGATCTTGCATCCGACAAAGATCGACGATGAGTCAGTCTCAGATCCAAATTAATCATTTCATAATTAATAATTATACAAACTAACCTTAATAGATTGGGCCAATAGTGAAGCCATCATAGATAACAAACCCTTTAACGAGATAAAAGAAATGATACCGTCAACTCTTTATTGAAAACACGATCCATTTTTTCTTAAAAAAAATAGTGTTCAACATACTAACTTTTGAGACATTCATAATCGTTAAGCAATATACACTTGAATGAAATAGAAATCCCCAGACACAGACAAGAAAACACGTTCTACGAATATCTCTATATTATTTGTTTATGTTCAAAAAATGAATATGCCCTATTCTAACCTGGGCTCTAAATAGAAACATATATATGTTGTCATACCTCACATATACGAATTGTAAGTGTCATAAACAAATGCATACAAAATGTTCATCTAAATAAACAACATAGCCTACCCAACAACCCATCAAAGCACATCAAGTAGATTTTGAATCTTAACAACCAATGGGGCTCATTTTAAGAGCTAATACAAATGAATAGGTGGAAAACAATCCAAAAAATGAATGCTCTAAAACCATAATGCGATGAAAGACAACATCATTGGCCAGGGCAAAGCATGGCATAGGACTGCAGAAAGAAAGCGAGGAAAAAAAAAACCAAAGAAAACAGAGAATGAAAGGAAAGTTTAATATCTTAATTTACTCGGTTGAGTTCATGCCTTCTTTGACAAACCCATACACATAAGTTATAACAACAATTGTAATTTCTCTAATTATGCAAATCCACAATTAATGTCAGTTCATTTATGTGCATAAGGACTTGTCATGCAAAATGATTGAAACACTATTCACCTTCTTCAATTAAAATCTTACACCAAATGTTATAATAACAAAGCCTCTATCAAGGACAATATGAAGTATACAAAACCTACATTATATTCGTTGCAATCGATTCATCCTCTATTTCACATTTACACCTATGATTTGTATATGAACCTTCTGAGAAAGGTCATTGCATTTTGCTAATGTCATTTCAAAATAATTAATTACTTTGACAAAACTTTCAAACTCAAAACATTATGAAGATTAGGCCCTCTGAACCCATGATTCAACCATAGATAAATGTTCCATATATTCATCACATTTGTATGTCATAGCACGACTGATGGTTTCCCTTATAGCCATTTCAATGGTAATGAACTTATCCAAGAGATAGTGGATCTTTTGAAGCGTGGGATTGAATGTCTTTTCCTTTTTGAAGTCATCGTCCACCATTGTCCTGCACTCATCCACCCACTCGGCCGCACCTCTCATGTCTCCAATGTTCATGTAAAGGTTGGGCAAGCACCCATTTGAAAGATAGTTGAACTCGTGCATCTCTAATTGGAGAGATTTGATGAATTCTTTATGTTTATGTTTCAGTATCCTAGCGGCCTCCTGCACGTCTTTATCGATACATGGTCGTCTGCTCTCATATTGTTTCAACTTCTTTGGAATCCTGCATCCAATTCTTTCAACATCTTTAATAGCTTTCACATTGTTTGAATGGGACTCCCAAAATGTTTTGGACCACTCGATAAAATCACTGTACCTTTTTTGCATCAATGTGGAGGCCGTTTGAAATCGGATATTGAAATGATCCTCCAGCTGTGTTGTTTCATTGATTAGCCCTCACTCTTTCAAATCATGCATGGATCTGAGATGGAGGATATACTCTGTATCATAGATTTTTGTCTTTACCTTGCCGAGTCTAACCCATCCGTGCTGGATTCTAACCAAGTCATCAATTTGATTATGAAATACATTCATTGTTCCATCTTCATTGGGTCGTGATGATAGAAGGGTAGTATCTCACATTCTATGAATTTCAGCCTGCCAAGAAAAGAATGTCTTGAGATTTTTTATTGCCTTGTCTCCCTCTTTGTGGTCGACGTAAATGGAGGGCATCCCACAATCACTTAGACTATAAAAATCTGTAAGTTCTCTCCTCATCATGTGGGTGTATAGCCGATGCTTGGAAAACTGTTCAGATAAAACAATAAACTTCCACTTAAAATCAACCACAAGATTAGAAAGAACACAAGGTGGAAACTTTGATGAGTAGAATTTAAAGTCTCTTATCAACTTGTTCAACTTTGACAGTGAGCATGCCAAAAAGCGCTGGCATTGCAAATGTTTATTCTGAAAGTTGACAAACTCTAAAAAAACATTTCATGTTTCTTGTGCATTATTTGTAAGGATGTCTGTCTTGCAGTGAATGACACCACATAGTACATTGTTATTGGCATCATTGGTCTGAGCATCTATAATGGTCTTTTTAAAATTGGCTTGCAATCTCTGGTTCTCAACATTTAATGTTGCAATCATAGTCTTCAATTTATCAACCTCCTCACGATGAATCCCATCATTAGGAAGTCCATACGCTACCTGCATTTGTTCTCGAAGCCTCTTATTTGTAGCCTCCAATGCTGCAATCCTATCCTCTTCCCTTGATGCAACTACGTGTGACATCTTTGCCACATTAACAACTAAACTAGTTGCTTGTACACTCAAAAATTTAGAAGACTTTCTCATAAGCAACTGTCCATAATATTTATCCTAAAATGAAATCATGGATGGCTTATTGGTATTGGGATACAATGACCAAATGGAAATTACATCAAGGTCATCATCAAATGCAGAACCAAATGCTCTGTTCTTCGTCTAGTGAGAGGTTAGAGAGATCAAGATCCTGCCTCCTCATGAGGCTATCAAATGCAATGGCAGGTGAAATATCACAACCTTCCAAAAGAAGAATACCACTTTGTGCTATAATTTATCTCCCCTATTCTAGAGTGATTTTTTCCATCAATTCTTCTACCCTTTTTAGTACCTCATCCTTTACTTTTGACTGGTCCTCTTCGCTCAATGATTGGAAATTTAGTCCCCTGCTAGAAACTAGGTTGATGGCCTCTTGTTGGAGAAAAAAGTGTTTGAACTCCTTTTTGATGAATTTATCATCACCAATTAACTCTCTACATGCCTCCATTCATATATCTTTAGTCAACCCTCCACCTAACTTGAAAGCAGGAAGTGTTCTTTCATTGGACGATAGCTCCAGTTCAATTGCTTTTACAATGTTGAAGCGTGTAGGAGGTGGAAGTGGACAAGTTGGTGTCTAAAATGCCTCATATGGAGTGTATGGGATTTTCTAATTAGGAGCCAATGTTCGAAGTGGCAGAATGGAGAAATGCTTCTGCGCAACAGGTGATGGCCCTGGGCATGGTGATGAAGTACCCTCCATGGGTGTAGTTGAATTAGATGAAGTGGAAGGTTCAAATGTAGGCCCAATCAAGGATCTAATGGAAGTAGGTGAAGAGCCAGAGTCTATTTCCATTTGGGCGGGCCTACACTCTTCACCCTCACTGTTGATTTCATGGGGCAATGGCATACTATCAACATCAATGTACAAGGTTGCAAGCATATTCATTTTTGTCTCAACATTACGAGCCATTTTATAGTCACGTTGATAGTTACCTTCTGTCTGCCTTTGGTGCTTTGATTGTTGTTTCTTGTACCACCTCTCCCTTTGTCTGAGTACATCATTGTAGTTTCTACAATTATGTATCCAATCTTCTAGCTTGTCATCTTGGTGAGTGTTAGATCCTGGGTATATTGCCTTTATGAATCCCTCTGGGTCATAAAATCTATAATTCTCATCGGTCATGTTATATTCTTTCATTTTGCTAGGTATAACCTCAAATCCCTTTCTTGATAGGAAGTGTAGAAGACCTTTTATGACCACCTGGGCAGGGAAGAAAGAACCTCTCTTTTTGTTTGTCACTCTTAGAGCATATCTTTCTGCAGATTCAAGTTGCCTCGTTACTTCATAGAATGTAATTCTATCAGTGACTATGATTAGTAGTGCCTTGGGTGCTACTTGACTTCCAAAAACTCTGATCACTATATGGTCCTTGTAGTAAAACCATGACCCCCAATTGTGATTGATTCCCATCTCTAGGTTTAAATCCTTTGGTCTGAGGAATTGCTTCACTCTATCAGATAGCCCCCATTGGACACTCCCTTTCAAATAAGTCATTAGAGGCCTGAAAAAATGATTCTCAAACAAAATATAGGACGATGTGCTATCATCCTTGTCCTAAATGTAAGTCTACTCTTGGACTAGTGCCATCTCCCCATCAACACTGGCTTCAACTTTGAGTTTTGGATCCCAAATCTTGAGTCCACTCCACATAATCATGTGCATTAAGATGGAGTAGAACCTGAACTTACTACTCTTCCCCTGCTTTATACTAATGAAGGCCTTATAGATGTCATCTGCTAATGTTCCCACATAATCAAAGCATATGTGGGCTTCATTTCCCTATATATCCAAGCACATGACCAACATCCAATTGGGGATATTAAATGTTTCATCCTCACCATGCCACTAACATAAAGCGTAGTATGTATCTTTCACGTATGGAGCAAACAAATCTACATGATATAGAGGCTTGTCTCTAGGACTCAATGCCTTCTTTGCCCTAGTCAAGTGCTTTAGCCTATGAAGAGAAATCTTGCTTCTATACAAATTATGTAACTTTTCAAAATCATGGCCCATCATATTTGTATCAAGTGGCCACTAGTCCTTGTCTGTATCTAGCATGTATGTCTCCTCTATACTTTCTCTTGTTATCTTGATAATTTCCTTGTTATCATGGATCAGCACCTGTCTGGTGTTAGGGATGTACCTATTTGCAATCTCAAGTATCAAATCTGCATTAACAAAAACATTTGGGACAATGATTCTAGCTAAATTGGAATCCCATATGTTCCTGACAAGTTTTGCCTCCTTTCTCTTATTGTAATTTCTTCTCCACAAGGCAATACCTATCACGCCAGGTCCTAGAAAAGGGTCTCTATATCCTTCGTGGGTGTCGATTAAAAAAATCTTCAGGGTGAGTATTACAGGGTGCTCTTTTCTAGGACCACATTTGGAACACAAATTTGGCATTTTGGATATGAAACTTGCAGGATAAAAAACACAAAGACTTGGAAAACTACCAAAGAAACCAAGCAGAAACACAATCTTGAAAATTTTGAAAATATTACCAACAAGAGGTTGGGGGAATAGGGCCCAATCCAGGTATTAGAATAGTTGCATATATCTTCCTCCCCTGCTATGCCTTCTTCATCTAGTCCTATAATTGAATAACCCCCTTCCCCTTTACCCCCTCCTTTGAAGGCTAAAGATATAACACAAAGGGAAATGTTCAAAAATGAATGGTGGGCTCTCTTGGAAAAGGCCAATATATTGAGAAATGAAAGACAATTGTTTGAGCAGGGACAATTGAAAGTGTCCATGAAATATGAAGAGAAAATAAGGGACACAATTTTGCAATTTGTTCCAAGTATAGAGCCAAAGGAAATCTATAAGGTTGGTGAACAATTATCTAAAATTTTGATATCTTTAAAGGAAGAAAAAAACACTGTGAACACAATTTTAGACAGGTAGGTTGCAAGAACAAATAAGTTAAAATCATTTTACTCTTTGATTAAAACTCAGCAGATTGTGGATATACAGTTAACAAATACCCATAAGTTTGTTAAAACTTTATTTGAGTTTGCAATAAAGAGGGAAAACTTGGAGAGAAAGGCATTAGTTATGAGGGTGACATGAATACCATAACAGTTTGCAAATATCTCTTGGTCTTTTCAAAGTAGATGGAGCCATAAAAGACAAAGAGGGATGGTTAGGACAAATAGATGATGAATTGTTAGCCACAATAACCACCATTTTAATTGTACACAACAATATTCCCTTTGTCCAAACAATTGAACTATTACAAGATGCCAGGGTACATTTGAAAACCCTATGGAAAGAGGTGCATCAGGTAAAATTTGAATGGGACACTTTGTTACCTAAAAGAGATGAGGCACTGGCCTTCTAGTGGCCAGATGAAGAAGTTTATACATCTTGGGAAGCAACATATTCTTCGCAGTGTACCAAGAAAGAAGAGACATCCACTGAGGCTGCAACAGATGGCACTTCTTCAACTTTGTAAAGCAAAGCAAACAACACAAAGGATCTCATATGCAGAAGGTAACACTTGGCAAAATTTGAACTAACTTTGGAACTTGTTGCTAATTTTGGCGCCCAAGTGAATAAGCAACTTTGTAAAAATATAACAAGAAAGTGTTATACTTGTCATTTGTTGTCCTATATGGTTCTCATTATTTTGTCTTTTCTAAAGGGATCCGAAGCTTGTATGCAATCCTTAATTGGTATAAAGGGATTGCCAGGATCACTTTGTAATTACTGAAACTTGAACATTTGATTGACAACTTTTCAGTCTACAATACAATAGAGTGTATTAGGCGAAGTTTTTTTATAGAATACCAAGTATGACTTGTTTAGCTAATTTTCAGATGGTTTGCATTTTAAAGCATTATGTATACATACAAATGATATAGCAAATTGAAAAATAAAAAATCCAAAGTTCATATCTCTCCTTCGTGTTCTCTTTCTTTTAGTTTCATTGCATGGATTATCTTGTGTATGTGTTGATAGAATGGTTGAGATGCATGGTGCCTTGTCTAGTCGACTATAGGGACAACCCAAGGAGAAGTTCAATGTAGAGAAAGGTTACTCTTCTTCTGATTATGAAGAGTACTCTAATGCCCTAGGATTTGGCCCTGCTCTTAGCTCCATCTACATTTTTCACCATCAACAAATGAAATAATCAGTTCATTTTAAGTTTTCTTCTATGTTTTGAGTGTATCTTGTCTATGTCAAAGGCATGGATAACTGTTGTAATGCTTTAAAGAAGGAGATTTGAAATGTAAAGCCGCATGGGTTTGAAACCCGAAGTGAAGAAGGCTTTTTAACCTTAATACTTTAGTGTTTAAATTTTGTTAGATGCATCTGTTCGGAGTGTTAGAGTTATAAATCAGATGTTTCTGATACCTATTTATCATCTACAAGTTTAAGCATTAACAAATCCCACATTGTACCTTGCAGATGATGTATCAAAAATGCCTTGCAGATATGACACATAAAGAAATCCAAATTCACACATGAAGACAACAAAACATATACAAGGAATTTCAATATATTTTCAGTAATAAATCTTCTGTATCAGTACATCCAGAGACTAAAATTCTTAAAACTCAAAACACATATGCAAAAACTCTTGTTACAATAAGTAATTCCCCACCTCTTACATACCAGATTTCCACTTGGCTTCACAAATATCATACAAAACATATCAATAAAAAGTTGGAACTGATCATTATGTATTCGACGATCTTATATTGGAAAATAGTCGGCAATATAATTCATTCACCTGACTTAGCACGTCACCATATCCACTATACTCTCCATATTGTTCACAACTGCTCATATACCTTGATATAGTGATTCTTTGTCAATGCATACCTTCCAAACACTGTATCTTACTTATCAGTTCACAAAAACTCGTGCACTCTTGATTGAAGCATATAAATGTCCCAATATACATTTAGTTATCTTCGCAAGCCATAATACCTCATATATCTTCATCACTGAGCAAAACTGTAGCACTGTACCCTGCTATCCTGATTGCGGACTTAGTCATTTTCATGACTGTGACTCCAGTAGCAAACTTCTCATCATGCGATCAATCCAGCATAAGTGTTTCCATAAATGAAAACTCTGAAGTGATCCATACTGCCCCAAAATATCACTTGTGAACAATCTCTCCCTTTGGCATCGATGGTGACACTTACAAAAATGAGTAAGTGTCACAATACCTTAATACTTTAGTGTTTAAATTTTGTTAGATGCATCTGTTGTCAGTGTTAGAGTTATAAATTAGATGTTTATGATACCTGTTTATCATCTACAAGTTTGAGCATTAACAAATTGTAGATGATGTATCAAAAATGCCTTACAGATATGACACATAGAGAAATCCAAATTCACACATGAAGACAAGAAAACATATACAAGGAATTACAATATATTTTCAGTAATAAATGTTCTATATCAGTACATCCAGAGACTAAAATTCTTATAACTCAAAACACATATGCAAAAACTCTTGTTACAATAAGTAATTCCCCACCTCTTACATACGAGATTTCCACTCAGCTTCACAAATACCATACAAAACATATCAATAAATATTTGGAACTGATCATTATGTATTCCGTGATCTTATATTAGAAAATAGTCGACAATATAATTCATTCACCTGACTTAGCACGTCACCATATCCACTATACTCTCCATAATCTTTGCAACTACTCATATACCCTGATATACTGATTCTCTGTCAATGCATACCTTCCAAAAATTGTATCTTACTTATCAGATTAGGAAAAATCATGCGCTCTTAATGGAAGCATATAAATATCCCAATATACATTCAATTATCTTCGCAAGCCATAATACCTCATATATCTTCATCGCTGACCAAAACTATAGCACTGTACTCCTAATCCAATGATCAACTAACCTTATTTCAACAATAACAATTTGGATTCAATAACAACAGATAGATGATAAGAAAATACCAAATGATAGCCATTCATTTATGGATTCTCCATTATCATTAGATGGAAAAATACTTTGCAAGTCACTGTACTCACAGAATTTTGAAAAGATTTATATCAATATTATGAATACACATAGAACCCCTTTAAACACTGATTTCTACAAAAACAACTCCTCTGCTGGCTAGTGCCTTATCCATTGGCCAACACCTTTCACTGCAAGTTTGTTATACATAAAAAAATATATTGAACTTTTAATATCCTTGTCCTTTGAAAATGCTATCACCCTATGGTGGATTTTATCAAAGGAAACCTATGTTCATACTTCTTACTCATATCCTTATGTAAAACTTTAAAGAATTTATGCTATGTCTAAAGCTTATTTAATCTGATCTAGAATCAGAGCTGAAGAACACAAACATACACACATAAAATCTATGCAACAAATTTCAATAATTTCAAAGATTTGAACTTTGGATTTTATTCAAATGCTATATCAATATCATGTATACAAAATGCTTTAAAATGCAAACTGTCTGGATTTAATTCGAACCAGCAATATTGTTTTCCTACAAAAATATGCCTAATATAGTCAACCATATCCTAGACTCAAAACTTGTCAAAAAATATGCTCAAGTCTCGGTCCTCCTAGAATGATCATGGTAATCCTTTTATAGATACAAGGATTGCATACAAGCTTCAGATCTTTTCTACAAGAGACAAAAGAGTTTGTCATATGAGACAAAAAAGGCAAATATAACACCTTCTTGTTACAATTTTACAAAAAAATTTCAAAGGTGAGCACCAAAATTTTGCAACAAGTCCCAAGGTCAGTTCAGCATCTGCCAGGTGTATCATCCGTGCATCTTTCAATTGTTTGATGCTTCTAGCACTATTTGCAACAAATTTTCAGGAGCTTGAGGCCCTGCCACCTATTGCTTCTTCTTTAGATGTTTCTCCTTCTTTCTCACTCTCCACAAGATATGCTGCTTCCCAAGCTATAAAAGTGTCTTCACTTGGTCATTCAAAAGCCAGAATCTCATCCCTCTTCGGTAGGATTTTATCCCAACCAGAAACCACTTGGTTAACTTCAGCCATTACCTTTGTGAAGTGTATCCCGATGTCTTGTAGTACCTCAATTATTTGTACAAAAGGGGCATTATCCTCTGTTCCTAAAACAACATCGATTTTAGATAGCACTCCATTATTAATCTATTCTAACCATTGTTCCCTATCTCTTATAATCCCGTCTACTCTAACAAGGCCAGGGATTAGTTGGAAATCATTTTGGAAATATCTAACTCTTAGGAGTTCTGCCTTCCTCTTCAACCTCTCCCTGGTTGTTTCAAAATGAAAAAGGTTCTTAACAATTTTATAGGTGTCTGTTAGTTGAGCATTTACAATGCCCTGATCTTTAATTGAATCAAATAATGACTTTAACATATTCTCCCTAGGAATCTAATTATCCATAATTTTTCCTATAGTGGATGCTTCTTCCTTAAAAGAAACCAAAATGCTAGCCACTTGCTAACATTCTTATAAACCTCCTTTGGTTTTATATTAGCAACAAAATGTAGAATAATACCTCTTATTCTTTTCTCATACCTTTGCTTTTCTCTCTGTTCTATCTCTTCATTACTTATAGAAGGAAGGAGAGGGGATATGGGATATTCAACTATAGGACTTGAAGAAGAAGGCCCAACATGGGAAGAGGAAATTTGCAATTGTCCTGAAACTTGAAATGGACCCTCTTCTCCCAACCTTTTCTTCAAATTTGAAATCAATTTTTCCTTTTCAAACATCTCCTCTTTCAATTCCCCATAGCCTTTCAGCATTATCTCAATCCGTTCTGTAAGCTCTTCCTTTTCCTTGGCCTCCTTCTCTGCTACTTTCTCTGCAAGTTGGGCTATGGCTACCACCATTCTTGATGCTTCAATCATGGAAGTGTCAACAACCCTTTTTACTATGAGGCCACCAGTGAGATCACTTCTAGTAATTTGATTTCCTTTATTCTTTTCTTCCCTTTTCAAAGACCACATGACCAAGGCCTGATGGTCATTATTGAAAGCAACTCCTTTTATGGCCTGTTCTAGCTCTTCTTTGGTCTTGTGCATAGGAGTAGTTTGTTTCCTCATTGCATCAAGGACTATTGCATCTGCTATATCCCATTCTAGGAGGATAAGTACTCTTGCATTTTTTACTAGTTCTCTCCCTTGTTTCTGAGTAGTTTTCTCAAAATTTTCTGTCATCTCTTTTCTGACCTTAGCTTCAATGATCTTAAGATCTTTATCTGGATTTTCCTTATGTCCTTTTTCACATGTTTCCTCAAATTTATTCATATTCAATTTCCAAAGAAATTGCATAAAATCCCTAGTTTTAACAAAGTCATCATCAGCCAGGAATTCATCACAAGCTTGTTTGATTATAGGGTCCAGCTCTGTACCTGCCATCTATTTTGGTGTTAAGCCTAACTCAGGCTCTCTTGGTTTCTTTGGCACTCCATTAATTTCTTCATAGGTCATAAAATTTTACCTTGAGAACCCATTTGCTGTGCCTGCTCTGTACTCTCCTGATCATTCGTGATAACTAGAGGTGATTGGGAAGGAGAATATTCCTCTTCTGCATCCTGGGGCCTCTCTTCTAATTTTTGTTTCTTTGTAGGAGGTGAGAAATCAGGAACATTCTTAATTGATTTATCTTGAGGTGTGTCTGCAGCATCCACAACCTCCTTGTGCTTCTTCACCTGCTATGATGTGGAAGGGATATCCTCTTGTTTCTTTATTTCTTTCTTTCTATCAGACTCTGGGATTACCACATTATAACCAGTCTTCTTCTGTACCACATACTTGCCTGGAGGCAACATCTTTGTGAATGTTGTCTGGCTCAATAGTGTTTGAGCTTTTCCTAGATTTTCACTTATGACCTTCTCCTTTTTCTCATTTAAGGTCCGATAGATCTCTTCAAAATTATCCATAAGAGTATCTATTTTCTTACCCATTGGATTTATACTATTTAGGGGGTCATATCTTGGGTCAAATTATCTAAAAAAATCCAATATCTTCTTATACACCAACCACTTTTCTTTCCTTACTTCTTGATCCTGCAATCTTGGGACATTCCTGATAATGTCTTTTGGAAAATTGAAAATATGGTTTATGGGTGAACACTTGACTTTATTCTTGAACATCTCATTATAAAACCCCTTTGGGTCTGCTATCCTGACAACTGTGGTAGCCATATGATATGGTTCTAGGAATTTTTCCATATGAACCCATCTACCCTTTGTAATTATAAATTGGTGGGCAACTGTAATGTTTGGGAATAGACATCCCCTTTGTTTCCCTGCGAGAACATTTTTCTCAATATCTCCTAGCCGTCTGAAGAATTCAGCTATACCAATCTTAAGAGGAACTTGATATGGTAATATAAAAGGAGCCCCTTTAAAACCATATAACCTAATAACAGTAGAATAAGGATAGAAAATAACATCACCCCAATTATGAACTATGTTAAGGTCTTTGGAAAAGTGCTATGGCCTAATCAATTTGGCTAAGGTAGTTGGGATTTTAGGGCTCTCAGGAACAAACAATTTCCTCAATCTAGCAACAAAACATTTATCAAATTGTATAAAATTGCTATCCTTCCTATCCCATGTCATGCTGAGGTTCCACAACTGTACTGGCATGTCCTCACCATCCCTCTGTTTTACCAAATCCATTTCCTCCTCAAAATAGCCAGCTTTTTTAAACAAGAACATGTACATCATAAAAGAATACCAGCAAAAAGGCTTGTCAACTATTCTCTTTTGGATTCCGATTAATCCTTTATGAATCAATTCAGCAATGAAAGGGGCGTAATCAAAAGTAACTAACAGGTATGAATGCAAAATCTGGACCATCATGCACATCAAATGTACTGGCATTCGCTCCTCAGCATCTTCCCCAAAAACTTGACATAATGCCCAATATGCACCTCTTGCTCTCACATCAAAATAATCTATTTTGGAAGGCTTGTGTGTACTTGGCCCTATGACAACCATCTTTCCAACTTTAGTACACAATTACTTTAAAGGAACATTTCTGATATAATTCTATTGTGCATTGTACACTTCTGTCAATTCTTCAAAATTAATCTATTCCAGGTCATTTGAGGGTTCACTTAACCTAAAAACTATCCTAATTTCATCAGCTAAAATCTTCATCAACAATTTTCCTCTGGCATCCCTAATCTCCCTAGTAATAGGGTCATAATTCTTTGCAACTTGAACCATTAGGTTTGCATCTAAGAAAACACCAGGCACCACAAGCTTCCCTAGGTTGAACTGCCATACATTACTGGTAGGAACAGGGGCATTTCTTTGGCTGAACCCTACTGTGAATAGTGTCAGACCAGTGAGATCAGAGATGCCAGTCGCATTAAGTGTACCAATCTTAGCATCCCTAATGTAGTTTCCTATATCATATAAACCATCCTCAAACTTTACCCTAGGTTCTTTTGGCGTTAGTTGTTTCACCTTTACTAGGTTAGTTGTCGAACTAGGAAATAATTGTAACAAATCCTCATGCAAACCCCTCTTACTATAATCAATCTCACTAGACAATTCCTTTCTAGGTGACATTTTTAGGGTTTTGATTCTATACAGTTGATGCAAAAGAAATACTGCAGAATTGTAATGATTTTCTTTCTACCAGGAATAGAAAATGAAAAAATTCACCAACCTTGTCTTCAAATTTCTTAGAATTGACAATCAGTCTCTGCAAAGTTCTCACCCAGCTCTTCGCAAACTTTTATCTTCTTGTGATTTTCTAAGAAGGCATAGATCTTCGAAATATTATCAATCAAAAGTAATCATTCTAGCAATTTACTCTGCATGATTTCATAATTAATTCTCTGAGCAATTGACCTGTCGTTGTCGAACGGGAAAAATTGAATTTCACACCTTTCTGTATTAAGTTTGAATTTGGGCCGTTCATCTTCTTTTAAAAAACATCTAACAGTTGTTGCATGATCGCAAGGCCTAAAAGAAACCTATGTGAACATGCGACAACTGTTGGATCAATCTGCATCGACGACAATCTTTAAACATGTCACCTAGGCCCCACTTTGTACCTTCGACTCTTCACCTTCATCAGATGCTGCATCCGACGGTCATTTTGATTTCACCTTTATGATTGGACATGAAGTGGGCCATCATGCCCTTGATACTAAATCTATGGCTATCGCATGATCGCATAGGTTCAAAAGATTATATGTGAACATGCGACCACCATTAGATTTTCCACTTGCCATTTATTCTTTAAATATTCTGGCCCAACTTTGCCTTGACCATTTAGGAAAGTCCACGTTTGCATTACTTGGCAGAGAGGACATGTAACTTTTCCTTACTGAGCACCAGTATAACTGACATCTTCCATATCATCACACACCTTGGACCAATCCACAACAGCAACATGTATACACCTGGCAGTGGACCCACCTTTCTCTTATGCCTTGGAATAAAGTTAAATCTACAGTTGTTGCATGATCGTATGGACTCAAAATATTCTATGCGAACATGCGACCACCGTTAGATTTTCCACTTGCCATTTATTATTTAAATATTCTGGCCCCACTTTGCCTCAACCATTTAGGAAAGTCCACATTTGCATTACCTGGCAGAGAGGACATGTAACTTTTCCTTACTGAGTGCCAGTATTACTGACATCTTCCACATCATCACACACCTTGGACCAATCCGTAGCAGCAATGTGTATACACCTGGTAGGGGACCCACCTTTCTCTTATGCCTTGAAATAAAGTTAAATCTACGGTTGTCGCATGATCGCATGGACTCAAAAGATTCTATGCGAACATGCGACCACCATTAGATTTTCCACTTTCCATTTATTATTTAAATATTTTGGCCCCACTTTGCTTCGACCATTTAGGAAAGTCCACGTTTGCATTACCTAGCAAAGAGGAAATGTAACTTTTCCTTACTGAGCACCAGTATAACTGACATCTTCCACATCATCACACACCTTGGACAAATCCGCAGTGGCATTGTGTATATACCTGGCAGCAGACCCACCTTTCTCTTATGCCTGGGAATAAAGTTAAATCTACAGTTTTCGCATGATCCAATGGACTCAAAAGATTCTATGTGAACATGCGACCACCATTTGATTCTCCACTTGCCATTTATTCTTTAAATATTCTGGCCCCACTTTGCCTCGACTATTTAGGAAAGTCCACATTTGCATTACCTGGCAGAGAGGACATGTAACTTTTCCTTACTAAGCGCTAGTATAACTGACATCTTCCACATCATCACACTGTTGGAAATATTCAAGACTAGCTAGGTTACTGAGAGGGGAGGGGTGAATCAGTAACTTCAAAACTTTTACTAATTTCAGATCTCAACCTTTTTCTCAATGACATTAGATTGATAAGTTAACTGTATGCATGAGTAACAGAAAGAATAAAACATTCATAACACTTTGAACACAGAGATTTGGTGACCCATAAACCTTTCAAATAGAAAGTAAAACTGGGGTGGGGATGAAACCCACTAAACTTCAATACTGTAGTATAAAGTTTGCTGGTTAAGGCTTACAATGATCACTTTTGATGATCTGCCCTGTTAGGAGCAATAAGGACTGCTAGGTCCACCTTGTCAGAGGATTTACAAACATACAAAGAAGTATGCACTCGGTTAAGAGATTTTTGCAAATACTGTTAAGTCTACCCGGTTAAAGGATTTGGGGCTGATTCACCTGTTAGGATGAAACAATAGATCTCTTACTTGCAACTGTTCTTGCTGATTGAGATTCTCTGATGTACTGATCACCTTCTATGATAGATATGTCTCTGCTACTTCTTATACTATTGTATCCCTTTGTAATTCGCTTATCTCTACCTTTCTTCTCTTTTTCACTTCTTAATTTTTTTTTTCACTCTTGGATAGGATACAAAACATTGTTTATATATCAATCAAAATAATTACAAAACAATATCAAAGTTGGCTCTAAACAAGAAAACACAAGTATTACTGAGTCGGCCCAAATATAGTGACTTGGTTACTGCAAACTAATTCGGTGACTTTCTGATACTCAGCATCCACTGCGTTACTCAGCATTGTCATGCACTCGGTAGAATTGGAGGCCCGGTCCATACTAACCACTCGGTTGTAGTTTCAAACTTGGTATATACTGGAGACTTGGTAGATATAGTGTCACTCGGTAGAGACTGAATTCCCTATTTACTGTGCTGGCACTCGGTAAACACTGCTCATCTCATCACTCGGTGAAGATAACTCGGTAAGCATTGTTCTGCTTGATAAACACTGTTCTGCTCAGTAAACATGCAAAGTTTGAATAAGTGTTGTCACTAATGACAATCATACTTAATGCCAACACACACACCTTGGACCAATCCATAGTGGCAATGTGTATACACCTAGCAGCAGACCCACCTTTCTCTTATGCCTAGGAATAAAGTTAAATCTACAATTGTCGCATGATCGCATGGACTCAAAAGATTCTATGTAAACATGCAACCACCGTTTGATTCTCCACTTGCCATTTATTCTTTAAATATTCTGGCCCCAATTTGTCTCGACCATTTAGGAAAGTCCACGTTTGCATTAGCTGGCATAGAGGACATGTAACTTTTTGTTACTAAGTGCCAGTATAACTAACATCTTCCACATCATCACACACCTTGGACCAATCCGTAGCGGCAATGTGTATACACCCGGCAGCCGACCCACCTTTCTCTTATGCTTGCGAATAAAGTTAAATCTACGGTTGTCGCATGATCACATGGACTCAAAAGATTCTATGCGAACATGCAACCACCGTTGGATCTTCTGCAGATTGTCAGGTGTGCAGATTCTCATGAGGTCGGGCCCATTCTTCTTAACTAACGAGGAGTTGCCATGCTGCAATATCTAGTAGGCGGACATAAAGTTTTCCTGCTTGAGTGTTAGCCTCATCAACGGTTTCCAAGTCAGCAAAATATAACCAATCAGAGAAGTCCATGTGGGATACATCTGGCAGCGGTCCCACCTGCTATAAAAACCAATGAATAAATAAGATCGATGATTTTCGCATGATGGCATGGTTTCAAAAGATTCCATGCGAACAAGTGACCACTGTTAGATTTAGTTTCCAGATTCCAAGCGGACTATAGTGCCAAAATATTAAGAGATAAGGCGGTTAGGCCTTTAGATTATTTAGGAAAATCACTGGGCTTCGACTTAGGAAAAATTAAAAAGGGGTCGGGTTTAGGTGACCGAAGAAGTGTTACTAACATGACCTCGCGTGGTGAAATAATTTGGCACATGCTTTTAAAGACTTTAGTGATTTACAAAAAGTAACGATCAAATAGAAACCTTAAAGGAAAACCTAGGGTTCCATTTCAAATAAAAGCACTTAGGGTTCTTCTCAGGACTGGTTCTATTCAATTAGGGCTTGCTAGATTGTAGTGAACACTCGGTAACTTTGCAGGATTTTTCTAAGTTTTTTACAGCAAAATTTTCTTAACTTCAGGATCACATATACAACTTCAATTTTGTGAGGAAAAAGCATAATTTTATGTTTTGAAAATTGAAGTGGCAACAATGAGGGTTTAGATATTGCTTATTCTTTTGGTTTCAAAGGGTTATGATTTAGGGTTTATGATTACAATTATCATTAGGGTTATGGTTTACATGTTGGTTAATGTTAGGGTTACCTAGTTAAGATAAAGGTTTATATGCATGACATGGTTAGAGTTATGGTTATATTTAGGGTTTGTGTTACAATTATAATTTAGCATTTAGGGGTTCGCATTCAGGTATAGGGTTTAGCATAAATATGATGAGGCTTGACCATTTAGGATTAGGGTTTAGCATTTAGGATCTATGGTATGGTTAAGATCAGGTTAGGGTATTATGTCTAGGGTTAGTATTTTTTAGGGTTAGGGTATTATGGTTAGGGTTAGGGTATTATGGTTAGGGGCAGGGATTTTTTAGGGTTAGTGTTGAAGTTAAGTATACCTAGGTATTGATTATGGTAAGGGTTTGAATATGGATAATGTATGATTATACTTAGGGTTAGAATTATAGTTCAATTATAGCTATAGTTAGGGTTATAGTTTATTTGTAAATATAAAACTATATATATAAAAACTATGAAATATGAAAAAAAAATATGAGCTTCATATTTGGTTGGTTGCTTTCTATTGAAAAGGGTTTCCTACAAATGAAATGAGGTGACACTCCTTTATAATCAGAGAGCGTGTCTTCATTTTCCCCAAATATGTTAATTGAACTATAATCATAGCTCCCTATTTCAAATGTAAACATAAACTCAAATTCAACTAGAATAAGGACATAATTAGAGCTAATTAGGCTAGTTAGACTCAATTAGACCAATTAGGAATTAAGTAGACTTAATTAGACCAATTATACCAATTAGGACATACTTAGACTCAATTATACCAATTAGGACCTGATTAGACTTAATTCTAGACCAATTAGGATGGTATTAGACCCAATTAGACCAATTAGGACCTATTACGACCAATTAGAGTCAATTACAAGTAATTATGACCTAATTAGACCCTATTACACTCACTTAGGACCTAATTAGACTTAATTATACCAATTAGGACCTAATTAGAATTAATTGTAGACCAATTAGGAAGGTATTAGACCCAATTAGACCAATTAGGACCAATTATGACCAATTAGACTCAATTAGAATCATTTACAACTAAGTAGGCCCTAATTAGATCCAATTATGACCTAATTAGACCAATTAGTACATAATAGGACCAAATTAGACCAATTAGGACCAATTAGGACCAATTAGACTTAATTCTGAACCAATTAAGACCTATTAGGACCAATTAGGACCAATTATGACCCAATTACACCCACCAAGACCCAATTAGGACACAATTAGGATATTGAATTCCTAAAGTTGGTTCCTCAATTCTGGTTATGCATTACGATATCGACCCCATACTATTCGTGTGTCTAAGAGCATAAACTCCTAACATTTTTAGGAACCAATTGGTTCAATATGGTTTTCTCTAGGTTTAGGGTTCAATTTGATTTAGGATTTGGATATAATTTAGTTGAAGGTTAGGGTATGACTTTACATCATGATTAGTATTAGGGTTATGATTTAGGATTAGCTCTTACCATTTACAATTGGGATTCAGATTACGGTTCAACATTTATGATGAGGGGTTAGCTTTTAGGATTTTGGATGCATTGGAAAAGGTAATAATAAAAAACTTGTGCACTAAATTTCAAGACAATAAAATGGCTTACATTGGGTTTTAGGATTTACTGTTTGGATTAAGCTTAGATTTAATATTATGTTCCTCCGATTTAGGATTTTGTGTTAGGATTAGGATTAGGATCATTGTAAGGATTATGATTTTACTAAGTGTAATAGTTTAGATCATTAATTTACTATTATCTTTATGAATAGGATTGAGTTGAAGGTAAGGATTATGATTAGAGTTAGGATTTAGAGTTTTCATTAGGATTACTGTTAGGATTTAATAATTAGGTTATGATATTTTATAGGATTATGAACACTATTAGGATGGGATTAAGGGTTTTCCATTTTGATTAGTAATAATGGTTTAAGATATTGAATATGGTTAGGGTTAGGTAGAGAGAAGTATCGCTATGGTTACCTTTTTGGTTATAGTTACGATTAGGTGTGGAGTAGATGTTAGTATTATTGTCAGGGTAAGTTGTAATGTGATGTTCCTATCATAGCTCCCTTTTTCAAACGTAACCATAGACTTAATTCTAGACCTATTAGGATGGTATTAGACCCAATTAGACCAATTAGGACCAATTAGACTCAGTTAAACACATTTACAACTTATTAGGACCTACTTAGAATATCCAATTAGGACCTACATAGACAATATAGGACCTAATTAGACACAATTATACCAATTACGACCTCATTACACTTAATTGTAGACCAATTAGGAAGGAATTAGACCCAATTAGTCCAATTAGGACCATTTAGAGTCAATTAGACTAATTTACAACTAATTAGGACCTAATTAGACCCATTTATGCCCTAATTAGATAATATAGGACCTATTAGGACCTAATTAGACTCAATTATACCAATTAGGACCTAATTAGACTTAATTCTAGACCAATTAGGATGGTGTTAGACCCAACTACGACCAATTAGGACCAATTAGACTCAGTTGGACACATTTACAACTAATTAGGACCTAATTAGACCCAATTACGACCTAAATAGACAATATGGGACCTATTAGGACCTAATTAGACACAATTATACCAATTACGACCTCATTACACTTAATTGTAGACCAATTAGGAAGGAATTAGACCTAATTAGTCTAATTAGGACCATTTAGAGTCAATTAGACTCATTTACAACTATTTAGGACCTAATTAGACCCATTTATGCCCTAATTAGACAATATAGGACCTATTAGGACCTAATTAGACTCAATTATACAAATTAGGACCTAATTATACTTAATTCTAGACCAATTAGGATGGTATTAGACCCAACTACGACCAATTAGGACCAATTAGATTCAGTTGGACACATTTACAACTAATTAGGACCTAACTAGACCCAATTAGGACCTAAATAGACAATATAGGACCTATTAGGACCTAACTAGACTTGATTCCTTATGGGTTCCTTAGTGGGGACATTACACCTATTAAGACCTAATTAGAATTAATTGTACCAATTTGGACCTAATTAGACTTAATTCTAGACCAATTAGGATGGTATTAGACCCAATTAGACCAAATAGGACCAATTAGGACCAATTAGAGTCAATTAGACTCATTTACAACTAATTAGGACCTAATTAGACCCAGTTATGACCTAATTAGAAAATATAGGACTAGTTAGGACCTAATTAGACTCAACTATACTAGTTAGGACCTAATTAGACTTAATTCTAGACCAATTAGGATGGTATTAGACCCAATTAGACCAATTAGGACCAATTAGGATATTGAATTCCTAAAGTTGGTTCCTGAATTCTGGTTATGCATTAGGATATTGACCTCGTACTATTCATGTGTCTCAGAGCATAAACTCCTAAGATTTTCAGGAACCAATAGGTTCAATATGGTTTTCTCTAGGTATATTTCTTATTGTCTTCATGTATGGTTTTGATTTCTCTGTATGTTTAAATTTGCAAGACATTTTAGACATATCTTTCTACAAGGTAGATAGTGGGGTTGAAATTTGAGTTCCTTTAAAGGGAGGGATAAATCTTGAGTGAGGTCTCTGAGATTTCTATGTTCATACATGAATTAGATGATATGATTTTTGCATAAGAAGGTAATTTGCAAGGCATCTTATCTAGGGTTTGGGTGTGTTTTATCTGAGAGATTTTCTATAGATGTTCATTCATTGACTCCGGTGCCCTAGGATTAGGCACTGGTCTATGCTTATTTTGCAGTTGTTTTCACCATCAATCAAAGTAAAATGATTTACTTTAAACTGTATGAGTTATATGATTACATCTGTATCAATTATACAGATCATAGTTGTGATATTTGAAGAATTCAATCTTCGAAAGGTAATACCCACCTGAAGCTTTAAGCTCAAAGAGAAGAAGGATTGAAAATCCTTAATACATTAATGATGAAGGGTACTCCTCTTAATACCACAAACACATAACAGAAATAGAGAAACAACAACAATATGCAAGAACAGAAAAATTGGCTTCTTATTATCTCCACAAATGTGGAATTACAAACTTTCAAAATTACAATATGCAAAGCCACATGGGCATTCCCTTACAATATTCTGTAGGACAAAGCCTCGAATCAATACCTAGATCTACTACCTAGAACTGTCCCGAACTACTTAAGACAACACTACAGACCTTTCTTATATAGGCAATTTCCACCACCTGAGAAGGTTCCAAAAATTTAGCCCTTTAGGCCGACTAGACATAGAATTATTTATTTTTCACAATTATTACAATAGGGTCGGCTCAAAAGAAATACAAAATATAATTTTAGGTAACCCAACTTTCGGAGGCCATAAATTTTTAACTGTAACTCCGTTTTTCTATTGTAACCACTTTTCAAAAATGCCATGACAAGATCTACAATGCTTGACACGCGCTAGCACCAGTTAGCTGGGGGTCGATCGCGATCCAGAGCCTCTAAGGCCTTCAAAATTGACCTGAAAGATTTCATACCCAAAAATCTCAATAACTTCACCAATACTAATGATGTGACAATGAAACTCAACTAGTAGGCTGAAATGACTAGGATGAACCTCCAATTGTGAAATCAAAACATTCTGAGATCATATGACTAACTTACTAAAAATAGCAAGTTTCCATAAATAGCATCTCTGCACAAGATAGCCTTTATTGAAAACAAAACTAGAAATATTTTTGGGTGATGCAAGATTGCTCTTACACCCAGGATGCTCCTGCATCAAACACCCGGGGTAATTTGAGAAGTGACCCTGTCACGACTTAGGTGTGCAGAGGAAAACCAAGACGGTTAACCTCCTCCTTTGCTAGCCATGATGAATCTTCAATAGGCCATCCTTTCCATTTGACCAAATACTCTTCATATGTCTTGTTCCTTGTGCTTCTGCCAACACGACTATCCAGTATGTCTTCAATCTCCTTGATATTTGAGCTGGTTGCTGGAATACTCCACTGTGGTGCTGTAACCTCATCTTCAACCTGAAATTCCTTATGCCTCCTTTCCTCATCCGCCTTAGCCTTATACTGCACATTCATCTTGGTAATATGCTTCCTCACCTCCTCATGGATGTTTTGCAAATATTTTGCAAAATTCTTAGCTTCAACACTACTTATTTCTCCTTTATCTATCTTCCTCAACTCAAATGCATTTCTGGGACTACTTCCATATAGAATTCATGGATGATGTGATGAACTAAACTTCAAATCTATCTTCAACTCTTCACTTTCTGCTAGTTTCATTCCGTGTGCTGCCTTATTTGGCAAACTAGTTCCTGGAATCAAGTCCATCTGATGACTGATCTTTCTTACTGGTGGTAATCCATCAGGTACATTATCGGATACAATATCCTAAAATTCATTCAATAATTCTACAACTTCTACAGGTACATCTTCTACTTCCTCTTTCCTAGCCTTTGGAATTAAGGTAAAACACACATGCTCATGCCTCATACCATTTGAAAAATTTCCTCTATCAACAAAGGTTAATCTTGCATTACCACATACCTTTTCTTCTGTTTCCTTCATTGGTTTTAGCTTATGTCGCACTCCATCCTTTGTCAGGGAATAAGTATTTGCACGACCATCATGTACAACACATCTGTCAAACTGCCAAGGTCTACCCAAAAACAAATGACATGCATCCATAGATATGATATCACATAGTACTTCATCTTGGTACCTACCGATCTTGAATTTTACTAGGCATTGTTCACTGATCATGACCTTGTGGTCATCCTACACCCAGGTAACCCGATATGGATGTGGATGTTTCTGCCTCTTGAGCTTCAACTTTGTCACCATCTCTTCTGACACCAAATTATCAGTACTGCCACTATCAATAATCATATCACAACATTTACCTTCACACTTGCATCTAGTGCGAAATAGGCTCCTCCTTTGTTCAGGTTCATTCTCACCACTCAACAGGACTCTTCGGTTAATCAACGTTTCTCCTCTTTCAGCATCTTTAGAATTTGATGATCTGGCATCTTCATCTACATGTGCAACTTTGGCCTGGCCTTCATTCCTCCTATCTGTCCATCCTTGGTGTTGAGGACATTCAAATTCCCTATGACCTTCTTCTCCATAGTGAAAACATGTTCCACGAAAGCCTCCTCTTCCAGATTCTTGTCCTCTTCCTCTTCCTCTTTGATCTCTATTATTCTGATCATGAAAATGATTGGAATTATCTCCTCTCTAATTCTGACTATTACTGGTCTCATCCTAGTTTTTCAGATCTTCAATTTGGTCTCCATATGACCGTCCACTAGATCTTCCATCATGACCTCTTCTGCTTTGTCTGCTCTCAAACTTCTTGTTCAACTTTTCCTCTACTTTTAGGGCAAACTGGTATGCCTCTTCAATACTATTCATTCAAACCAGATTCAATTCTTCCTGAATGCTCAGCCTTAACCCATTAAGGTAACAGGAAACTTTCTCCTTATCAGCTTCTGCATGGCCTATTCTGATGAGGATTCGATAGAACTCCTTTGTATACTCCTGAACAGATCTTCTTGCTTGCTTCAAACTTTGCATTTTCCTCATTAGGTCAAGCTCATAATCAACAGGAATGAACTGTTGCTTCAATTTATCCACCATCCGCCCCCATCTTGTGATTTTATCCTTTCCTATTCGATTTCACTCCAACTAAATCTCTTGCCACCAGATCTTTGCATGACCTTTCAGTCTGGCCTTCACAAATTTGACCCTATCAGGATCCTCAATATCTTCATACTCAAAATATTCTTCACATTCATTGATCTAGTCGATCAATTCCTTTGGGTTAAGATTCCCTAAAAATGTAGGAACCTCGATCTTAGGTCTTTTCCCAATCTTGGAAATGGCCCGAAAAAGCCTTTCTTCCTCTTGATTCAAAACTTCAGCTTCTTCTTCTTGATCATCATTTCCTTCTTCGGCTTCATCCTCACTTTCATCTCTGACATTAAGATTCATTCCTCTGCGAATCTCTTCTTGCAATGCTCGCACTTGTCTCTGCAGTTCCCTAACCTCAAGTGTTACAACACCAGCTCTTCCACCACGTTCCCTTCGTGGAGGCATTTTCACGCTTCTTGCTAAAACCCTAACCACGGTCCTGGTGCAAACTGCCTCATAGTCGGTGATCTGTTTACACAGAAACCCTAACCCATGGTCTTGGTGCAAACTGCCTCACAATAGATGATCTATTTACACACTCAGAAACTCCTGCTCTAATACCACTTGATGAAGGGTACTCCCCTTAATACCACAAACACATAACAGAAATAGAGAAACAACAACAATATGCAAGAACATAAAAATTGGCTTCTTATTATCTCCACAAATGTGGAATTACAAACTTTCAAAATTACAATATGCAAAGCCACATGGGCATTCCCTTACAATATTTTGTAGGACAAAGCCTCGAATCAAGACCCAGATCTGCTACCCAGAACTGTCCCAAACTACTTAAGACAACACTACAGACCTTTCTTATATAGGCAATTTCCACCGCCCGAGAAAGTTCCAGAAATTTAGCCCTTTAGGCTGACTAGACATAGAATTATTTATTTTTCACAATTATTACAATAGGGTTGGCTCAAAAGAAATACAAAATATAATTTTAGGTAACCCAACTTTTGGAGGCCATAACTTTTTAACCGTAACTCTATTTTTCTATTGTAACCACTTTTCAAAAATGCCATAATGAGATTTACAACACCTAACATGTGCTAGCGCCAATCAGCTGGGGGTCGATCACGATCTGGAGCCTCTAAGGCCTTCAAAATTAACCTGAAAGATTTCATAACCAAAAATCTCAATAACTTCACCAATACTGATGATGTGGCAATGAAACTCAACTGGTAGGCTGAAATGACTAGGATGAACCTCCAATTGTGAAATCAAAACATTCTGAGATCATTGACCAACTTACTAAAAATAGTAAGTTTCCATAAATAGCAGCTCTGCACAAGATAGCCCTTATTGAAAACAAAACCAGAAATATTTTTGGGTGATGCAAGATTGCTCTTATACCCAAGATGCTCCTGCATCAATTACTCTTGATTATTGCTGATGCATCTATTGGGACTGCTAGATTTATAAATCAGAGTTTTCTGATTGAGTTTTGATCATCTGCAATTTTAAGTACCAACACCTCTTTCTCAAGTCTGCTACCATCTTATCCTTTTCACTAATCTCCTTTTTCATCTCTCCATAGGCTTTCAACACTATCTCTAACTTTACTATGAGCTCTTCCTTTTCCCTAGCTTCTCTCCCTGCCACCTTCATGCCGAGCTTGGCTGTTTCCAAGGTCATGGCCGATGCCTCAACAATTGAGGTCTGACCAACCATTTTTTACTAGAAGGCTGCCTATAAGATCACCTCTCACAATTTTTTGGCCTTTTTTGTTTTCATTTTTCCTCAAGGACCATGTTAGTACTACAAAATTTTTGGGTCCTCGTGTTTTAGAAAATTGATAAACTCTTATACCCAGCAAGGAGCAAAGAGGATGTAAACCCTAAATTGATATAAGCCTTGTTATGATTGAATGTTACTTTTTCATTCACTGAATGTACAAATAAGACATGTGCCATTATAAACCTTTAAAATTATCTGCTCCATGTGTTTTACAGTTAGGTTTTAAGCGGGTTACTTTTTAATAAATTTCCCTCAAACTTTGGTCTTTCTCGTTTATTCTCTAACCATCTGATTCACTTTAATCTTGTGGCTGTTGCTTTATCTCAAGGCTCTTGGTTGTTAGATTTTCCAACTTGCGAAATGATGACAATCTGACACTTGTTGAGGTGGGCCCATTTTTAGTTATGAGTTTTTGTATGCCACATGGATAATTTGATTTGTTCTCATTGGTCGATAATGGACTATGTGTTAAACGGTCCGGTGTTAAATGGTTATGACGATGATTTTTGCGAGCCGTCCGATGCGCCAGAAAGAAGGAAAATGAATAGTTCAAGTTCAAATTTTATTTTGTGACGGTTGTTGTTTCACATCCTGTGAATGTTGAAGCCACCAATTTTCAGTAATGGCGGACTTAATGAGTTTCATGTGGGTGAGCTGCGATGGGTTGCCAACGATTACATAATTTGATTTGATTGTTCAAGACAACACTTCTCTTTCAAGTTCCTCTGCCAATGAATTGGTTTTCTCTGTGAGCGTCAACAAAAAATTATCTCAGGCATTTGGTAGGCCAGTTTGATCTTGAAAGTACACAATTTTTTTATAAGAAGAAAGTCTAAGTGTTTAATTTTTCTCTGTTATTACTATCTTGTGGTATATGGGTAGTTTTTGTTTTTTGTTCTGGTATTCATATGTTTCTTCGAACCCTAGTTAAGATGCTGCCCATAAGACAAATCTTGGGAAAAACAAAGTATAAGGATAGGGGGGTTTTTGAGGATTTAATGCAGTTGCTACCATATTCAGAGAATGGGCCATCTAGAATGAAAGAAATGGTCCCGAAAAACCCTAGAGACTTTGTAAACGAGGGACTGTATGACAGGGGGTTATGGATGATAGATGCGAAGGTGGGAAAGGATTACAATGGCCTAGTTTTATTTAGGGCTGCATACTCTTAGAGAAATTCATGTGCTCCTCTTAGTAATATTTGGCAGTTTGACATAGGAAAACTGATTGTACCTGGGGTTTTCATGGATGCAGACCTTTTGATACAAATTGCTAAATGTTATGACCCTGTTACTAGATCTATGAAGGATATAAATGGAAATGATTTGATAAGTGTTACAGAAGATGAGATCAGAGACGTCTTCTTGTTAAATGACCCTTCTGTTGGATTGGAAAAGATTGACTTTGGGGAATTCAATAAGATTTATGAGGCACAGAGGGACTATCTGAGGTCAGGGCCTTTAAGAGATTTCTTTGGTGAAATCCGAACCATGTGCATGGTTAGTCCAAGTACACCTGAGCCTATCAGGTTGGACCTATTTAGTTTAAGAGCACAGGGTGTATACAAGTCTTTGGCTTTGATATTTGGAGAGGATGAGGCTACTCACATGCCAATTCCTTACATGTTCATGATAGTACAGTCTTTACACCCACAAATGGCATTAATTTTTGATATTGCCCCTTACCTTGCAGATCTTATCCATGAAGGATTAATGGGAATGAAAAACATGAAGATGAACAGGCCTTTTGGATGGTATTCTATGTTGATGCATATGTTTTTGTACAAGGGTGAGGAGTTTTTTAGCAAGACAATGGATATTGTCAAAGAGAAGAATGGAGAAACATTGCTAGTCCAGTTATGGACTACAGATTTGTCATGGGACAGGACTGATGCTAGTTTCCTTGTATTTGACAAAAATTGTGCTTCAAGGCTTGGAACATTATTATTTTTTGAGAATCTTAGAATTCCAATGGAGTTGCTAAGGCTAATTAGGCCTAATGAATATTGCAAAGATATCACCATCGTGCATAACTTTGGTGATATAATTTTATATCTAGTTTCTACTATTTTCAGAGTATATGGTTGTAAAAAAGCACCCTACATATTGCCTTACCAGGTTCCATTGAAAATAGGGTATGTAAAGATTTTGAGGTAGATTGGTGATCTGCAGGAGACAACCTTGAAAAGGAAGGGAAGGGGAACTTTGTTCCTAGATATTACAATAGCCCATCAATATATCATTGTCAAGAAGGGATGGGTACACTTGAATCAAGTTCTCCAACCCTATAGAATGGCTACAACTATGGCAAGATGTGCCGACAATGAGGGATTCATTTATGGAGTGTTCAGAGAAAAGATAAGGTGTGCTCTTATGGAACACCAGTTTAACTTCCCTAAGGATGTAATTAGAAATGAGTTTGATCTTCGAGCTCAAGAAATCAAGAAAGAAAAATGGGTAATCTACAAGAAGATTGTAGATTTTATGAGAAACTTTGATAAGGAGTACGACCCACTAAAGGCTTTTCAACCATGGGCAAAGAAGGTGGATGCCCTCATGAAAATTTTTGAGGGAATTATGCAAGCAACAAATGAAAAGAGGTTTGTAGTAAGTAGAGCAGATCTTGAGAGAGCTAGGAGGATTTTGAGTCAGCCAGGGTACACAAAGTTGACCCCAAGGGGAACTGATGCAATTCAGCTGAGGACAGGGTATAGTGTCCTTCTCCTAACTCAACATAAAGATGAGAGTCTCCCATCTACTTCTAGGGGGAAGAGACCTATGAGTGACCCAATAGTAGAGGAGCCTTCCTCAAAGAGGCAAAAATAGGAGTCTCAACCAGAGCAAGATATAGACTCTCCTTCCCAATCCCCCTTAGAATTGGATGAACATGGAGTTGCTCAACAACTATTGCAGTTAAGTAATGAGGGAAATATTTTTGTGTCTAATGATGAGATACAGGAGGGAATGCCAGAGGCACCCAAAGGAATAGAGATGGATCTCACAGTGGCAGAGTTTGAGGGTAAAAAAATTGACCCAATTTTGAAGGAGGCCAGTGACTCTTTTATTTCAGATGATAAGTTTGTGAAGACTAGGGCATTTCTTCAGTTCTTATGGAGGATGAAAATAAATTAGTATAAGGAAATTTTTCAGAAAAGGAAAGAAGAATTCCCTGATAGGGATATGACTGTAATTGAAAATTAGACAAAGGGGGAAATGATGAAGAAATGTGAGAAGATAACCCCGGAGGAAGGAAGAGCCATGATCCATACTACAGGAGTGTTAATTATTTCTAAGTGAGATATTGCAGATGCAATTATTTTTGACTCAGTTAGAAAAAGTAAAGTGAAGACCCTATCTACTGCAGAACAGGTAGAGCAAGCCACTAGGGGTGTGGCTTTCTCTGATAACCGTGCAACTCTGGTCATGTGGTCCCTTAAGAGGAAGGATAATAAAGGGAAAAGAGAGGTTCTCTCTTTAGAATATGATGGAAACTTGCTAGTACAAAGGGTTAGTGAGACTTCAGGTGTGGAAGCCTCAAAGATTATTTTGGAAACAACTAGATTCAATGTAAAGGTAGCAGAAAAGGATGCACAAGAAAAAGAGGAGTTAAGGATAAAATTTGAGACTATCCTTAAATCCTACAATGATTTGAAGATAGACTTGATCCAGAAGGACAAGCTGATTGCACAATTGTCAGGACCACTAGATCATAGATCACCTCAGTTGATGCTAACTGATAAGCCTACAGTGGCCTCTTCTTCTAGTCCTATTATTAAATTCCCACCATCTCCTCTCCTGGAAGCAAACATAGATGCAAGGATCAGTTGGGAAAAGCAACAGTTGCTTGAGGAGATAAATAATTTGAGGACCTACATGGCAGAGCTGAATAAACAAAGAGATGAACACATGAAGGCTAAATGCCTTTTGGACTAGAAATATGAGGAGAAAGTTACAGAAGCTGTGATGTAGTTTGCTACTAATCTGAATCCTACAATTTTGTTTGATCATGCTAGGAGATTGAAAATATTGCTCACATCTTTGAGTAAACATAAAGAGGAGTTGGGTCCAATTTTTAATAAGTGGGTTGAAAGATCCCCAAATGTGAGATTATTTCGTTGTCTATCTAAGGGCCAAGTTGATCCTGATCCATTGATCAAGCCAGTGCATCAGTCTATTAAGAGGCTTGTAGAATATAGTATAATTTTGGATGATTTTGAAAGGAAATCCAATATGTTGAAGAAAGAATTGACACTCCCTTGCTGTGACCTAATTCCAGGAGTTTTCAAGAAAAATGGTGAGCTTAAGGAGTTAGTCAAATGGAGAGGATAGATGGATGATGATTTTTCTACTAGGATGACTAGCATTTTAACTTTAGAAAATACTTTGTTCTTCATACACACTTTTGAAACATTAATATCTACCAAGTCCAAGTTTTACTTTATTCAGTGCGAGATCACTAAGATAGAGAACAAGTGGGAACAATTCTCCAGTAGAAAGGTTGAAATTCTCAAATTTGTGTTCCCAAGTGAAGATGTATTTAATAGGTGGAGGTACTAGTACATTCCTCAAGCTAACATTTGATCGAGGTTTTTATTGTAAACCCAGTAGGGTTGTAAAGTTTTAGGGTAAAGTTTTGTGAACCCTAATATGATCGATAGCTTGTTGCATTTCCTTGTATATAAAAGGATTTTCCATGATCATATCAACCATTGAGAGTTCGAGGTGTTGAGAATATAGAAATTTTGAAAACCCTAACCCTCAGTCGAGGATTGTAATATTTTGTATCATTTCTTGTCAAGTAATAGAGAAGAAGCACATGTTGATACTATTATTTCCCAGCTTGCAATTTAGCGTATATTGTATACAAACAATCAAAGGTTATACTTAATATAAATCTCAGGTCTTTACCTCTCCTTCGTGTCAAATCTATGAATTTATAAGTCTATCAGAGACTTATGTGTATGTATTTATATTTATGTTCATGAGCTAAGTTCTTCAAGGATCCTTGTATTTGCTCTATTTTCTGGTGTTATTTGCCCAATGGATAAGGCACTGGCCTGTGTAGATGTATCTTTACTTTTGAAATCATTATAGTCAGAAACATATAATCAAAACTAGTCATTTGATTTGATTTCCTTTGTTCTGTCCTACATTTCAGCTTCCTTTGAGGTGGAAGGGATGTCCTTTGTTGTTTTGGCCTTTTCTTGGCTATATGGTCTAGGTATAACCACACTATATCCGGTCTTCTTTTGCACCATATATCTACTTGGGGGCAACATCTTCACAAATACAGGCTTACTCAACATAAATCTAGCCCTTTATCTGGTTCAAATTGCATGACTTGTTCTTTTTTTTCATTTAGGCTCTGTATAATACCCTCAAAATGTCTCATAAGGGTTTCTATTTTATTCTCAAAAGGGGTGAAATCTTTTAAGGGATCATAATCCTTGACAAAATTATGCACAAATCTAATGTCTTTCTATACGCCAGCCATTTTTCTTTCCCGATCTCCTATTCCAATAGGTGATGAATGTTCTTGATAATATCTTCAGGATACTTAAAAATATGATCCATAGAAACACATCTAGTCCTCTTCTAAGGAGTTCTGACAAGGCCTTTGAAATTCAAGGATTTTCTAGAAATAACAAGGGCCTCAGCCTTGATGCAAAACATCTATCAAAATTGATAAAACTGTTCTCAACTCTATCCCAAGTCATGTTGAGGTTCCATAACTATACAAGCATTTGTTCACCATCCTTCTGCCTCATCAAATCCATCTCTTTTTCAAAGTAATTTTCACCTCTGTACATAAACACATACATTAACAGGGAATACCAGCAAAAGTGTTTCTATACTTTCTTATTTAGGATTCCCATTAATCCCTCATGAATCAATTCAGCTAAGAAAGGGGCAACGTCAAAAGTAATAGCCAAGAAAGGGTGTAAGATTTGAACCATCATATACATGAAGTGTACTAGCATCCTCTCCTGAACATCTTCTCCAAATATCTAGCATAATGACCGGTACATAGCTTTTGCCTTAGGGTTAAAGTAGTCTACTTTGAAAGGTTCTTGTGTGTTTGGCCCTACTATAATCAGACCCCCAATCTTATTGTATAATTACTTCAAAGGACCACTTTTGAGATAATCTATCTGACCATCATATACTTTTTTTAACTCATCCAAATCTATTCTTTCCAGGTCAACAGTTGGTTCACTTAACCTAAAAACCTTTCTAATCTCCTCGGCTAAAATACTGATTAAAGGGTTTCAACTTATATCCCTTACAACCCTTGTGACTTGATCATATTTATGTGCTACTTAGATCATAATGTGTGCATCCATGAACACATTTGGCACAATGAGTTTACCCAGGTCAAATTTCCATACATTAGTCGTGGGAGCAAAAGCATGTCTTTGACCAAACCCTACTCTGAACAATTCTAAACCAGAGATCCCAAGTTTGGCATCTCTCATATAATTCCCTTTGTTGTATAGGCCATCTACAATTCTAACCCTAGCCTCTTTTGGTGTTAAACCCTTTGCCTTGATTGTGTCAGTAGTTGCATGATCAAACTATTGCAAGAGGTCTTCATGCACACCCCTCTCTTGATATTCAATCTTTCCCCTTAATTCTCTTCTACGCGCCATTTTAAGAATTCATGGGTTTTGACAATAATACAAGAAATTAAGAGAGGTAACCGAAAGAAATTCACACTTCTTTAAAAAAAACTCCAAGGAAACAATAGCAGGGATAAAATCTTCACATAATACTAACCAATTTTAATAACATATCCAATCACCCGAAGTCATTTCCAATCGCCCAAAGTCACAGAATTTGCAATAAAATCTTCATGAAATTCTAATAACATATCACCCAAGTTAACGTGTTAGAAACTTAACACATTTTTTGTTGAAATTAGAAGTTTTAAATAGCCAAACAAGTTCAAAAGCTTGTGCAGGAGCACCTACGGATCATATAGAATGTAATTATACCTTCTAATGGTTTTTGCATTTTCAATATGTTTTTGGCATTATTTGATGTTGTAATAAGACCCTAACGACCATTGACCAAATTTTCAACTGTTCTTTTAAGCCTTTCAAATGAATTGTCTATAATGCACCTATGGCACTGGTTTCCTAAAACTGATAAAACCACTCCAAATATCAAAATATGATTTATAGCTATATTCCAAATCCGTAAGTCAGAAATGTCATCCATAAATATACTTTTAATTTATGTTAGAAGCATAGATTTATAATCTTCAAACTAAACCAACATATCCAATATTGAAAACAAATTACATCTATCATGAAAAAATGAAAATTTTAACAAGCATAAAAAAGGTATCAAATAGAAAAGTAGCTTAATAGTATACGTCACACATGAAGGTGCCCAAAATGTATGGAAAATGTATGGGCATGTGTAAAAATAATAAGTAAGTTTAATTTTTTAAGTCACTCGGGCAACCTGCAAACACCCCTGACTATGGTCCCCATTCAATGGCATCGTCGTCTGGGTGCCCTGTGACTCAACCTAAATAGTGTGTTGTAATCCAACACCACTCTTGATGCTAGAATGCCTCGAGTTGCAAATTTGGTGGCCTATTTGGGAACTACATCTACCAGCTACGACCCCCACGATGTCACCTCGTACGTACAGTCCATAACTATTATTCTACTCCCCAATGGTCACAATGTCATGATATTGTTGATCAAGGCCGTCTAGCCATCGCTCTCAAGAGCATTGCAGTAAAAAGACCATACGTCCATGGTGATCTCTACAATATGAGGGTGTAGAGAATGGATAGAATACTCAATAGCCCAACCGAACCACCAGGAATCTGTTGTCGTGGCAAAAATAATTTTCTGTTGCAACTCATCGGGCAGTTGACAAAGACATTCTATTGTGCTATTGTCCATCTCCCTTACTAATAGCAGTCTCCTGCAAAACCGAAGCACAAAATTATTAGTAATATGTTTGTAATGTACAAAAACAAAATATATAAGCATGGCTTACTTTATGGCAGTCCTTACTTTATTCCCTGTCCATAACATTTAAATACATTTTTCAATAATCCATAAAATGCATCTATATAACTCAGATATATAAATATTCAAATACAAAAATAACAGCAGCTAGCACATCCTCTAAAATATATCACCTTCAATTCAAGTGTAAAACAATAGTAAATGTAAAGCTGTATTGACAGTTAAGGTAAGGTTAGTATAACATATAACTTATTGGCTAATAAAGGAACTGGTATGCTGTATTAATTCAAAATAGTAAACGCTTACAACTGATAATACTGATTGAATAGGACTTACAAAGGATCTTGTCCTTTCGATGACTATTTTCAAAAAAATAATGGCAGCTAGCACATCCTCTAAAATATATTACCTTCAATTCAAGTGTAAAACAATAGTAAATGTAAAGTTGTATTGACAGTTAAGGTAATGTTAGTATAACAGATAACTTATTTGCTGATAAAGGAACTAGTATGCTGTATTAATTCAAAATATTAAACACTTACAACTAATAATACTGATTGAATAGGACTTACAAAGGATCATATCCTTTCGATGACTATTTTTGAAATTAACAATTCATAACAACGATAAACAAATATAATTAGGCTTCCTCAAACCATAATCTAACATTGGCAAATCCTGTATCTATTGTTCTTTCTCATTTGTATAAGGACCATTTATGGCATTTCTTGGCATTTGTTGCATGCGGTAGAAAACATTATACGCTTTAACAGGAAATATTGTGTCTGTGAGCAATGACAACCACCTTCCTTTTTAATTGCTCATTGACACATACTGTTCTGGGCTGTCGTACTTTATATCTTCTATCGGCGTAACATTACTGTCCTTTCTCCAATAAGAGATTTGTGAATGTACTAGAGTTTTCCATCATCTCTGCATCTTTATCTAATAATTTTCCATCATCACTTCATCTATATCTAACAGCACCATCGAAAACATCCACCGGTTTCATCATCGGTGAAAATTAGCTTATCCCAGGAAGATTTAGTGCATGAAAGGGTTTAGGGTTAGTGCACAGGGCTGCATGCTAATCTCTATTTTCGCCATTCCAATCACTTTTCTTTATTCTATGCCTGACTAAATATGGAAACCACTCTGTATTTTCAAACATTTTGCCATTTCATTGTGTGTTTTTGTGTGCCCATTGAAGGAGCAGCCATACCCTACACATTCACGAAGATACTGGTTTACTTTTTCCATGGACACCCAAACCTAAAACTACAATTTTTGGTGCTCCTACTGAATCTACAACCCAACAAAATCAAAACCCAAATCCATTAACTCCCGTAACAATAATTCTATAGTAATGTCAAATGAATAAATCATATTTTTAAAACTAATAAGACAAAATACTGTAAGGACCAACTCTATCACAAAAAAAATCAGACAAATAAAAATAAATATAAATGCTTTTTTTAACATAATTTATCTACATACAACACACCTGTTCCCCCTATTGTGGGCTTCTTAGTTTTTGTAGATGTTTGAATATGAAATTGTTCTGCGTTTACCATCCAGGTCTTACCAAAAAATGCTCAAACTTTTTTGTCTCCCATTCTTCAGCAAAACAAAAAGATTGCTTTCAAACACCCGAACTCTGGCAACTCTAACTACTTAACGCCAGTCCTTGCTTAACTATGAAGTAAGTCTTTGAATACGAAACTATAATGCCCTAATGTAAGTGCGCATGTGCACTGTCACAAATGTTCTATGTTTTTGACATGTCAAATTACTGTAAATGTAATTGTGGCTCACATTCGTTAAAATCTACTGTGTATTCAAATTTTTCAAATATGCACGACGGTGCATTCATTCGGGAGCATAGATGGCATCATATGTAACTATTATTTGTTTGGTCCCACTTGCGCGTATCAATGGATAGAGGTTGCATGATTAAATTTATAATGCCCTAATGTAAGTGCGCATGTGCGCCGTGACAAGTGTTTTGTGTTTTTGACATGATCACATTACTGTAAATATAACTATCGCTGACATTCGTAAAAGTGTGCTGTGTTTTCAGATTTTTCAAATTTGCACAGGGGTGCATTCATTGGGGAGCATAGATTGCATCATATGTAACTGTTATTTGTTTGGTCCTGCTTGCGTGTATCGATGGATAGAGGTTGCACGATTACATTTTAATGCCCTAATGTAAGTGCGCATGTGTGCTGTGACAAGTGTTATGTATTTTTGACATGTTCATATTACTGTAAATGTAACTGTCACTGACATTCGTAAAAATCTGTTGTGTTTTCAGATTTTTCAAATCTGCACAGTGGTGCATTCATTCGGAAGCATAGATGGCATCATATGTAACCGTTATTTGTTTGGTCCCGCTTGCGTGTATCGATGGATTGAGGTTGCATGATTACATTTATAATGCCCTAATGTAAGTGCGCATCTGCATTGTGACAAGTGTTCTATGTTTTTGACATGTCCTCATTACTGTAAATGTAATTGTAGCTGACATTTGTAAAAATCTGCTGTGTTTTTAGATTTTTCAAATTTGCACGGCGGTGCACTAATTCGGGAGCATAGATGGCGTCATATGTAACCATTATTTGTTTGGTCCCGCTTGCACGTATCGATGGATAGAGGTTGTGCGATTACATTTATAATGCCTTGATGTAAGTGTGCATGTATGCCGTGACAAGTGTTCTATGTTTTTGACATGTCCGCATTACTGTAAATATAACTATCGCTGACATTCATAAAAGTCCCAAAGTCTGCTGTGTTTTTAGATTTTTCAAATCTACACGGGAGTGCATTCATTGGAGAGCATAGATGGCGTCATATGTAACTATTATTTGTTTGGTCCCACTTGTGCATATCGATGGATAGAGGTTGCACGATTACATTTTAATGCCCTAATGTAAGTGCGCATGTGCGCTGAGACAAGTGTTCTGTGTTTTTGACATGTCTGCTGTGACAAGTCTACTGTGTTTTCAAACATTTCAAATGTGCATGACAGTGCATTCATTTGGGTTTTTAGAGAGCGTAAAAAACACACAATATTTTCCTTGTCCGCTCCTGCGCACTTAACATTTCATTCGTCGTATATTTAATCCTCACATTGATCTTAAAAACATGATGGCTACGTAGACATCTTTTGTCCTTGTAAATAAGGTTAGGTAACTGTGACCAACTTTACAGCATATGGTTACTAAGAAGATTGAAAAAAATGATCCAAATCAGTTAATTTTATTTAAACCTTTTTTAAGTGTAAGATAAATCAACAAAGAATGCAGTTGAGAAGTATACGTGCGATGCATGGACATAAAAGATGTGGCGGGTGGTACAAATTGATCACTAACAATAATTGTCAATTTTATGTATACAACATCATTACTATAATTTTCCATGTTGTCCCTTATTTACGTATACGTAAAATTCAAAGTCGACATATTTGCCATCACTTGCAAAGCCAATGCAATTCTTTCAAGTGAAAACATGCAAAAATGCATGTAGCATAGAGAGAAGTGTGTGCCTGTTGCATATGGTTACTCAGAATAATACAAAATATTTCCAATATTTTACATATAATAAACACCTTTCTTAAGTTTAAGACCAATCACCAAAGAATACAATTGAAAAGTGCATGTCCAATCCATGGACATAAAAGACATGGCAAGAGGTGCAAATTTTTCATTAGCAATAATTGTCTATTTTATGTATTATGAATCACCTTATGAATCAGTGTTCAGGGAAGACAAATGATGATTGTAATTAGCCATGGCATCCCTTATTTACATATACATAAATTTCAAAGTCCACGTATTTGCCATCACTTGCTATTGCATTGCTCAGTACAAGTGGCAACAACTAGGCCTTGTCAGTAAAATGAATAGCATGCAGCCTATCATGAATGTGTTGTATTACATAGATAGAACTATCCCCATTTTGACAGGCGTTCACATCCATGGTGATTTGACAGGAACAAAATAGGTTTTTAGAGACTATCAAGAGTCAATCCAGCCACCTCCATGAATTTCACCTTCCAGACATCTGTGTGACATCTCCAAACACCTAGCATCGCATCATACTTTTCAGTTGAGTCAGATAACATCTTGTTAGCAGCAAGGGCTGCCTCCACACTACTACTAATCAACTGCTGTTCAAGCAATTCCTGCTCCTGCTTCACATTCTTCTCCCTCAACTCTACAAACAACCTCTCCAACTCACTATTTTTCTTTTGCAATTCTGAATTTTGCAACAAAAGATGTTTTCTCTCTACTTCAGTAGCCTCCAACTTCTGCGATATCATAGTAATATGATTGCACTAAAGCAAAATATGACTTTCAGTCAATTTCGGTACTGAACTCTTAAACATATTAGTTGACAAGGGATCGTTTGTGGCTGCATTTTTCCCACTCTTGGCCACACCAGCAACATCTGTTACTCTCGGCAACGGTGCTTCCATTGAAGAAGGTCCTTCCCTTTGACTGGATGAGTTGGTCGACATTGCACACTTTCCTGGGATATCAGACTGTGATTTTCCTGAACATGTATTGAAAGGGTTATGCTTGGTAGATTTTTCCCCACGCTTTAGCTGTGTGGGAGAATCTTTTCGCTTGCCCATCCCTATAAGGGAACAATGCAATTATAGTTGGTTAATGAGGATTCAACTTTATTGGGACTCGCACAAGAAGCCATACTATCAAATTCCATAAATAAGGAATGAGCATGAGGGCATATAGGCACTTTATACCTCCAAAGTCAGGCCACCAAAAAGCTACTGTGTAGTGTGTTCTGCCCGATCTGCAACCAAATCAACAAAAAAAGAATCATTAAAACTTATTTTGGAGATGCGGAGAGGGAGCATCTACATAAAGTGATTAAATACAAAAGTTTACTACATGCATCATGTACAATGACACCCATTCACATACTATAGTCCTAACAAGGATGTAACAGAAAATGCTGAGAATGGATTTGAAACCTCAGTAAGTGACAAACAAAAACATTTGCCGTTAGCCTCTTTTAGTAATAGCATTTTGATGCCATTGACTTGCAATAGTAATTAGGCAATTTAGTTTTTGTAAGCACACAATGTGTTATCTTAATAGAAAAACATATAACCCAAATGCTTAGTAGAAAGACATATCGAATATCATAACAACAAACAGTAAGACTGGGACCCAAAGAAAGGAATGCACATGAACGCATGGATAAAATCCACCTTATAGTGCCCAACATATATATGCACCTCTTGAGAGTACTATACTGCAAATAATGCCACTAACAAAGAAAAATGTGAATCGAGGTTTAAGTTGGTACCAGTAAAGGTAAATATTCTACATTAAAAATAGAAGCCTTTGGCAGTGCATCGTACTATTCACAGATCACCAATAATTTCATTAAAATTACTATTATACAGAATGGTAATATAATGACTCATCATTCAAATACAGTAAAAGAATTCATTGGTAACATGATAACAATGTACCACAAACTGAAATGCCCTGTATGCACACCACACACAATGCAAATATAACAGCGTACATTATCAACTGTCCAAGGGTCCCCACATAAATGGGCATTTAACGAAGAAGAATTAAGTAACGCAAGGGAATCTATCCATGAATTGAACTCATCGTAGATCCCATTAAAGCATACATACCAAATAACTAAACTCAATCTAAGAAATGTTAGTAACCCTATTGCGGCACTCGCTATGGTAATGACTCAATTCAGATCCCTCCTCATTTCCTCCTACGCTGTCTATTTTGCGCAAGTGACAAAATTCCTGCATAGAATCTACTCCGCTTCTTCGGGTCCTTGTGCACCGTTGGAGGGGTTATACCAAGGCGTTGAATCCTCACACTGGTTCTTTTAACGGGAGGACCCAAGAGCTCACCAGATTCTATGTCCACTATCAAGGTGTCACCCACTTTCTCTTGGAGTTATGAAGACAACTTTTTATGAGTGCAAGCTCCAAAATAATGTCGATGAGAATATTACCATACACTTAAACAAAATTTATAATCAGACATGAAAAAAATTGAAAGGAATAATACCTCCTGTTGCATCACAGGCAAAGGATGAGCGAGGTCTGAAATGTTCCACACCTCAAAAGATTTAAGGGAGTCACATAAAGATTCTAAAAAAGAGTGGGGAAAGGGAAACCTAGCATGGGGGTCAATGACCTCTACGATTTGGACTTTCACAGTGCCCGATAGTAGTTGTTTGTTGTGGCATTTCACATTCGTGCCCACACCTGCAATAATGCCTTTTCCAACCAATACACCGTTCATTAGCAACTTGACATGATCTCTGCTTGCATATGTGTGACCACCTTCCTCTAAGGACTTATCGTCGATAATGGGTGCCTGCACTTGGAAAATGTACATGGGTGAACCAAACTCATGTGTCAGAAAGACATATGAATCATGGTTAAAGAGGCGTAGAAAATTAAAGAATCCTACTATTACCGATTCAGAAAGGCTATGGGAATTGTCCACTTCACCATGCCAAACTTCATCGACACTAATAGTTTCCATCCCCAACTCCATTCACACAAACTCACCAATAATGTGATGCCCCAAATTCATTTCTCCACACATGTTTTCTTGTATACCACCATCTTGTAAAGTACATAATGAGTGAAGGGACTGGTATTACACTATGAAAGAGACATCCAACTACAAATAAGATAGCCTATTACATTATTGATAGAATTGTGTGGTGCAGGTCTTAAAATGTGCAATAGCTCATGACAGAATGTTCCCAAAAGCTTTTTGCTTTGCTCTGAAACATAACACAGACTCACCGGCACAAAACTAGCTTGAATGGGACTCTCCTGCAAGACAATAAATTAGTTTACATTATGTCCACATCCACTTTCATTTCTACTGTAATACATTGACCGATAAAATAAAATGTACATCTCTAGTTGTGGCCTGGATGATGGGAGGGATGTCCATGCTAACCCCAACACTCTCGTCTTGACATTACATATAAGAACATGTTTTAAGAAAACATGTTATTGACAACGACAGTATCAAATGTGTCTATAGAAAAGGGCCTACACATTAGAACACTAATTATATAGATACCGCTTCTTCAACTAAATCAGCACTTACCTATTCACATGCACACCCATCCTCACCTCCATTGCCCTCCAGCATAGGCTATGTCACCATTCACAATGGTCAATATTGTTAACACCAAGACATTAACACAGATAAAAAAATTGCGTACAACCACCACATGAGACTTACCCTGACATCCCTCTCATTGCGGTCCACTGACATTTTTTTTATATGCATTCCTTGCACCAACTTGTATGAACTCCCAGGTTTCCACCCAATAGAATAACTACCCTAATCTTCATAAATAGGGAGAGCCAATATAGTGCATTCTTCATCTTCACCACCCTGCTCTGCCAGACCATGTCCTTTATCCATACACGCCTGACATGCCAATTAATTCGGGAGTCATTGATTATAATTGTGAATTCCAAGGTGAGTGATGAAATGGAATAATAAATTAATACTTATAATACCATATTACCTTCTCCTCTAACTCAACACAACCTACAGAAGATAATTTTCTCTTCCTCCTTTGCTCCAGCCTCTGATTTCTGTCACTAGAGTTTGACCCCATTTTGAACTCCTCAAGCCCGTCACAAGACTCAGAAACCTCATTCTTCTAGGAAGATTTCCTCCTAATTTCCATCTTCTTCCATCGCATGGGGCATCGCTTCACATGAGGATTGCCAACTGCAATTGGCGTGGTAGGCGATGCATCAGTTGGTGTATCCCTATCAACATCCTCGCACATAATTTTAGATGGTCTTGGACTGCCCTGTGAGTTGCGCATTTTTTTCAATGTGAGTCAAAATAACAGCAAATCAAACAATTTTTCAAAAGAATTATAAAGAAGACTCCTGACTCATCCTCAATTTGACAATACCTTGTAATCTTTTCTGTGCACCAATGCTAACAGCTTTCTTAGTCTTTTCTGCATGGCTGATGGACTCTCATATTGACGCATTTCTTCTTCAATTTTTGCCTTGCCTATTGCTGGGAGGAGCTCCACTGATGCCTTCTTGTACAGCTTGCATATGCACTTCTCTACACAATTTCTTTGGGCTGCAGACCTCATCCTCATCTGGTAATCGCCATTTCTCTCCCTCCTTTGGTAGTACCCTTGTTCTTTATAACTAGAGTAATGTCATTTTGGGTTGGCTGAAGTAGGTCGCCCGTGTTTGGGTGCTTCAATCAATGGAAGTTCATGCATCTGCATCCTATGAATGTTCATCCTTGCAAGGTCCCAAAATTTGAGACCTCCATCTACCGAACACAGACCAACAATGCAGTAATATACCAATCTATTGTTGCACCTTTCAGTTCTGTAATCGGCCGACCCCTGCGGACAACACGCCAGAAAAATTAAAATGACATTTTGTACAACCACAAAGCTTACAAGATAGAAAATAATATCATCAGGCAAAAAGGATGACTGCACTATTCCTAAACATTACATCATCATTGAAGGTTTGTGAGATAAATCAAACCTTATAACCGATCTGAGAATCCAAACCGTCTCCCGGACCACTATGAATATTGGGCTCCTCCAAAGCATCATCATTTTGAGCACTAGCATAATTATCATCTTGCTCATTTTCTTCACCACTGCCACTATCGACATAAGTGCTCCCTCTTTCAACCTTAAGGGTGCCTCTCTCAGCATGACCAATTGAATCACATTCAGATGCTTCATTCAAGGGGTCCTCCACCCCAGGCTCAGTGCTCAAATCACCCTGGAGTAAACAAAGTTACAATGATGACTAAACACACGTCATTTGAAGGTTCAAGAACATGAACCAAATATATATGTGTTTTTAAGGCACACTCATTCTAATTATATGATATTGGTATGATGCAAATGATTACCAATTTCCTTGATGAATGGCCAGATCCTGCCAGTCTTGGAGATGTCCTTCTGAAATCCTTCACTATCTCCTGACAAGGTTGAGTCCACATGTTAGTGAGCTAGCCAACTCCTCAATGGAGTGACACAAAATAGTATTTATAGACATCCCAAGACCATACTATCTTACGATTCTTACCAACAAAAATTTTGCATCCTCCAAAGCCCTCCGAGTTGCCCCAGATTGCATCCCCTCACATGAATGAAAGATCTCCATAAATTTGTCCTTGCACTGGATCGACATACTAGCCTGCCCATATTAAATAACGGGAGTGTTACTGGCCGATCAAGTTGCAGATACATTCCGTGCCTTTGACCTCCTAAAGAAAACCACTTCAAATGGCATATCAACTTAACATACAGAATGCACTGTAAAGATCTCAGTTCACAATATAATTATCTGCATTCCTTTCTTCTACTTATTTGCATCTATCTTATTTTTCATATTTCATTCTACAAATGACATCTTCTATACAAATAAGCTAATGGCCTAATTAAGTGACATAGAGCTTACACATTTATTTACAGACTGTGAACATATTTACCATTTATACAAAATAATGCCACATACAATTCCGCTCGTCTCATCCACCAATGTATCCACGAGGGGGTCCCCTGATTCAAATACGAGCTAAATTTTATATAAACCCGTATTTGACAAGTTACCCTATTATGGAGGTTTGTATTTGTTACTGGACATAAACAAACATTGACTGCCTTGTCGACGTATATATGGAACAACTTACAACTTCTATATTTAATATTATTCATTGTCTGGCATGTATATAAGGAATCACTACGACAAGCAATCTAATTAAATGGCTGTGCAGACTTCAAAAATTATGGCTATTCCCACCTATTTTTTCTTTGCTCTCAGACAATTTGAAAAGGACAAATGGACAGTCTTACAAAGAAAAGCTGCAATGAAAGGGAACAGAGGCATGCCACAGGAACACATAAATATGCCACATGAACGAACGTGCCTCTCCTGACCCAACACAATGATATATGTACACAATCAGCCTGACCAAATAAACCATTGCATGGGAAAATAAAATAGCACCTCCAATAACTTAATGAGAGCTTATAACATCCGTAGGGGCAGTAGGGATATCAGCCAACAAAAGGTAGAATGTGAGATGCCAACTTAAGAAAGTGTCGAACTACGCATTACAACCAATTCTAGTCAACTACGTCACAGAGATGTAATAGAATACTAATAACATCCATTCTATTTCTATATATATAGGTTGTTCAACTTTATATGACATTACAATGGCTATTTACATGAAATTTTCAAATGAACAACACTTCTTCCTTTCATTACAGCAGAAAATACTTTCCCTTGAAACAAAAATCATAGTGGGTTTTCTATGTGACCTCCACCATGGTAATTAACATCCAAACATAGGCAAATAATTGTTAACGAATAATGCATACTATGAAAACAGTAGAAAAAACAATTGTTCGAACTTCGAACATCTCAACTATCAAACCGACTATACCTTTCAGGAGCTGGGGAAAACTGTATACCCATTAAATATTGCAAACACCAGTATGGCATAAATACAATTAATAACCCATGTTTCAAGAACAATGCCAACAAAAAAAACTAAGCTCTATTGCCATGTCTCTGATTTCATTCAATTGATTCCCTTCAGCTTGCATTAAACATATATATTTCAACCTTCTTCTAGCTAACTACCCACTAGCATTGCTTCGCTAAAACCTCTGGAAACCAACCCAAAAAATTACGAACAAAAATCCCACACAAACCAATTTATATATCTGTCACATTATCAATTTAGCAACACGACCTACCAAAAACAATGAAGGTTACAATGTTGTCCCTCTACGTACACCTTTGCATTGACCCCAAAGTATAAAAATAAGACCCCAACAATATTTTTCGCCTGCCCAATAGGCCATTCTCAATTCTTTGCAATCTGCAAGCTATTACTGAATATCTGCATCGTCATTTTCTCCAACTTCCTCTATTCCTTCCAAACTACGATCCTCATTTGAAACACATGGTTCAAGGCCAATTACATCATCGTGGTGTTTATGTTTAAGTAGGAATAAAATAGAACCATAGCTCTTGTTCAATTCCTTTATCATCCCAGCATTCAACCCTTGACCGTGCCTCTATACTCCAACCCTCGCAATTTCATCATCAAATAGCATTGCAGATTGCATGTAAGCCTGAAGAACATGCCTGACACTTGGATCACCGTTAACCATCTCTCTTGGCACTATTCATCCTACCTAGGCTTTTCCCTCATATAGGTCATAACCCCTTATAGCGTCATCCAATGTATTTCCTACAATATAAACTTCCTTAACAAATGCCAAGGCTATATGTCGAAATAGCCCAATGCTCTGAAGGAGATCCATGCAGTTTGATAGAAATATAGATATCAACTGAGATGGAAATATGAAGCGGGGCTGGAAATAAAGAACATTTCGCCCAATGACATTTGTGATGGCAGATTCCACATACATACAGTCAGTTTTGAACCAGTGCGACAACATTATTGGTACAATCTGTCCCTCTTCTGCCTTATCCCATTCCTGTACAGGGATACATATGCGGTAGTTGCGAGGAAGCAATGCCATCCACATCAAGATAGACAAGTACAACTTTTGTTTCACACTGAAAATAACACAAAAACAATACATCCTTTAGGAAACAGTGGTGCGCTACAAATAACAATAACACTACACTTATCAAGATCACAAATCCAAAAAAAATGGCATCTCTATAAACCAAGACTTGCTTTGCTAAGATAAACATTTTGTGGCCTTATTGAAGAGAAAAAATCATATCAATATGACAAGGCCATCACCCATATTGGCTGGGATAGTCTGGTTAACATTTCTTTTCCCTACCATAAATATCTGATTATAAGGGTGGCATTGTTTTCGTCCCTCCATGTCATTCCACCCTTCTTTAACATAAACATGATGCATGGTGCTCAGAAAATCCCATTGTGCTAGGAATTATACGTTTAAATCTTGACATTATGAGAGGGATGATTGTTTCTGCCCTCTCTTTTGTATACCCACGGATTGCACATTTTACTTGTGTCCACCCACACATAAAAGACTTTCTATTTTTTTTTCAACTATGTTTTCTTTGCTCAATGCCTTATCTTTTGCATGTTCTCTTTGAAACATTACTTTTGTCAGACCATAACAGTATAACATGCAATGCCCAATTTTAAGAAGGTAGAACATATACGTCTTGATGTCCATGCCATCCACGGGAACAGACTCATCAGCTCCAATTGTTCACACACAACAACTACTATTAACCATGGAATATTACTCATCCAATAAGAGTTGTGGTCACAAAAGTTTGCACCAGTCCTTTGGGTATGGCAAGAGAGAAAATTTGTGAAACATTATAACAGCCTCCCAACTGGGGGACTCACACATGTCATGGTTAAATGATGGATAGGGCTGCCATCCTTTCAACCTCAGTGCACCTAACCGAAAACTTTCACGATGAAAGGGTAAAAGCACAAAGCTGTGTCACGTTTCAGGACAACTTATCAGCACAGCTGAATTTGAGTATTTCTAACTAAAATTATTTTTTGTCAAACATATGGTCTAGCTAGATTCATTCTAGGTAAGTTAGATAAGTTCTTCACCTTTTCCAATTGGAAATATCTATTAAATGCATGTTTTATAACAATTACTAAAGAAATAAAATTATTTCAGAAAAGCGACGTTTCAATAACTCTTACTCTTTTTAATGATATTTTTTTACAAATATAAAAATACCCTTTTTTAGAGCACGGAGTCAAGATTATCATCATATAATTTTTATAGTATTTTAATTAGATCTAATATATTATAATTTCAAAATACTACAAGTAGGTATTTTAACATTCGAGAACAAGATGCTTCAAAAATAGAAAAAAATAGTAAAGCTTATCAAAAAAATTGAAAATTTATATTTAACACTAGAGAGAGAGTTATCTTCAAGAGTGTGTAATTTATTTTCTGAATGGTGTAGATTTGATAGGGGAAATTTGACGCGAGATGAAAACTGTCGATTTCAGGTATGTTCGACTTTGAGTAGTTATAACAGAGAAAATATACATTGAAAACTAATTTTTCTTCTTTTTTGCACTAGCTATACATTTTATCTATGACATATTTTGAAATCAAAGGAAAAAGAGATTATTTGCTTATACTTTTTTGGTGCGGACAAGACCCTCATTTTTCAGCATTTTTTAGCAATTAAAAAATGGACTTAAAAAATTTAAAAACTATGTGAATTCTTGTTAAAAAAAAATTAAAAAAATTATAGCCATAAACTTCATCCACTTTTACACATTTCATTAGTTTACATCATCTCCAAATTTTAAACATAAATGCCATTTTTATGTCATTAAAGTTAAAATTTTTGTGTGTTGTTGACCTTTTCCTTTATAAAAGTGTGACACAGCTTTGTACTTTTACCCGAAAGTGAAAAACTATAGTGGAGCTAATTTAAGAAAGGGGATCCAGCAGTTACAAATGCCGTTGCTGGATGCTTCTAAATACAAGTAATATTAAAAAGAACCCCTTATATGCACCACTCCTACTAAATGTCCTATTTCAAAGACATAAATATACTTTACACCTTCATAGGTGTTCGAAGCAAATATGACTTTCACATTGAAACAACTAAAAAGAACATTTCGCAGAACAATTAAAATAAAAAATAATGTTATGATATCTACCATAGGCTAAAGAAAATTGATTATCTGACTTATAGTCTAACATAAAAATCTTAGATACCTCAATTGTTCGCCTAGGGAAAACTAGCTTCTTACGGGCCAAATTTATCTTAGATAACTTGGTGTTAGCCTAGGAGACTATGGTATGGGCTGAACAATCAGCTCAAGATTCTTTTTTCATTGAACTAGATTTTGATAAAGCATACGATCACATTTAAATGCCTATTATTCTAAAAATGTTAAGCTGTCTTGATTTTGGTCCAAAAATCTATGATCAAATTAAAATGGTTTTTCATAGATGCTAATGCTTGAGTGGTTCTAATTGGTGTTCTCTCTCCTTAGTTTACCTTGCAAAAATCCAACCACCAAGGTTGTCCTCTAGATCCTTTCTTGTATGTTGTCTCTGCTGATTCATTGAGATATCATCTCCAACATGCTCATTTTTTCAATATGGTTTTATTTTCTTCATGTATCTGAATTCAGTATGTGCTTTTGATTTTCTATGATGGAAAATCAGCATCTAAATCTAAATCCCTATGTTCTAGTAAACTAGTCTCAACAAAGTGTTTGCAATAACAATTGAATGTGCAAATTTCAGGCATCACAGTTAGACTCTTAATATATTTTCAAATGTCACCATATAAAATATATACACAATCAATAACTTGTGTTCCTTGAGATAGTTATCCACAAAAATCATTAAATAGACAGTGGTTGTAAATTGAGAATCATTGGGTATTTGTGACATACAGCCTAGTCCTAAGTAGGTTTCAGGTTATTGTAACGACCGCAGTTATCTTATTGTGCATAATGTGTGTATTTGTCCACTCCACTTAACTTGGGACAATGAAGGAGCACATTTTGCTACAAGGTATTCTTTCATTCTTAGAAATTACAATAATATCGAGCTCAAGAGACCTATATCAAATGAACATGCATCTGATGACCTCAGAATGCTCTATCCTTCTTTGTTGGGGTGGAGGTATTTAAATATCAATCAGAGCCAAAATATGCATGCCTACCTAACTCTCTTGCTAGAATTTGTCAATAGCAGAAGGTTGTTTGTGTACACTGTACACCTATAACACTTTTTGGAAGTTATTGATCAATCTATGTAGTTTTTTTTCTGACATTTTTCCCATTTTGTCTTCTTGTTGCCTGTAGTTTCTTGTTCTTTAGACAATAGTATGTACTTGTAGCAGCCCAGATTTTTTACATGGTCTTAAGTTATTACTTTGAAAGATGACAATGCAGTATTAGTCCAGAACAGGTGAAGAGGTTAAATAATGTGTCTTGAGAGGATAAACCTTTATGTTAGGGCCATGAAGCTCCCAAGTGCTGTGCCTATCTAGTACTATAGAGATCACACAGTTAAATAGAGGTTAAAGATGCCCAAATAAAAAACAACATACTATACTACAATAATGCAATAAATATTGTTTATTAAAAACCATATGAGCTGACCTTCCTAGAAATATTCCCCAATTTTAGGGGACGTCGCTCATATTTGAATATTTATGGATGTAACACAACTTTTTATTCCCATTCCAAGTTCTTGAAACATCCCCATTTTGAGGGTGGTAGGAAAAGGCACCCCATGCAATATCTCTAACTTGAGATTGCAACCAAATAGAATACTCTCCACATAATTAACACACTTAGACACAGATATTCATTTTATATATATACACCTCCCACTAATACTAATGGAGGGCTAAACAACTAATTTTAACATAGGATGGTTAATTACTTCGTACTATTAATCTTACAAGACACTTCTATCACTCCATTTACAGCTAGGATCACATAACAGAAAGAGTTCAGAATCTGTGTAGAGAATGCAAATTACTTAATATGTCTAATTGGTTTGAATAGAGTGAGAGAATAGAGGCAAGTAGGCACACAATTAAGATAAAAAAGCAATACAAAATCAAGTTAAAGGTCAGTCAAATGTCTTCCTTTTTGACTCTGTCAGTTTTTATTTTGCTAGAGTCTGAGTTGTTAAATTTCTTATGCAAAATTTAGGAGCTGCGATTCTTATTGGAGGCTATGTTTATGAACTAGAGTCAAACTTCAAACCCTTAACATGTTAAATCAGGATTAGCTACCTCAGAATTTAATGGAGTCACCTCTTCCTTTTGAATTTGGTGTCTAAATATGGACATCCTCTGTCTGTGATTAGAATTAATGTTGTTTATCCAAGAGAAACTTGGGGTTTCATCCAAGTTATAGCTACCAGGGGCTACAACCTGAAAAAATCTCAGAAGTTTGATAGCAAAGAAAACAAAACCATAAGATGAATGAATGAATCCTTTTCCTCTCCATTGATGACTTTTTAAATATATCTTTAGCCATAAAAAGAATTTGAACCCCTCTCCATTTTTGGCCTTTAGATTTAGGCATAAATTAACACTCACTTTATATTAATTAAATCTCCACCATGGCACTTAATACCTGTAATAATGTTATAACTTAAATTTATGACTTAAGTGTGGCCCCAACATTAACCATAATGAATAATTAAATATATTGCAAATAACTTTAGCTTTTTGGGCTAATATTTAGTTATTCCCTCATTCCCTTGCTATTTAATTAATTTTCTTGCCTCAAGGAATGCAAAATGCTAGATATTTCTTCTCTATTAACCATCACTCAGAAGGGAACATTACATAGTGCACAGATGGCCTTTCACAAGCAGATGTTCAAATGAAGGTTGACTTCTATGCCAAGCCATCTAGTACTTGAGGCATTTGAAAATGCGCAATAGGATACTGTACTAATATTTTGAAAGTGCAATCATGCACATGAAGAAAGTCACCACAATAACATCCTTTAGTATAGAACGTGTAGGTCATACAAACAAATATAGCATTAAGAATAAGCAACACACAATTTTGAAACTTCTGCTTGCAACAACAGATCCTACGGATATCACGTGCTCAGCAGTATACAGGTTCTTTTTAGTAACTATTAATGATTGTGAAGATTGGAACATTAGGAAGGTTACAAATAGATTGAAGAAGATTGAACTAGATGACTACACTGTGGAAACATACCGCCTTACTTATGCCCAACCAACCATCTTTCTCTTCGTGAATTTTTTCTTTATGTTCTTCTACTTCTAAGGACATTTAAGAATTTTAAATTTCCCCTGAATTGGATGACTGTAAATTATAATAGAGAGAATCAACACAAAATTAGTTTCTCTTTCAATGCCATCACACCCTATATCTTAGGGCCCCCTCGATGGCAATGGGAAAATGGAGAGTTTAGTAGTTAGATTATATTGGTATTTTCACAACTCACTAGTAGCTTGTTTCTCTATGGAAGGTTTATTGGCTCAAGTTGTCACTCTAAGCTAGTGGAGGATATAAATATGAATTCTCATACCATCCAATATATTCTGTTATTTATGGAGGATATAATATGAATTATCTTACAATCCAATATATTCTATTATTTTTGTCAATTTCTGAAAGTGGAGTGCTGGAATACTGCTGAACTGTTTAAAACTGATTCAAAGAGGAGAGACATGGTAAAATTCAATGTGAAGTGGACTTCCAAGTTCCGACATATTTACTTCATGTACTCTGACATGTGGACAAGAAAGAGGAGGAAATTCACTCTCAACTGGACAGAACTAAAGTCATAAGCATAGATACAAGGCATAAAATGCAACACAAATGTCAAAAGTTAATAAAATGTTGGCCAAACTCCTCACTCTTTTTGCATGAGCAAAAGATAGCTTATTTTAAAGTCTTTTATTTATGTTCCATTGAGCCATCTAATAGATAGTAGGAGTTGATGGAATCTCAATCTCAAAATATAAGTTGGGAATACCTGCGGAGAACTGAATATCCTTTTTAAAAGTTCTGCAATCACATCATAACCCAATGACCTAGTTTTTGTTTCAAAACTCAAAATAGCCTATTGTTGAGGATGATAGTGTGTTACACCATCTACTATGATTCAAACCTTTTTAAATTTAATTGAACAAGGTTCAAATTATGTATGATTTCTACAAAATGCCCCCCCTGCTCCAAGAAGCTTAACAAAAAGAGGCATATGCTTAACATGTTGTGAATGACTTAGGGGCACATATGCCAATATCTGTGTAATCGGAAAAATTCTTCATGTCACATTAATTTTTCTGATCAAGTTTCACTATAACTACTCCTATTGCTTTCTCATTCTAGAAATCTTCAATGGTTTTTGTTACATGGTTCCAACTTCCTAAGCACCATGAATGGGCAATTATAACCTTTTCCTTGGTTTTGACATTTGTGTGCAGGATGAATTGGTTGAACTGGAATGTGCACTGAAAGCATCAATAGTTTGTAGGGAGTATGCCATTCATTTCCTTAAGGCTGCATTAATTATTTTATTGGATAATTTAGGCTAAATAATAGTTTTGTTACTGCTAGTCAGATTCTGACATGGACTTCTTTCACAGTGTACTTGATAGTATTGAGAGAAGACATGATCCCCTTCTTCCTAGGTAAGGAATACATTGGCAGAAAGTTAATGTCCTCATCAAAATCACTGTTTCATGACTGATGAATGTCATTTTGCTAATCATTTTTTTTTTAATTTGCAGCACTGTTGGTCCAGAAAACCCTCAATGGAATCACTGGTTCGAGGGAGATACAGTCTCTCAAAGTTGCTGTTGTGGCCTGTGATGATTTTCAATACTTTGTTCGCGTGGAGAAATCAAATTCTTTAGTTGAGTGTTTTGTATAATTCAGAAAGTGAAGAAGTGTGCCTTTTTTTGTATTCCTATAAATGATTTCATGTGTTTCTAATCTGCCATAAATTAAACTGTTCTCATCTCTGCATATTTTATTTTTGCTCCAAATTTATATATACCTTCATTTTTTTCCTCTATTTATGTGCCAAGGACTGGAAAAAAGCAGAAAACAAAGGGAAGGTGTAAATAACCTGTCATAGTATCAGCGGGCTTCTCAAGTGTTGTACTTTGTATACTTAATGGTCACCAAAATTTAAATTTTACAATGAGAACAAATTCTTATGTTCTCTTTCATTTTTTAATAAAATAGATAAATTTTATTACACAAATATAGCATCTTGCTTTTAAGTAGCAGTTTTTTTTTTATAATAAAAATAAATCTTATTATATAGATATTAGCATCTCTATTTTCAAGTATCTGGTTATAACATGAGTAAGTGTTCACCTATATGATAAGTTTTTAGAGTAAGTCATTTATGGATTGAACCGGGTCCTCTCTATCTTGTACTAATGAGGGGTTATAAGAGTTTTCTTGTAATATTCTTCTCATCTGTTAAAGAGTTGTACATCTTTCATGGAACTTGTTAAATAAAAAATGTGTTTAATTGTACTGCTTCATCATATGAGTTCTATACAAAGCAGGAAGGCGGTGTTTAATAATTGACCATAGTGTTTACTGATCTATAACACGATGTAATAACACCTAACATTCATCCTCATTACTACATGTTTCTTACTAAGGTAACAAGACTAGGACTAACACAATAATCCAAACAATTACTTGTTGAAATATGAGACATTAAATAGTTCACCTTGAGTACTTCAAGTTCAAGGACCACGACATAGTATAATCTATTTCATACATCATTAGGGAGACACCCAATTGTTCACATTAGCCGAATGACCTTACAAAACTCTAAAAAAATTATAGGAACACATGTTATCCTTCATTGAAGTTGTTTAATAGAGACACACATTGTCAACACCAATGACATTACAATAAATGTGGATGGGGACACACATACTATCCACAAGTACAACTCATTGTCATTTTTACCAAACTTTTATTGTCATCATTACTGTAGCTTTTTCACCTCTACTAAAATCGTGGATCACATGTGCCAACATAATCCACTTTGTTCCTTGATCCAAAGGGTAAATCATGTGAAGATCTAAAGCCTTAACAAGTGTCAACATAAGCCCCTTGACCCTAAGGGGAAACAATATGAATGTTTAGACTTTCTCAAAAAGTATGCCTAATCTTTGAGTGAGAAACTAAATTGATAATGGTCCTCCATCCTATTCACATGTCCCCTAATCTCATCTTTGACCCTTGTAAGCTCTAATAACTAGGCATAACATAATAATCTTCAAAAAACTTGAAACACAAGCACAAAGTAAGATGACAAAAATGGAGTTTTTTTCTAAATGAAAAATTTAAGGTGTTGATTTCAAAAAAAAAAAATGACCTTTTACAATAAATAATTCCAAAACTAGATCTTATTGTAAAGGAAAATAAACTTTTTCTAAGCTGATTTTAAGCTAATCATATAAGATCCACACATAAGCATAAATTAACCTAGAATCAATTGACAAATTTTGGGTGTGGTTAATTCAATAATTATGCTAAGCTAAGATATTTAACGTGACATGAATACGAATATTGAAATCAATGATAAAAGTTAATTGACTTTGATGAGGATTTTAGAATTTGATTGCCTTTGTTCTAGAAGTGGAGCTTCTCTATCTATATGTCACCTCAAATTTTGCATGGAAATTGTGCTTTGTCTTTCGCCGAATTTGTGTTAAACCAAATATAAGTGAAGGGTTAAATCAAACTGCATTTAAATTGGATGGTAAAAAAATGTACTGTAGAAAAAAGGACAAGGAGCACATAATTGCCCATGTTCAATCTGAGACCTTTTTAACTAATCCATGCATACAAAGTACAAACAAACAGGTTCATCAGATGGAAGAGTAAAGTGTGTAAGTGGACATCATAGATGATGTAATACACAGTGGGGCTATGACATTTCACTTTGCTAGGGTGGGGGATAGCACCTCACTTTGCCAGGGATCACAACTTTGACCATAGAGCAAATCATCAAAATTATGTGAGGCTTTGCACTCTAGTTTTAAGAGCTATACAATTGGCTTTGATAATATTTTGGTCCTTGAAGCTCTTTTGTTTAAGTTATGGATTGCCTAAATGTCTATTACAAGGTCATGATATGTTTAGGGAAGAGTACTAGTTAGCGTTTATGTTTCAATCATTCATTAGATTTTGCTAGTTAAAAGTCTATTAAAGAAATATGTAGTGAGCTAATAGCCGCCCATTTTCTGGAAAAAAAAATGTTAGCAATTAGATCAGTTGTGCAATTTTATTGGTCCCAATAGCTCATTATTGGACCATTTATGCATAAATATTAGATTAGTTGTATAAAGTTTTTTGTTGTCAAAATGAACAACATGTGATGGGGCAATAGGAAATCTGACTTCTCACTTTACCAAAGATTTATGTTTGACCATTTTTTAGTTTTTACCATAGAGAAAATGATCAGAGATGTGAAGCTTTGTAGTTTGTACTGAAGTTAAAAGAGATATACCATTGACTTTTTGGTTGAATCTATTACAAACTTCAGAGATATACAATTGACTTTGATAATATTTTGATCCTTAAGCTATTTTTTTGGTTGAATCTATTACAACACCATAATATGTTGGTAGAGACAACTTCAAATACCCTTGAAAACAAGGCAATATCAAGAAATCCTTAAAACCAATGCCATGAGATGTTAGTAGAGACGAGATGTTAGCAGAAACAATATCAAGAAATCCTTAAAAACAAGGCCATGAGATGTTAGTAGAGACACTACTAAGAAACCAAGAGAGTACACATGATACTACTCGTGATGATGTCTTTTTCTATGCAAGCTTTGCATTCATGTCATCCAATGTGTGGGATACACATTGACTGAGAATGAAATGGACATTCACCTGCAAGTGTCCCCATCCTTGGACAAGGCAGCACATGGCTTGCTTTCTTGTTTTCATTATATGCCACTAAAAGTCCCCATATCAAGAATCTTGTACAAAACCTATAAGGAAACAAATTACACTTAAGTGGTTCCACCAACAGCTCCTAATCAAATTATAATAAGGTGTACCTATATTATAACATATCCTTCATCTTCCCCATAAGAGCATTTTCACTCATTCAAGCTTTCATTCCTCTCCTTTATCTTCCATCCAATTCCCTTTCCTTCTCAATCTGAACCTTGCTTCTTAATTTTGAATTCTTCCATGGCAAGGACTAAGAGAAATGCTCAAGTACTACTGGCCAAATACATGATCAAATCCTTCTATAGGTTTTCCAATGCCCACAAGGCAGTTGGGTATGCTCTTTCTCCAAAAATAGGGAAGCATTTTAGCTTTGAAAATATCATGGGGACATCATGTGATGCCCTCCCTAGGGATGTTCCTAAGGGGCACTGTGTAGTGTAAGTTGGTAATGAGCTCAGTAGGTTTATCATCCCCACTAGCTACTTGAATCATTCTCTGTTCTAGGCTCTCCTGCATAAAGCAGCTGAAGAGTATGGTTTTGGTCATCAAATGGGGCTCATCATTCCCTGTGAGGAAGCCACTTTCCAGTATCTGATATCCATGATGGGATAAAAAGACCAGCACTGACAAAAATGGAGTTGGATGACCTCATTGATATTCTTTGCCTAAAAGAGATAAGATCTTGTACAATACCAAAGAATGGACTCTCTTTGGCTTTGATGCCAGATCTTGAGGATGTTTCACCTGTCAAGCCACCTGGGTCTTCTAATTGTACCCAATTTCATCTCCTTTTGTTCAAATTTCAAAAGCCATTTTGGGTGGAGAGGACTTCATCAGCCAGAGTGGAAATTCCATGAGCCTGGTCAATCAACAAGGCCTTATTGGCAGCATGAAAATTGTTGGAGGTTCAATTATATAGGATGAGATTTTCCTTCCCTAAGTCGGAGGATCTAATCTTTTGCAAAATTTGAAGTGAAAAGTGAAGCTTGGAATGTTACTACCTACCCTTCTAAAAGTAGCCCTTAATATGCACCTATGCATAAGTTATAATTGGAATGATTGAGTATGACAAGAAAGACAACATCTGATTAACATTGGGAAATGATCTCTTTTCAAGTTGGAAGGTCAAAAGATGCCATTGAGTCTAATCATTCAGTTAGCTTCAGAAAAACCATGAGAAGAAAGTTTGGTGGAAATTTTGAACTTTTGCATATGGCTTGCTAGATAAGGCTATGTTGTAGTTCTTAGTAGTTAAGCCCACATTGTACACATCTGTAAACAATCATTATAAAGGAAATGTATACCAGTTTTAATTCTTTTTTATACATCCCCTAGCCTTGGAGTTAACAATTTCTCAATCAGGCAAGGCTTATTTCATTGGCTTTATGTGCAATTTATCTGTGAATGGAAATTGTGCTTTTTCTTTGGTCAAACCTTAACAACTCTTTTGACAATAATCAACAACAAGAAATAAAAACAAAAAATAAGACTATGAACTTTCAAATGATAGCTATTTTACATATTAAGTCCATTAATTAGTCAACTACTACATGAACACAACTCTCCTGAAAACATATGATGAGCCTCACCTAGAACTAGACACCAAACAAGGAGAGAGATTAGGTTTTACACACATGATCCATCCATATCAAGACCACTTGAATGTTGAGGAAGAAAATATAATAGCTCGAGATAAAGCACGTGAACATAGAAAGTAACAACATACCAATTACTCAAATAGATACTTAAACAATAATACAAGAGACAAAGAAGGCTTATACATTTATATTTACTATCACGAGGTTTGTGAGAAAGACAACTCCTTGGAGTCCTAGGATAACACACATTAACAACTTCACCTAGAAATATACATTGAGCCCTCCCTCAAAGACGAGCACCTCAATAATACAACCTATTGCAAAATATTTCATCCTTCTATAAATCAATCTTTGCAGTATTTATAACAGAATAGGAGGAGAGAGAATAGGGAAATCGAGGAAGAAAGTAGGAGAAAGAAGATAGTTGTAGCATATTTTGTTAGGCCCAAAAGGAGACAAGCACCACTGAGGAAGGGGGGCTGAATTAGTTATGTACAAAAGCTAGTTTTTTTCATTTGAGAAAGGACAAAAGCTAGATCGAATGAGAAGCATTAGCTAATACTATGATATGTGAAAATGCACTATAGACCAAAAAAAACAAATAAAAAACTAAGATCTACAAAAACGCAGAGATTTTTTTCAAATTTTTTTTGTTGTTTTCGATTCAAAACATGCAGATCATCGATATTTTCTATGTACCTGCAATATTGCAAATCGATCTCTTCTATGAAATGGTATGCTGAAACAAAGCCTCCAATTCACGGCCAAAACCCTCTTTATGCAAACGGTGAAAAAACCTTTGATTTGCGGTCAAAACCCTACAATGTTACAACTTGTCTCTTTTGTGAAAGGATTTGCTGAAACAAAGCCTCTGATTCATAGCCGAAACCCTACACATGGTGATAAAAACGTAAAAAGGTAGAAAACACAGAATAATATAGCGTTAAAAGGCAGCAAACACAGAATAATTTTTTGCAAACATACGTTGTTCGCCTATCTAGATCTTCTACAAACGGCTCTGGAAATCAGCTACGCCCACCTGAAAAAGATGGATTGGATCTGGAAAATAGCTACGCTCGCTTTGAAAAAATGGACTAGCTCTGAAAATCGGCTACGCCCACTTGAAAAAACTGACTGGCTCTGGAAATCCGCTACGCCCGCTTGAAAAAAAATAGGATTGGCTCTGGAAATCAGCTACGCCCGCGTCCCTTGATAAAATGAAAAAAACTGGCTCTTAAAACCCTGCACACGGTGATAAAAACATAAAAAGGTAGAAAACACAGAATAATATAGCGTTAAAAGGAAGCAAACACAGAATAATTTTTTGCAAACATACATTGTTCCCCTGTCCAAATCTTCTACAAACGGCTCTGGAAATTAGCTACGCCCACTTGAAAAAAATGGATTGGATCTGGAAAATAGCTACGCGTCCCTTGATAAAATGAAAAAAATTGGCTCTGAAAACCCCAACTCGTAAACCCTTCTCAGCCCAAATAAAACCCAAATGTGAATGGACGCAGGAAATTTTCTATTTCTCATTGACTCTAATACATCTAACTCACCTACCGGTCAGGTTAGTAAACCACGGTTAGTAGCTTGCCGTTACCAGATTCGGTTACTAGACTGCTGTTAGCCGATCCAGTTAGTAGACCGCAGTTAGCTAATCTGGTTACTAGACCGCCGTTAGCCGATCCGGTTAGTAGACCGCGGTTAGCTGATCCAATTAGCTGATTACGGGGCTACACTTCCTGTTACGATTATGCGCTTCCCATTTCAGTTATGGTTACGGGCTTCGCCTTTCGGTTATGACATGCCGGTGAAGTAGATTTCTTGGCGTCGGGCATCACTGTCCCATCGCCCCTCAGAATGCCTAGACAACAACCTTTTTCGGTACCCTTTTGTACATGCTACTATAGGGAGACACATGCTACTATACATGAACAATTTATCAGGAGCTTAACTTCTCCCGGAGCTAAATAGCCAAATAAAACATAAAATATATAAAGGTGCTTCCCAAAAGAAACTGAGTGTCCCCCTAGTTAAGATACACGTTTTACTGTCCACCGTATTTGTCAAATGCAGTAAAAAGTTACAGAACTATTTTTTAACTAAATTATACTACATTATATAACATATGGTAAAACATTTTAATAACTATATCTTTGAAATAATAATAAATATATCTTTGTCGATTTTCACATTCCTGGCTGGATCATTTAAAAAAAAAAAATTAAATACACGGGCCACAAAAAAATAGTTTACTGCGATTTCAACCGTTGTACGTTTTCTGCAATACATTACTGCGTGGCGTCTGACAAATTTGCACCGCTCGGAAGCCGTGCCAATGTCCGTACACCTCTGCACTCTTCTCATTTCCAACTGCACATGTGAATATGTACGTGTAAACAATAAACTAAAACAAATATTGATCAAGGGGACACTTAGTTGTTTTTTTCAAACTTTCGGGAACACTTAGTTGGTTTTTTCAAACGTTCTTATAAATTTTACACATTATTTTTTTTCCCAAACTTTCTTTATAAATTTAATGGTTGTAAAATAGTCTCTCTAAATTTTATAAATTTTATGGTTGTTAAAATAGTCTTTCTAAATTTTATAATAATGATATTTTATTATAATTTATAATTAATTATATTATTATATTATTAAATTTTAAATTACTTAATCTTTATAATAAATTATTAATAAATTATTTATTAATATAATAACTTTGATATAAATTTATTTTATTTGTTTTAATATTATTGATTTATATATTTTTTTATATAGAAAGATTTTTAATTTTTAACTTTTTTAATATTAACTTAGAATTTAATATTTATTATCTTGTTTTAATATTATTAATTTATTGATTTATATTTTTCATATTAGAATTAATTTATAATTTTATATTTAACTGATTATTTTATTGGACATAAACAACATTGAAAATTTAACTTTCAAAAATTAAAAGTCTTAGGTAATAAAAATTAGCTTTAGAAAATTAGAAGTTTTTAAACAAGTTATTCATTTCTCTTTAAATGTTTATTCTTACTTTAAAAAAAATATAAATTAATAAATTAAATTAATAATTTTGGTATGGTTAGGGTTAGGGTTAGGGTTAGGACTAGGGCTAGGGTTATGAATATAGTTATAATTAGGGTTGACATCATGGTTAGGATTAGATTTTGGGTTAGTTAAATATTTCGTTTAGGATGATTATGTGAAAAAATGTTAAATATAATTGATTTCTTTTTGTTTGTGACAAATATTAGGTTTAGTTAAATTTAAATTAAGGAAAATGTTAAGCTTGGGTTTGGTTTAGAGTTTAAGGTTATGTTAAAATTATGGTTCATAATAAGATATGGTTTGATTAGGGTTAGTGTTCAATTAGGATTAAAGTTAATGTTAAGATTAAGATCAGGTTTGGTTTAGGATTAGGTTCAACTTCAAGATAGAGCTTAATTAAGGCTAGATAATTGTTAGACTTAGAATTAGATTTTGGCTTACAGTTAGGGTTTAATTGTAATTCTACAGTAATTTTAATTGCATCTAGGTAACCTTGATTCAAATCCTACCTATCTATCCTTAAAATTTTAAAATTTAAGGAAAAATGGATAACTTGTTTAAAAGATTCTAATTTTCTAATTCATTTTTAGAAGGCTATTTTTTTTTAATGTTGTTTATGTCCATAAAATAATCAATTAAATATAAATTTATGTGTTAATTCTAATATGAAAAATATAAATCAATAAATTACTAATATTATATCAAGATAATAAATATTAAATTCTAAGTTAATATTAAAAAAATAAAAAATAAATTTTATTTTTATTTTTTAAAAAGGAAAATATAAATCAATAATATTAAAAAAAATAAAATAAATTTATATCAAAGTTATTATATTAGTAAAAATTTAAAATTAATAAATAATATATTAATTTATTAGAAAGAATAAATAATTTAAAATGTAATAATATAATTAATTATAAGTTATAATAGAATAACATTATTATAAAATTTAGAAAGGCTATTTTTACAACCATAAAATTTATAAAAAAATAACTAAGTGTTCCTTTGGTAAATATTTGTTTTAATTTACTGTATTTGTTTTAATTCACTGTTTACATGTACTTAGCATTTTTGTCAAATGTGTGTTAGAAATGACAGGAGGAGTACATGGGCATGGCTTCCCGGACGGTGCAAATTTTTGGCTATTTAGCTAGTGCCCAAAAAATGGCTGCAATGTTAATATTTTATCTGCTTGGAGCTTTTACTACTAGACATGTGGGACAAATAGTGCTAGTAAATGGTCTAATCAGAGAGCTATTGATGGTGTTGAATCGATTCCCACTGGATTCTGTGAGCTATATTAATAATGACTGCTATAACGATTGATGGTGAGATAGGGTCCCATTCTAACGATATTGTAAAAGTAATTCCTTTACTTTTTCTAATTTCGTCAATTTTGACTAGACTAGGTACCTAGACTGCTCTGGATTCCAACTCGTAATTGGCTATGCACCTGACATGACCATTTTTCAAATTTGTTAATTAAATTAAAAATCACAGAATTGCTATTCTATGATGTGATTTTTAATTTAATTAATAATATTCTGTGATTAATAATTTAATTAATAAATTTGAAAAATAGACATTTAGCTTGATGGTCATTTGAATTCAATGTTCACAAGGTACGCTCCAATGAGGAATGAAACATGCATCACATCTCATCATTGGATGTAATTTCTCGGGCCTAAGTTTAATTTTAGCCTTCCATTTGTCTACTACCAAACATGAATGTTCTCAACACCAATTTGGCCCATCTTTCCTTTCATTGTAATCAATAATAATCTTACCTGCTCTTTCCAATTCATGTTGATGGTCTAGAAAGTTGGAAAATTGAATCCAATAAGAGTTAGAAGATTTGCACAATCTAAAAGATGTTGTCTTTGTCTCTGGATTGGATTGTGTGACTATTTTTTGCATCAACGTTTCGGATCGCACAATGTGATCCTGATGTTCTCTTTCTTTCATCCTGATGATAGACCAAAGTGTCATCTGAAACGTTGATGCAAAAAATAATAACACAATTGAATTCAAAAGCAAAGACAACAAAGTTGAATCCATGTTCAGTGAGCCGTAACTCCATTAATAATGACTAGTATAATGATTGATGGTGAAACAGTCTCATTTTGACAATTTTGTACATTCACCAGCCTTAGTAGATGTAAAACTAATTCTTATTGAAGGGATTCATTGAGGTGTATCAATGAGGTAGTCATTGATGGTGACTGAATCAGGCGTGGTTATACTAATGACAAAATGACACATTGTACCATGCCCCATACATGAAAATGGATAAAATGATCATACCATGCATGCAATGGCTACTGATGGTGATGTGGACATGGCTATTAGAATGCACATCCATACTTAAAACTAACATAATCCCATACATCCCATGCATTCACCCATAGCAAACGGAGTAAATGGAAATGTTTGTCAGGGTCCCCTTTGTTTGATAGGAATAAATATAATTTGAAAATATTTGTTTGCCGCCCATTTTTTTAAACATTGTCAGCGCAATATTAAAATATTAAATTGTACAGGTATAAAAGATTTTATTTGTGCTTAGCGGATGAAACTTATAAAGATTTAATAAAACTAGCAATCACACCTTAGTGTGCAATGGGTGCACCGAAGAGGTGGGGGAGGTCAAGTAAGGAAGATTTTATTATTTGGTATACATTTGTGCAGTATCTCTCTCTACATATATCTATATTCTTCTCTTTATCTCTCCCTCTCTCTATCTCTTTATATCCCCATCTTTCTCTCATTTGCTACTCTCCATACATCTCTCCTCCTATCTTTATCTCTATTTCTCTATGTTACACATAAATGTGACCCCCCTACCCCAAAATGCAGTTGAACATAGCTATTTATTTCTCTATGCCCCTCTCACTTATATCTCTTTCTATTTAATCTCTTTCTCTTTCCCAACTCTACCTACATATTTGTTAAATATAAAATATAATATTTACAAGTCAAAATTAAACTTAAAAAGTTAAAAACAAGCAATGTACTAAAAATTTAAGTGTTTATACATAATATTAATTTTTTGAATTTTGCAAGAGTGAAGGACGGTTTGTATTTATAGTCTTGTTTTTAGATTTCTTAATATTATATAATAATTCATATATTAATTTATAATTATAAAAAATAGAATTTATTTAATATAATAATATTAGATGTGTAAATAATGTGACTAATACCTTCAAATTATTATTTTTGCATAAATCTTAAATATAATAATTATAAAAAAATATAAATTAAGAATCTTAAAACTATTTTAAAAAAATCTAATTAACTCTTTCAACTTTATATGCGTTAACTTAAAATTTAATATCATAATCTTAAATATGTTAGATTAAATTGAATAACATGTTTTATAATATAAAATAAAGAATAGAATTATAATATATTTTCTTATAATCATAATATCTTTAGAAAAAATATTTACAAAATTTTAAAATCCATCTAAAACTCTACCTTTTTTCTAATACAATCTTTAAATTATTGTGATTGTATTTTATAATTAAAAGCTTTAAACAAGTGCCATGTAGTGGCATGTACTTGCCTAATAGTTAATTGTAATTTAAGTAATAAAAAATAAATAATAAAAATAATAAATTAATAATAAATGTTACATTTTATTTGTTGAAAGTTTCTAAATTCATTTTTATATAATCTTATTAAAAATATTAAAAAATTAAACTTATCAAGGTTATAAGAAAATAAAATTATCTTAAAAATTTATACTAAAAGATTATCAAAATTAGAAACATTCATATCTTATTATTCAACCATTACAAACATCACATGTCAATCAATACATCTCTCCATCTAATTATATGAAATGATTAAAATTCTCTCTAGATTTTTGGAACATTGGTAAAGTAAACCTTAATTTAAGTAATTTTTCATCTCAAACATCTTTTATCTTTAGTATAGCCAACGCTATTGGAACTCAAAGTTCATGAAGTGTAAGATGTAAATATAGTGCACTTGTACCAAAGTAGATGTGGTACAGGAGCACCCCTGGGAAGCCAGTTGGCTATCCTATTTTTGGTGTGAAAAGACCCTCTAGAAGGGCATTGTAAATATATAAGGTCATGTGGACCAAGTGTGGTGTGAGAGAGTCTAGGTTAGTGGATTTTGCTAGGCTAAAGGCTCCAAATCTAGCTTAATCCAAGTCCTGTACTTGATGATGTCAGTAGGTACCAAAGTGATGTCATGAGATTTTTAGGGTCCTTTGATTTCTTAGGAGGTCTAACTGAGGTTAGATAGGTTGGGTTAGAGTTAAGACATCTTAATGGTGAAAAAAATACAAAGATGTAAAATGTTGTCGAGCAACATTTGCAACTTTTAAAAAGTTGTTGTCAACAAAGGCTAACCTTAAGGGTTTCGGCCTTAGGAAGGTTTAGAGTTACCTAAAGGATCTAAACTCATGAAGTGAGAGTATTTAAGGAAAGAAAACCCTAATCCAAGGGTTGGAAGTCATTTTTTGTACGGCCTGGCATACTGTGACTTGAAGGTTTTCATTGTGAATAGAGAGAAGATTTGAGTAGCAGAGTTAATCTAAGCCTTGCATGGATTAGTCTTCTGACCGTAGCATTTGGAATCCATTGTTTGGAATGTAGCTGTGTGTTTCAAGCTTTTGGTTTGTTTATTAGTCTAGGTTTTTAAGCATTTTGTAAATTCTTTTGGTTTGTATAGTTTACTGTCCATTTTTTACAGTGTTGCATAGATGGGGACCTAGCTCCATTTCCGACCATAGTTACTATATGGCCATTTGGGGATGGAGACTAGGGTTAGTATGCTTGAAGGTGCCACAAGATTGGGCTCTGAAAATGCATACATTGATTTTTAAGGTCTTGCCCTAGGTGAGCTATGAGTGAAGCCCGACTAGGAAGACCAAGAGTTTGACTAAAGATATTGTAGGAGGGATAGTGTCATGAGCCAAGAAGGCCATGAATTTTTTGTTTGGTGATTTTCAAGTACTCAAGAACCATGAGGAGTGCCCAAAAAATCATCTTGCCAAGTTTTGAAGCCAAAGACCAAAGACTGGTCTAAAACCTAGTAGAAGGCCCTAAATCTGAAACAGGGCGTACAAACAGAGTTGGGACCTAAAACCAAGAAAATCTTGGAGGTATAGTGACATGTGAATGAACTACCAAATATTATTTGGGGGTCCTTTGAGGAGTTTTGCCTAGGATTGCACTTCCTTAAATTTAGGAGGGCTAATTGGGGCAAAAGGCTACAAGGCTTAAAACATAGGAATTTAGAGAGCGATGGAGAAATGAATTAGCTTGGCAAGTAGAGACCCAAATTAGGAGTCAAGATTGGAGTTGATAGAAGCCCTTAGCCTCCTACAAATCAAATCAATGGTTAGGGCTTGAAGAATATGGATGAATAGTAATCCTTTGGAAGACAAAAGTGAGTAACCCTTAAAGATAGGAAGATCCTTGGAAGAGGGAAAGAATTGGTTCTTTCCAAGTGTGTGAGGGTGGATTGAGGAAGCCCTATGAGGTCCTAAAAGAGACCTAGGAAGAGTTCTAAGTGACTCAAGAGGAATCTAGGATACTCCCTATCAGAGTGGTATCAGAGCAGGTTAAAGATTTGGGATAAGTAGTGTTGCAGCAAGTGAATGTTGCGGCCCATAGAATCAAGTGAAGAATCAATTGCATCTAGCAGGATGGTGACTAATGCCAAACTAGCTAAGAAGGTTGAAGAGTAGGAGGAGGATAACCAAATGCTAAGAGAGAGATTTACTCAATTGGAGTAGCTATTGGGTGAAGTCCAAGATAAGACAAATAAAGTGAAGGACAAGGTAGACCAGAAAGAAGAACAAGAAGCCAAGGAGAAGGAGTTAGACTTAAGGAAGAAGCTCCAACTCCTGACCCTATCATACCAGAAGAACCCTTCTTGAAGGAACTCAAAGCCTTAAGTGGCAAAGCATTGGAGGGTGTGCCACTTTTTAGTGGACAAATGGATCCTGATCTAGTTATGGATTAGATTGATAGCATTGAAAATCACTTTGAATGTGATGGCATAACAGATGCTCAAAAGGTCAAGGTGGCTAAGTCTAGGTTGAGGGGATCAACACTCACCTGGTGGAAGTATGTTCAGACTGAGAGAGAGAAAGAGGGAAAGAGTCCCATTGTTACATGGAAAGGCATGTTGACTAAGCTGAAGCATACTTATTTACCTGATGACTATGAGGTCCAATTGTATAGGAGACAAAACCTCAGACATAAAGACTTAGATGTCCAAGCATATACTGAGGAGTTCCAAAAGTTGTGTTTAAGGTCAAAGGTAGTGGAGGATGAGATTATCAGATTGGCTAGATATCAGAGTGGACTCAAATGGTCTATCCAAGAAGACATGAGTCTTTCTACCTTTAAAAGTGTTAGACAATGCTATCAAATGGCTTTGAAAATAGAAGAGAAAGGCAAGAAGAAGCATGACTAGACCTCAAGGGGAAGAGGTAGAGGGAAAGAAAATAGAGGACATAGAGGTAGCTTTGCAGGCAGGAGCAGTGAGTCTAGAGATTAAGGAGAGTCCAAGTTGATAGAGATAAATAATGAAACTAGTGGAAGAGGAAGTATGAACAGAGGCAGAGGCTTCCAAGGTGGAGGAAGAGGCAGGTTTGGAGGTTCAAGTAGAGCTTCACACTTTGCAACCATGAAATGTTTTCATTGCAACCAACTAGGTCATCCAGCCTATAGATGCCCTGAGAAGGCTTCTAGTTCACATGGTGAGAAGAGAGTAAACTACATAGCCCACGAAGAGACTAGTAGTATTAAATCTCCTGAAATTAACCTTGATTTAGAGAGTGGGGAGAATCTCATGATTAGGAGGATTCTCATTAAGGAGCCTGTCAAAGAGGAAGCTAAACAAAGGAGGGCACTTTTCAGAGTGAAGTGCAAGATACTTGGTAAAGTTTGAAAGATGATCATAGACTCAGGGTCTACTGATAACATCATCTCAGAAGAGGTAGTCAGCAAACTAGGACTGACCAAAATACCTCATACAAACCCTTATAGAGTCACATGGTTAAATAAGGGACAACATGTTCTTGTAAATGAACAAGCATGGGTTGATTTATCAATAGGGAAATATGTGGATAGAGTCTTGTGTGATATAATTCCAATGGATGCATGCCACCTACTCTTAGGTAGGCCATGTCAATTTGATAGGAAGACAATACATGATGGAGAGAGGAACTCCTATTCTTTCAAGAAAGATGGGATCACATATAGGATTCAGTCACTCATGGATGATGAGGGGTCTACATCAGTAGGACCTAATATCCTATTACAAGGAGGTAAATAGTACATTCAAGGTGTAAAGAATGGAGAAGGGACACAGTATGCTGTCATGATTAAGCCTAGTGAAGAGAAGACAAAGAAACAAGCACCATTACTCAATGAACTGCAGGAGTTATTGAAGGAGTTTAAGGACATAGTTAGTGATGGATCACCTATAATGTTGCCACCTTCTAGAGCCATAAGTCATCAGATTGAATTCATACTAGGAGCATCTCTACCAAATAAAGCAGCATACAAGATGACTCCTGATCAAAACAAGGAGATAGCTAGACAAGTACAAGAGCTTTTGGACCAAGGACTAATCAAGAAAAGCATTAGGCCATGTGCAGTGCCAATAGTCCTAGCATCAAAGAAGGGAGGTAAGTGGAGGCTTTGTATAGACTCAAGAGAAATTAATAGGATCACTATAAGGTACAAATTTCCCATTCCTAGGATTGAAGATCTTATGGACTATTTGGGAGAGGCAAGGTACTACACCAAGTTGGATTTGAAGAGTGGGTACCATCAAATCAGGATTAAGGAGGGAGATGAGTGGAAGACTGCATTCAAGACCATAGAAGGGCTCTATGAATGGTTAGTCATTCCCTTTGGGCTTAGCAATGCTCCAAGCACCTTCACGAGGTTGATGAATGAGGTGTTGAAAGACTACATAGGAAGATTTTTAGTAGTGTACTTGGATGATATCCTAATTTTTAGCAAGACTAAAGAAGAGCACCTCCAACATTTGTAGATTTTGATGAAGAGACTCCATGAGGAGAAGATGTCCATTAACTTGGAAAAATATGAATTTATGAAGCAAGAATTGATCTATCTTGGCTTTGTGGTGTCCCAAGGAACCTTGAAGATGGATCTTAGCAAGGTAGAAGCAATACTCAATTGGCTTACACCTACAAGCAACACTGAGGTAAGGAGTTTCCATGGACTTGCCCAATTTTATAGGAAGTTCATTAAAGGTTTTAGTGAGATATGTGCACCAGTCTTAGATACAATTAAGGGTGGAGTAAAAAATAAATTCAAGTGGACTCCAGAGGCTAGAAAAGCTTTTGAGTTGTTGAAGAAGAGAGTGGCTACACAACCTATATTGGTTTTGCCAAACTTTGATAAGTTGTTTACCTTAGAATGTGATGCAAGTGGTATAGTAGTTGGAGCAGTGTTGAATCAAGAGAATAGTACAGTAGCATTCTGTAGTGAGAATTCGAATGAGGCTAAGAAGAGGTATTCTTCATATGAACTAGAATTATATGCATTGGTACAGTCATTAAGGAAATGGAGGCACTATTTGCTGCCTAAAGAATTTGTGGTGTATACTGACAACAAGGCTTTGAGTTTCATCAATTCTTAGGAGAAGTTGAGCAATAGACATCTGAAATGGATGGAATATTTACAAGCTTATACATTCAGTATAAAGCATAAGAAAGGATAGTTGAACAAGGTGGCTGATGCCTTGAGTAGGAGACTTTTGACAGTCCAAGAAGTATAGCTGAAAAGCATAGGTATAGAGAGCTTCAAAGAGCTTTATGAAGGAGATGAGGACTTTGCAGAAGCATACAAGGTATGTAAGGAATTCAAGAATCATTTCCATAGTCAATTTGTAGACTATACAATTTAGAATGATCTCTTGTTTAGAGGGGGACAATTATGTGTTCCTAAGGGATCTATGAGGGAGAATGTGATACAAGAGAAGCACAATGGGAGTTTGAGTGGGCACTTTGGCCTAAACAAAACACTAGAACTAGTGCAAAGGTTCTATTATTGGCCTAGAATGCAGAAGGATATCAGGAAGTATGTGGAGCAATGCTTGGTTTTCCAAAAAGCTAAAGGTACCTCAACTAATCCAAGTTTTTATCAACCTTTGCCCATTCATACCAAGCCTTGGGAATGCATTAGTATGGATTTTATTGTTGGATTGCCTAGAACCAAGACTGGTTTAGATATTATATTTGTGGTTGTAGATAGGTTTAGCAAGATGAGCCACTTAATTGCTTGTAAAACCACTCATGATACTTGTCATATTGCATAATTTTTCTTTAAAGAGGTGGTACAGATTCATGGATTGCCCCTAAGCATAGTATCTGACAGAGATGTCGAATTTATGGGCCATTTTTTGAAGACCCTGTGGAAGAGGTTAGGCACTAACCTATCATTTGGATCAGCCTACCATCCCCAAACTGATGGTCAGACTGAGGTCATTAACAAAGTGCTAGGTAATCTCCTTAGGTGTTTGACAAAGGAGTATGGAGTGATGTGGGATCAACTATTACCACAGGTAGAGTATGCCTATAATGACAGTGTTAACAGAACAACAGGGAAGAGCCCCTTTGAAATAGTTTATGGGCTACATCCTAGAGGTGTATGTGAGTTGAGACACTTGGCCAATGAGGAAGGAAGGAGTGCATATGCAGAAGACTTCACTCAATCAATGATTAGGTTCATGATCAAGTGAAGAAGCAACTCCAAGAGGCTACACAAAAGCTGAAAGCCAAAGTTGATGAAGGAAGGAAAGATATTTAGTTTTTTGTGGGTGATATGGTGATGGTACATCTTAACAAATCCAAGTTGCAAAGGGGAATCCCCACCAAACTTTAGATGAGAAGGATAGGTCCTTGCAAGATTCTTGCAAAATAAGGCCTAAATGCTTATAAAATAGATTTGCCATCAGACCTGGCTATGTCTCTTGTGTTTAATGTGAAGGATGTAATATAGTATATAGGACCTACACCAAAAAATTTAGAGTCATAGTCAGACAGTGGAGGCATCATCAAGGATGTTCAGATTTCCACAACACCTAAGCTGGTGGTAGTGAAGATATTAGACTCAAGAGAGAGTAAAAAGACCAGGAGAGGTAGCTACAAGGAACATATGATTCAGTGGTAGGGGAAATTAGAAGCTGAAGCTACTTGGGTAGTAGAGAATGTATTTAAGAAGTATGGAGTGGATCCTAAACTCCTGTCACCAGAGGTGACTTAAGCTCTTAGCCTTGGCAGCATGGTGTAGGAGCACCCCTGGAAAGCTAGTTGGCTATCCTATTTTTGGTGTGAAAAGACCCTCTGGAAGGGCATTGTAAATATATAAGGTCATGTGGACCAAGTGTGGTGTGAGAGAGTCTAGGTTAGTGGATTTTGATAGGCTAAAGGCTCCAAATCTAGCTTAATCCAAGTCATGTACTTGATGATGTTAGCAGGTACCAAAGTGATGTCATGAGATTTTCAGGGTCCTTTGATGTCTTAGGAGGTCTAATTGAGGTTAGATAAGTTGGGTTAGAGTTAAGACACCTTAATGGTGAAAAAAATACAAAGATGTAAAATGTTGTCGAGCAACATTTGCAAATTTTAAAAAGTTGCTGTCAACAAAGGCTAACCTTAAGGTTTTCATTGTGAATAGAGAGAAGATTTGAGTAACAGAGTTAATCTAAGCCTTTCATGGATTAGTCTTCAAACTGTAGCATTTGGAATCCATTTTTTTGCATGTAGTTGTGTGTTTCAAGCTTTTGGTTTGTTTATTAGTCTAGGTTTTTAAGCATTTTGTAAATTCTTTTGGTTTGTATAGTTTACTGTCCAATTTTGACAGTGTTGCATAGATGGGGACCTAGATCCATTTACCATAGTATTTATTGTATGACCATTTGGGGATGGAGACTAGGGTTAGTATTCTTGAAGATTCCATAAGATTGGGCTCTGAAAATGCATACATTGATTTTTAAGGTCTTGCCCTAGGCGAGTTGTGAGTGAAGCCCAACTAGGAAGACCAAGAGTTTGATTAAAGATATTGCAGGAGGGATAGTGTCATGAGACAAGAAGGCCATGAATGTGTTTTTTGGTGATCTGCAGGTACTCAAGAACCATGAGGAATACCCAAGAAATCATCTTGGCAAGTTTTGAAGCCAAATACCAAAGATTGGTCTAAAACCTAGTAGAAGGCCCTAAATCTGCAACAAAGCATACAGACAAAGTTGGGACCTAAAACCAAGAAAATATTGGAGGTCTAGTGACATGTGAATGAACTACCAAATCTTATTTGGGGGTCCTTTGAGGATTTTTGCCTAGGATTGCACTTCCTTAAATCTAGGAGGGCTAATTGGGGCAAAAAGGCTACAAGGCTTAAAACATAGGAATTTAGAGAGCGATGGAGAAATGAATGAGCTTGGAAAGTAGAGACCCAAATTAGGAGTCAAGATTGGAGTTGACAGAAGCCCTTAGCCTCCTGCAAATCAAATCAATGTTTAGGGCTTGAAGAATATGGATGAATAGTAATCCTTTGGAAGACAAAAGTGAGTAACCCTTAAAGATAGGAAGATCCTTGGAAGAGGGAAAGAATTGGTTCTTTCCAAGTGTGTGAGGGTGGACTGAGGAAGCTCTAAGAGGTCCTGAAAGAGACCTAGGAAGAGTTCTAAGTGACTCAAGAGGAATCTAGGATACTCCCTATCAAGATGCAATACATACATTAATTATATTTTATAATTTCAATCAATAATGTTCACACTAAGTAAGCTATTCACTAATTATTTATACATAAAAAGAATTATTAAAATTAATTTTATGGAAATTATAAAAATTTAATTCTAATTAAAAAATATTAAATATAAAAATTAATTAACTAAAAAGATAACTTATTTAATAAATACTAAAATATGTAAACGAAAAATCTTGCCCCAAAAAACTCATTATGGAGAGTGCCTTCGAAAAAAGGGGTCATATAACTAGACCAAACCAAATCAATCAATCAGATTTGAGAAAATTAATTTCAATAATATAAAAAATTAATAAGTAAATAGAAAAACTTTTAAAATATCTCATTAACCAAAAAATACTTACGTATGATTGGTTGATTGTTGTAAAACTAATTACTTATTGTGTCTGAATATTGCCTACAACAAGTACAATAAGATCACAGACCCTACAAATTCTAATATTTGGCCTTGTCAAAATTCCATGGCCAAAATAGATTTTAGGAAGCAGTAAGCTCTTCTCTATTCTTAGAGTCATGTAAGGGACTTGCATTTTTTTAAAATTGTTGATTCAAAAAATACATACAAAATAATTTAATAATTTGGTGCAATATCTAAAGGGTGCAAAGCAACTCCCAGGGGGCATGTTTGCAAGATCATATCCTAATGCCCCCAATATCATATCCTAAACCTTCCTATTTATTAGGTTCATTTATTTTGATCCAATGCTTCACTCTGTCCCCAAATAACTTGAACCAAAGATCTGCATTGTTTGCATAATCATCTGTGCTCAAAGATCCAGAAAATTATATAAACACCTCGCTTTCTCATTCATGGAACTTGATTTGAAATAATGAAAAAAATGTTACATAACCTAATCAAGATATTTTGAATCTAAAACATCTGATTATGTAAATTATAATTGATTGTTACATTGTTTGATGTTTGAACAATGCTCATCTATAATTCCTATAAAATTTCTCTTAATTCCATAAAAGGGGTAAAGTTTAATCATAGCTTAGGGTTTATCCCTCACACAATCCGGCGGTCTAACCAACCCCCATATTCAGTCTCTAGTGTTTGTGGAATGTCAAAGTGGATGAGAATCACGTATGGTTCTATGTACAAGGAAATATACCTTCATAGAATTAGTATTGACAATAAATGAAATAGAAACTAAATAAACCACAATATAGAAACTATTTAGAAAATTAATAATCAATTGAGCATCCTATGGCTCTCTATCTAAGAATGTTAATAGAAGCTCTCAGCAAGCTACCATTAATGACAGTCCTAGAATGAGAAATGATAAGATAAACAAGCTAAAGCTAACAATTAGATCAAATTGAATGCTAATTAAGCTCTTAAAATGCCTTTCTAGCTATAAAATGCAAGAGGTTTAATGCAATTCTCAGATGTGTGGTTATGAATTATTATGATTTTGGTCTTTCTTTTATAGATTTTCCCAATGGTAGGGGGTGTAGTGTAGTTGATCATGATTAAGCCTTGGTTGAGTCTTTGGTTCCACCCTTTGAAGACGATGCAAAGTTTGTGTCCTCAAAGCTTGGGACAAGTAGACAAGATCAATGGACAAGATTCTCTTTCACTTTGAGTGATTGAGATTGAATTTGGCTTGATCCATGTGAATGTCTTTCCTCAAATCCTATTAGTTGATTGAATTTCCTCCCTTTGTGGTTGTTGAGGGAAATTAGGATTTATTAATTGATTTAAATTGATTTCTTTAGCCATGTACCCTTTGAATGGGTTGAATTTGATTTAATCCAAGACTATACAATTAATTGATTTAATTGCACTTTGATTTGATTGCATTTGATTAAAATGCTCTCAATTTTGATTTATCTTGAATTAAGACTTGATTTTAATTTTGATTGGCTAATTATGCATTGTGATTCAATTGATTCAATTTTGTCCTTGATTTGTTTTGATTTGACTTGATTTATCATTTAATTATCTTTGTCCATTTTCAGGTGATTACAAATGCCCCTCTTTGAGTTGATGTGCGAAGCATGTCGATTCAAAGAATACTTTGATTTCGTTTGATGATAGGTCCTGATTCATTGATGGTCGATCTTTGATATTCATTTGATGTCTTTCGATGGTTGATCCTTGATTTATGATATGAAATTGATACAAATTTTGATTGATTTAATACCCCTGATGTAGTTCTGATGATCGTTCTGATGATGGTCATTCTTTGATTAATCCCTGATATGATGTTTGATTCGATTAAGGATTCCGATGCAATGCCCCATTCGATTGATTATGAAAAATTTCCTGATAAAAGCTTTTGCTTTTGATTTGATGATTAGTCTCTTGATTGTCAATGATGATCTTGCTGATGTTGATTTATCCGATGGTATGCCCCCTCGGAAATGAAATAAAATTTGATCATTGTTTGATAATCTCGATGATTTAGGTCAATTTGTAATGAATTTTATTTTTATTTTCAATTTTGATGTTTGGTCTGTTTGATTTCAAATGCCCCTGTTGTAATTGATTTGATGAAAAATTAAATATCCTGAGTCAATTTTAGTGAAATTGTCCTTTCTTAGGTCAAAATTACCTCTTTTTAGGTCAAAAAGCTATATAAAGGGGTCAAAATCCCTTTTTCACTATTCATTTTCACTTTTACCCTCTCTGAGCTATTTGACATTTCATGATGTCTGTCCCCATTCATGAGCATTAGTTTGAGAAATGTTGCTGCTATCAGCGTCTGCTTGGCTCAGGACCCTCGGTGAGTCTGTATACCTCTTCGTATTTTCCATTTATGCATTTTAATTTCAATTTTTTCAATTTTTTCCTAGGTAAACAACCCTTTTTTTCCATTTTTTATTTAAAAGTGCACTTTTGCACAATTAAATAGCGCTTTTAACCTTGAAGTTGCGCTTCTGCGAAGCGGTTGTGCGCTTTTGCTCGCCAACTTTTTGCCCTTTTCTGCTTTTGCAATGTTTTGGTGTGCTTTTTCTTGTGTTTTCACTTTTACCCTTTTAAATAGCGCTTCCGCTATATTAATGAGTGCTTTCACCTTTTTCTCCGCTTTTAATCAATTAATAAGCATTTTTTCAAATTTAAACTGCGCTTCTACTTTTTTACACTTTTACACCATGAAACAATGCTTTTTCTCTGCAAATTTTTTTCCATTTTGATCAAGTCCAAAATGCAATTTGTCTGTCATCATCAAACAATTGATAGGTTAAGTTCCCAACTTGATGACCTTAACAAGTTGTAATATGTTAGTAGGAGTCAGTTATAGTTGGAATATCATTCGTCAATCTAGATTCAGATGATGGGTGATGATAAAATTTTCATTCTATCTGAGTAGAAACACGAAATCTGATTGTGGTTTGATAGTTTTATAATTTTTTGATTGACTTAGGATAGTCCCAATAATTTTTGATTTCCATTCTAATGTGTTTGAACTTGCTTTTTGCAGACTGAGCTTGGGTCCTTGCGTATCCGTGGTGCGTATCCCTTGTCATGGGATACATATCTTTCAAACTGTCCAACATTGCATCGAACTGTCTACTCCATCAGCTCCGGTTGGCTGGGTAAACGCCATTGACAACCCCATTCCACCCATGGAGTCACTGGAATGCTTGCGACCACGCTCGACCCAAGTGACCCCAAGGTGCACTAAGCACGGTTGGGCAGTGATCTTCTGAGGCTCATATCTCAGACCTCATGAGAGGTATTGACAAACCATTAGGGGCTATGAGATCATGTTTTCAAGGTCTACAATAACCTCTCTCAGTTTTGAGCGATTCGACTTCATTTGCATTTGGAAAGGCGATCTCAGTCGATGCCAAAACTTGTAGTGAGGGTCAATTGAAAGTGGCTTAGTAGCGTATCTTTCAAACCGTCCAACATTGCATCAATCCATCTGCTCCCAAGGTGCACTAAAAATGCCACTGACAACCTCATTTGGCCCACAGAGTCACTGGAACACTCGCAACCATGCTCGACCCAAGTGACCCCAAGGTGCACTAAGCACAATTGAGCAGTGATCTTCCAAGGCTCGTATCTTAGACCTCGTGAGAGGTATTGAAAAAATATTAGGGGATATGAGATCATGTTTCTGAGGTCTACAATAACCTCTCTCAATTTTGGGCGATTCGACTTTGTTTGCATTTGGCAAAGTGATCTCAGTCGATGCCAAAACTTGCAGTGAGGGTTAGTTGAAAGTGGCTTAGTAGCATATCTTTCAAACTATCTAACATTGCATCGAACCGTTTGCTCCATCAGCTCCGATTGGCCGGGTAAATGCCACTGACAACCCCATTCAGCCCACAGAGTCACTAGAATGCTCACGACCCTGCTCGACCCAAGTGACCTAATAGCACAAGTGCTACATTTCTCTGTGGATTTAGTAAACCCCAATATGATGAGTTATATACATAGTGAGTATATACATAGTATTGAAACAATGTAGTACTAAGTGGTTCAAGTGAGTATATATAATGGTATGAAACATAAGAACATAGGAAATCTATAGAAGTTAAACCTCAAACATAATAAGCTCCATGAACAGGGTATTCCAGAGTAAAGAAAAACAAATGTAACTTCAACAAGATATAATTTAAATCATAGTCAAGATATAACTTCACCATTCAATTCCATAAACATGAATAATAAATATGTATACAAAAGATGATGCAAATATAACATAAAAATGAACATGTTCTATATATATAGAAAGTATCAAATGTATCAAAAGTATCTCCATATACAAATATGGCACATGCCATTTCAAAATGTCTACAAAATCAATGTTTCAAGGTTTACAATGTGGCATGTATGCCATCTCAAAATGTGCCAAGTGTCATCTCTAAATGACCACAAAACTAAAACTACATCCTATGCAATAGGGGGATCATCAAAATGTAGCCTCTTTGAAGAAGTGTTTGGCTCTGATTGATCCTACATCAAAAATGAGTTCAAACCCAAGTTAGATTGCTTACTTTATATGATTTTTACACACACACACACACATATATAATTCATAATTCAAACACTAATTTAATTAAAATTATAATTAAATACAAATATCTGTACCCGGCCTCTCGGTCACCTACCACGATCAGGTGTCCTAGCATAAGTCCTTGGTAGCGAAGGGACCGTGCCAACAATACCAACTCTAACCTATAAATATATATTTGCAATAATGAGATTAGTAGAGTGGTACAACATAGAGTAATATATCTACAAAATAGGATGATAGCATAATAAAATTACAAATTGATTGAACTAAAATTAAAACTTACATCTGGTGATCCCTCCTCTGGAATAGTGGGTTGGGTCAACAAAGACATGAAAGATTCTCGTGGGCCCTCCCTCACACTTAGAGTAACCTATGAGAGTAAAAAGATTGTCAATTATATATAAATGTACTTCATCATAACAACCTTGGTTACAAAATATAAATAACAAAATGTAAAAGTCTATGTACAATCGGACTATCACTCTGAATCGAGATGCCTATTAGCCTAGGTTCCCGAACCCATGTTGGAACATCATCAATAGCCACGCCCTATATAATAAAGTGGAAGTAAAATATTTATTACTACACACAAGTGGCATACATATGCATGCATAATTAATCTTAAACAATTAATTACCTTTCCTTTGTCGACACCTGATGAAGGAACCCCCTCGTGCCCCCCACTAACATCGACTATAACCTGCAAGAGTACAATAAGATGACAATATATTAGTAAATGTATGAATTTTATTGCTCTAATTGATAGAGATTTAAGCATGTACACCAAATGATATAAAAAAAAACTAATGGGTACATAATTTATAATATATCGTATAGGCATAAAGGCCAAATGAAATGGCCGAAAGTGTGGACTCATCCACCTGTCTCAATTCCTCCTGTGTCATCGACTGAACATAAATGGAAAAAATATATATACATAAGTGCATGCAATCATTAAAACAAATCTAAATAAATAAATTATTTTTAAATTAAATAAGTCATGTGACAAATTTATTTATAATGTTTACTCTTACCGTATCAACAGGAGTCCATGGCTCTACATACACCTCCTGAGGACTCCCATGAGATGTAGATGCTCCATGAGGTGTTGCAGCCTCTGCAGCTATGTCTCCTATATTCTCCTCATTAATAACATACTAATATGTATTAGCACCAATAAGCGGTCCGAGGCACATTCTTGCATATAATGCAAATATGGGGCTTGCATACATGTGAACTCTAGCGAGATGTTGATGCGCCAAAATCATCCACACCAAGAGGCAACACTAACTTGGTCTGTGTGATCAACTAATCACTCAGCAAATGAATGGGCCTAATAGTCTATGAGGTAGCCTCTGCAATGATATCATGATGTTGCACTCAAGGAGGGGGTGTGATATCAGTGGGGGGGGACAAAGGTAGTGGCCTTTTTGTGCTGGGCAAATTGCCTAGTCTAAGGAGCTCCTCCGCCTACACCCATGTTGGGCCTCATACTCCAATAATTAACATTGTGACCAAGCACAAACTCAGCATACAATTTTTTTATGAAATAGAAAGGGATCTCCAAATTGCTATGGGGTGGTT